>LPNX010661586.1:380670-422969 GCA_001517045.1 Pseudotsuga menziesii | reverse complement strand
CCAACGCAAAACCCGATGCAAAAGTGGATGCAAAAAGGGATGCAATAATTGATGTAAAATTGGATGCAAAAAAAGATGCAAACGTGGATGCAAAAGTTGAAGCAAAAGTGGATGTAAAAGTAAGCGCAAAAATGGGTGGGAATTGGGACACGAAAAAAAGTGGATGAAAACGTGGATGCAATAGTAGATGCAAAAAAAAACGTAAACATAGATGCAAAATGGGATGCAAAAAGGGATGAAAACGTGGGTGCAAAAGTGGACGAAAAAACAGATGCAAAAGTGGATGCAAAAATACCTGAAACAAAACAAGATGCAAAAATAGACTCAAAACAGGATGTAAACTTTGATGCAAAACTTGGCGCACGAAGGGAGGCAAAAAAAGAAGCAAAATTGGATGCAAACATGGATGTAAAAAAGGATGCAAAAGTGGATGAAAACAAGGGCGTAAAAGTTGAGGTAAAAATGGGCGTTAAAGGGGGCGCAACAAGAGTAGATGTACAAACTAGGCACAAAATTAGGTGCAAAACTAGGCTCAAAACTGGTCGCAAAACCTGATGCAAAACTTGGCGCATAACTAGGTGCAAAACCCGGTGCAAATTATGCCACAATTTGCGCCAGATTTAGAAAAAGGACTCAAAAAATGCCTAAAATAGCACCAACCCGTGAAATTGCGCCATTTTGTCCAAAAAATGAAGAAAAATACACTGAAAGATGGTCTAGATGCAAAAAGAGATGCTAAATCCAGTTTTTGTTGTAGTGTGTGCAGCATAATCAGACGAATGGCTAAACACGAGCACATTGAAAATTTGGATATGATGTTGAATTAGCCATGGTTTATCATACTCCAAGGCATAGGCATGTTGAATCCGAAGCAAAGTATAAAGCAAACACATAGGCATAAGAATTACATGCAAGCATGGGTCGAGGCTTGGCCTTATCTTTTGGACGGAACACATTTTTGAATTTAAACAAAACAGGAGCATGTTTTGACTTCATTATACCATTGCATATAAAAGGTCCCTCAACTTCTTGCACACACCCTAGTCAGATCATTATTTCATGTTTATTTGATTGTCATTTCTTTATATGTGGTCATAATGGTTTGAGGAAGGTATAATTTGTTTTGCAGGTCTCTTGGAGCAAGTGGAGCAAGAAGATGATTGAAGGGCTGCTTGGATCAACCTTCGTTTGGCTAAGGTATGAACCATTATAATCTTTGAATCTTGTTTATATATGCTTGTTGAACATTATAAATCCACCTTTCAACCCCAGTACGTTGATGGCCTCTTAAACCCTAGCCATAGGAAACTTTCCTATACAACAGGGATTTCTCAATGATTTATATGTTGGAGAATCAAATTATTTACTGAAATATGTAAATATCGTCGATTATATCTATTTGTTTTTTATGTTGTAGATGTAGTTTAATTTCTATTACGTTAGTGGAATTAAACAGGTTTAAATTCTAAATTACAATATAAAGAGGCAACATGTTTTAAACGATTACACTGAGATCAAAAGCAAGGAAAATTAAATAAATAAACTAATATTAAAGGATGTATTATTTATCAATGATATATACAAACATTAGGATTTACAATCTAGTTAACTACTAATCCTAGAATCACATTCATCTATAATCGTAGAGTTATATATATACAATAAAAATCTTATACAAACAATCACCTACTTGATAATTATAAGTAATATATAAGTTATCTAACTTAATCCCTTACAGATTCAATGTTAATAGTCAATAACAAGATTCAAGGAAATCGTGTAAATCTACATTACAAAGTAAACAAATCACAGATGCAAGTATTTCATTTACAAATACTGGTAGAAAGCCCATCTACGATGTCCACGGAGCATTAATGAATTACACTAAGTAGATCCAAATCAAATTGCAAGCATGCATACTTTTTGCTAAAGTATGAATTCTATATTTACACTACACCACCGAAATCGCAAGATCCAATGGGCCGTGTAAACATTAATAAGATAAATATTGTGGTCGTAATCCCATTGTAAATGGTTTCCATCGTTACACAAAAGAGTAACACGAGGCATTAATAGCATATTTTATCGGTGCTCTAGAAACCACACTAAACCCTCATATGGGTTAATAATAGTATTATTACCATTTCTACATACTTGCATTATAAATAGAAACTGAGATTTTTATTGCAAAAAGATTTTATCAAAACAAACTCATGGCCATAAGACCATCGACGAATGGAAGCCAGTAAATAAATCCAAAGAATAACGACACACTATTTTCACAATAGGGACCCTAAGGGTCATTTCAATTATTTATATAGTAAACACATTGTACACATAAAAGGTGTGGCTGTAAGTCCATCTACGATGACTTCCACCTTGGTTTAAAAACCAATAATAGCTTCAAAATAACAAAGTGAGCGATGTAGTGGTAACACCATCCGCGAAACCACAGTATCATGCAAACAATAGAAATAAAACCCTAATCCATTTAAAACCTAGTTGAAGCAAAGAGGTTGTAAAATCCCTCTATAAAATAGAGTGTAAACCCCTTCGAGGTTGAACCAAAATACGGAACACTTATCTTCTGTAGAGCTAGAACTTTTCTCTCCTCTCAGATCCTTAAGATTAGGCTTAAAATACGTGAAATAAACCATGCGATCTATTAACCACGGTGGATGGATTGTATTTTTAATCAAACTATATGAAAAACCAGAGATAGGCCTTTTTGTTTATACATGAGGTTTTCTAAGACGCAGACCTTGAAGGGGGTGGCCTTGTCGCTTTCCTCTCCTATGCTTCCAACCTGCAAAACAAGGCATTAGGGAAGTTAAAACATTTTATTAAATCATGTAAATAAGTTTAAACTTAAAGTTAAATTCCTTTACCCTTACGTGATGTGAGTTGCAGAGAGGCCACATGTTGGCTCCTCTAAGAAGACCCTTGTCCATCCTCTTTCTGCACAAACCAACATTGAAGTTTAAAATACAAAGAAGCTTTAGAAAGAATATTATTTTAAACAAAATTTGCACAAGTAAAACAATAATTATACCTGGTGAAGACAATGACGAAATGAAGGAGATGGATGAGCAAAACAACGATTTGCAGACGCCCATGGACGCCATGAGCAAGCACCAAAACACCTTGGCGAGAAATTAAGTACACCGACATCAATAACTATGAGTGGTTACACTAAGAAACTCAACATTGTGCCTTTAACAGAGCAGAGATGGGCTCTCTACCTCTTACAAACTAAACAAACAATAATGCAGGGTTCGAATAGCAAATGCCACATTAAACCACACAAAAACCCTAATTGCAAATCCTTAGAAATGGAAGGTGAGGATGAGATCACAAGGTCATCCTAGAGGCTTGGCTGCGTTGTCAACTCATAGCCACGACATGCTTTTAGGGCGAGTCAACTCATAGTACAACACTTTTAAACCTCGACTAGATCAATGATAAACTTTCAATCATTGTTGTGAATTTCGTAAACTATGCGATCAACCATATATTATATAACATTCACACCGTTGCAACATAAACCAACGAAGGGTCATAATATATTAACATTGCAAAACCGTGGTCTAGATCATATCCAACTTCCAAGTTCAAATCTTATACTTTCCCGCCCTTAGGACCGAGTCCTTTACATTTTGTACCATCCCCTTAGGCTATGGTAAGGCCCATGGCTTCATAACCTTTTTCTAAAGCTTTATTACATAGAAGGGTGGGATTAATATTATGGTATAGTCGCCCAACCCTTGGGGCTAGTAAAACCGTAATGAACATAATTAAAACGAAAGCAAGGATACTATAAAACATCACCTTCGAGTAGGCGTGGCTCAACGATAACACAAGAGTAAAAGTGCTTGTTAAGAAATGTGTTATTAAAAGCATGTACCATTTTTTATTTATTTATAAATTTTGAGGTATGTAACACTATATAGCTACAATCACATGTATAATAAGAAAAAAAATTACATATATCAATCTAATATCTAATTTAAGTACAGTCTTAAACTAATATGTAATATAACTGCAATCTTAAAATTATATTATCATTACATTATCATTTTAACTTAATTATATAAAGAGAGAGAATTTGGGACTTATTTCTCCTCGACCTATTACCCATATGATATATCTATTCATATATAGCAACTAATTAAAAAAGTACAATCAAATAAACTCTTAACTGAGTAATAAAAAAAATATAATCAAATAAACTGTGAACCGAGTCACCGACTAATCAATATATTTAGCATAGTACACAGTCACACTGGAAGATAAATTGGAGTTTGTACTTTGGAATCAAAGCCAAATTAAGTTAGCAGAGTACATCCAAGAAAAAAAAGATTGTTTTGTACTTTGTTTCTAGAAAGTATGGGCGCTCTATAAAAGGAATAAAATTTGAAAAACACACCCTGTGAGGAACTCGTCGGTTTCCCCAAAGTCAAAAACAGTGCTTGTGCATGTGACGAAGACCAGAAAATCTATGAACGACATTGGATGCCAGATATTGCGGTTCCGCTGGGAGCGTTAGGTACGCGTCATATTAAATGATTTTTCATAATATTGGATGTGTACTCTAAAGCTGCACCTTCGTTTGGGAGAGCAATAAGCACCCGGCAGCGCACTTATTGCTCTCCGTTTGATAAGAAATTATGAAAAATCAATTAAATGATCGTCACACGCATGTCCAGATCCCTTGCTGTATCGTAAAGACTACCTCTTAGGCTCTTACGCTCCGCACATGGATAAAACTTGAGCAGACCTGTAGCCCAGCTTGGATGACATCACATGGGCCAAAACCCCCGTTTTGCGCACAAGTTAATTTAAGAAATCGGAGGCATGTCATTGAAGCATACGGTTTTGATATTTATTAAATTGTAATTTTAATTACTTGGAGCATTTTTATTGGATATGAGGTTTCATTTCAGTGGTTGTCAGACCTTTTTCAGAACCGTTGTCAGATGACCTCGGCCCGGCTAAAGCTGCGCTTCGTTTTGAACTAATGCCTTCATCGTTATTCAAATATCCGCTTAGAGCGCACTTTTGACCTCAGAGGCTATCTGTTTGCAGATCAGTATAGCTTTTCTTGAATTGGTTCAATCCGTAAGATTTCCCTGGAGAGATGTTTCATTTAATCAGAAATATGATAAGATGCATTAGGACCGTGAAATTCCAGGCCTGGATGCATAGTAATTATTCATAGGGATGTGACTGTTAATCCTTCCGTATCACCTTGATATCAGTGGATTTTACTTAATAATTAATTACATCATCGTCAATTTTTCTTTTTGTTTATAAAACTAGTTCAATTGTTTTCAATGTTTCTTTCTTTCTTTTCATCAACCTCGATTTAATGGATATATTCATTTTCATTAAAAGCAGCAACGCTGTTCCTTAAAAAACACGCTTCATAATGAGTAAAAATCATTCTCTAAACGCATTTACGATTAAGAAACAAAAGCATTGATATTATTTTATTTGGACGGTGGGAAACTCGATGGTCAGAAACGCGTTTGAATCAGATGAGCACATGAGATGCCATAGCATGTATGGAAAACAAAAAGTATATTAGGAATAATGCGATGCCAGCTAGTGCCGTATGATATTATGAATTACTTGTCTAGACTATCATGGTTGGGTTGAAAATTAAGATACCGAAAGGCCCTACAGCTATTTGTCACAACGATTCCGATGGCACCGCTGTTATGTCGTTTTCCAAACATTCACAACTTGCTGTCACACTTGTTCGTCTTATATATATATATGTGGTCTGGTTACCATAAACACACACCAGTTGTGATCCTGTGTGCAAAGCTTATATTCGTTACTGATTTTCACATCCATTTCAATGCTGACACTGTGAATGAATAATATTTGTTAGATACCTCTTTCAGGATTTGCAAGTAGACTAGACATATATGCTTACAGGATATCTAGTTCCTGCAACAATGTCACTGCAATCAGCACGTCTATGTTCAGTTGGGCTTGTTTTTCAACTCTCATTTGTTGTTTATTTGGCTGCTCTTTTAAACGCAGAAGTCCACCATTATACCTTTGTTGTAAGTTTGGTTACTCTCAGCTATTTATAAGTTTTATTTATGCCTGATCATAAACTAGAATAATAGATCTTCTAAGCTCAAGTAGTGGATAGCATTACTATTTGATTGTTTGAATGCCTCAACAGATTGAAAGGAAGACAGTTACCAGGCTATGCAAGAAACATACAATTGTCACCGTCAATGGACAGCTACCAGGTCCAACGATTCATGTACGTGATGGGGACACTGTTATTGTTAAAGCTTATAATAGAGCCCAGTACAATGCCACTCTTCACTGGTATGTCTCTGCAACCATATTAATCAAGATCTTTGTTCACATTATACTTGTCGTTGTTATAGATAGACTGATGATATAGATGGGTTTAAAGATCAGACTGGAGTTTAATTATGGTTACAAACTATAATTAACTCCCGCTAAATCTTAGTTAAAAACTCAGTTAATCTCAACTAAAAAGTTTAGTATGCATGATTTAGCCTAGGTTATGTTATAGTAAGTGTATTCATTGTAATTGCATCAAGTTAATCTTCTTTATTTATCAATAAAGATAGTAGAGCCACAGCTATGTTTGCATAATTTTTGTGTTTTATATCTCTGCCTCCATACTTCTCAAGCTCCCTTATTTATCAATAAAGATAGCAGAGCTACAGATCCTTTTGCATAATCTTTGTGTTTTATATCTCTGCATCCATCCTTCAATCATGATCTCAGGCATGGAGTGAAGCAGTTGCGTACAGCGTGGGCCGACGGACCTGCATATGTTACACAATGTCCCATTAAACCAGGTGGACGTTATACATACAGATTCAACATTAGTGGACAAGAAGGAACCTTGTGGTGGCATGCTCATTTCTCATGGCTCCGAGCTACTGTGCATGGAGCTATAGTGATTCTTCCTAAGAGAGGAAGGGTATATCCCTTTCACAAACCCTATGCAGAAATTCCCATTATAATAGGTAATCAAAAGTCATGCGATTCAATACACATCTTTGCATGTCTAATGAGTTTTTTAATGGCTAATACAGATTAAAAGCGTGAATGTTCACGATCAGGATAATGGTTTTTTTTTCACATTAAAAAATGTAATTTGCTATTCACTGTCCTTGCTGAGATGAAAATACAGCTTTCCAATCTAGATATCAATCAAACAGAACTAGAAAGCATCAGGCTATGCAAAAACTGTTCAACAAACATAATCTCAAAATCTATTTTCGAAAGATTAAGACTGTTCAACAAACATAATCCAAAATCTAGTTTTAAAATATTTATGCTGACCCAGCATCAATCCTCGTGATCAGGAGAATGGTTTAACAAAAGCCCCATCGCCGTGATAAATCAAGCACTTCGCACAGGCGGTGCGCCCAATTTGTCTGATGCCTTCACCATAAATGGACAGCCCGGAGATCTTTATCCTTGCTCTAAATCAGGTATCGAGTTTTTCCTTTCATATATAGATAAACGGTTCCGTTGAAAATCCACATTGATACTGATCAAAGGTTTGTTGATGCAGAAACATTTCGGCTCCCTGTAAAACGAGGAGAAACGTACCTTCTGCGGATCGTGAATGCTGCACTCAATACTGGGCACTTTTTTAAAATAGCAAGACACGAATTTACAGTTGTAGCCGTGGATGCTTCCTACACCAAACCCTACAAAACAGATGTAATCGTCATTACTGCCGGGCAGACTACAGATGTTCTTGTCACAGCCAACCAACCTGTTGGCAAATATTATATGGCCGCCCGATCACATAACGATCAGCAAGCAGGCGCTTTTGATAACACAACAACTACTGCGATTCTAGAGTACACGGGACATCAAAATTCTAAACGTCCCATTTTTCCTAAGCTCCCTTTCTACAATGACACTGCTACTGTAGCTAAATTTAGCAAAGCGCTGCGAAGCCTGGCTTCCCCAGAACACCCGGTCGACGTTCCGCAAACCGTAGATAAAAGCCTTATCTCAACGGTTGGACTGGGGTTACTTCCGTGTGCCACCGGGAAAACCTGTGCAGGCCCCAACGGAACGAGGCTCAGTGCAAGTATGAACAACATTTCCTTTGTATCGCCCAAAATCGCCATCCTTCAAGCTAATTATTTCGGAATTAATGGTGTCTTTTCGACGGATTTTCCAGAAAAGCCTCCCCATAGATTCAATTACACAGGACAGGAGATACCCCGAAATCTTTGGATTCCACTCCGCGCAACAAAAGTGAAAGTGTTCAAATACAATGCTACAGTGCAACTGGTTTTCCAGTCAACAAACATCTTCGTGGCAGAGAACCATCCAATGCATCTTCATGGCTACAACTTTTACGTGGTGGGAGAAGGCTTTGGGAACTTTAACCCAGAAACCGACCCGCTTAAATTCAATTTGGTTGATCCCCCGCAGCGGAACACCATAATCACTCCTGTGAGCGGGTGGGCTGCTATAAGATTCAAAGCTACCAATCCAGGTATATACGATTCTTGCACTTCAATTCAATTCAATCATATTTCAGCAATTCGTTAATAACAGGCAAAGGATGGCTGTTCTTTGTACAGGAGTGTGGCTTCTGCACTGCCATGTAGACGACCATTTATCATGGGGATTGAATACGGTGTTTATAGTGAAGAACGGTCATGGACCATCGGCAACATTGGAGCCTCCTCCTCCAGACCTCCCCCCGTGCTAGAGGATGTTAAAATTACGGCATCGGTGCTTTCAGTTATTTAATGCGTAGCACCATTAAAAATAAATGCGCATGGTTTTAGAAATTATATTTTGTTGAACTGGTATGTCGTACGTATAAGTAAACTGGTGCATTCAAATCATGAAGTTCCACCAGTAGAAAAAACTGGTTTTGTATACCAAAAACGTTTCTATACAAATCCATTACAGTAATGAAGTACCCGAAAATGTCAAATTTAAAATTGGTTATCATTTTTTTTTATGTTATTGGTTATGAGTTCTAAACTTCTACCTATCCGCTTTGAATTGTGTTCTTTATCAAGTCAGTCGTTGTGAAATTGGTGATTTCATTAGTGGTACTGTGGTATGAGACGCCATTGTCATTTCAACCCTATCGAGTTGAACACAATCTAAAAATCATCACTAACAAGGACGGTAACTCACAAATTTTTAATCTTTTTTTTTCTTTCAAGTGAAAGCCTTATTAATAAAATAATATTTATATAAAGGATATATATTAGTTATAAATATAAAATATATTGTTATTTAGATATAGTGGGTGAGAGGAATCACAATCCTCCTCACAAGTGAATAAGTTTTCTCATTACAAGACTTAGATTTTGGGATTAAGCTTTTGGCAAATGGAAAAGTTAAGGATATTGAAGTTTATCAAGCAGAAATCTTAAAAACACTACCTCCTCCTCATCCCTCACATTCACAAGCTATTCAATCAAGTAGTCAAACAAGGGTTCCCTAAACCATGGACTTAGAGCCTCATTATCCTCATTATCCCTAATTTTTAAAAGTGGGGATACAAATAACCTCTCTAACTATTGGACAATTATGATTAGCCCTCTCTTAGCCAAGTTATATGGTATTATTTTGGAAAAGAAGCTCAGGATATGGCTTGAAAATGAAGGTAAGCGGGCTACACGCCAATCAGGTTTTAGAAGGCAACACTCAACAATGGATCACCTAGCTCAAGATCATTGTGGAGGAATGTCGTAATGATAAAGCCAATATCTTTTGCAACTATGTGGACTTTAGAAAGGTTTTCGATATGGTACCTACAAATAACCTATGGAACTTATTAGAAGAGCTAAAGGTTTCTTTCAAGTTGAGAGCTACCACAATAAGGTTATACCAGAACGTCATTGCCAAGTTTAAGATCAAAGAGGGGTGCTCGAAAGATATTAAGTGTAATATTGAAGTTAAACAAGGTTTCCCCCTCTCCCCTACCCTATTTGGCATTTACATCGATAAGCTACAAGGTTGTTTACAGGAAGCAGGTTGTGCTCGCACGATCTTAGCTAGAATAGTCATCATCCTTCTTCTCTATGATGATGATATTGTTCTTTTGGCAAGGTGTCCATTTGATCTTGATAAGCACCTAAGACTTCTTAAGTAGTTTTGCTCTACCATGGGTATGACTGTTAATACCCACAAAACAAAAGTTATGATAATATCAAATCCAAGAAGGACACTTACGCTAATTTTGTGTATGACAATAGCAACTTGGATGAAGTGTCTTCTTACAAATACCTAGGAATTGATATTCATCACAAGGTCAAATGGAATTATAGCATTAAGAGAAGGATTAATGGAGGGCCGAAAGCTTATTTTGGTCTCGAAAATAGTTGTAAAGCAACAAACCTTGTGATGTGGATTAAAAAGAAGCCCCTCTTTGAAACTTTAGTCACTCCTGTTATCTTTAATGGGTGTCAGGTATGGGGTTGCAACATCTCTAGATAATCGTGGAGAAAGATTAAGCAAATCCAAAAGCGTTTTATAACGTATAACCTCAAAATTAAAAGCAATACACCCTACCCTATTCTCCTTATAGAAGTGGGTCTTTCCCCTATCGAGAGCCTCACTATGACTAGGCTCCTATTATACAAGCACAAAATCAATAACATGGGAGACAATAGAATTCCTAAGCTAGTTTTAAAATCCAACCAAAACCACCTAAGACTCAAGCGAGGTTGGTATAAAGATACCAGGGATGGTTAAACCATTAGGAGATCGACAAAACTGTTGCATTGCAAAATATTAATAACACTAAAATATTGTTACTTCTAAGTTTAAAGAGAAAATGTGGTGTGAGAAAGATATAAAGCCTAAAAGAAAACTAAGATATTATAAGGAGGTCATCAACCCTACTCTAGAAGACCAAAAGTAGAAAAAAACTAATATAGCCAAGATAAGAACCAACTCTCACGAGCTCCAGCTCCCATGGGGGCCTCACTTGATGGCCAATATCCTATCACGTTAGTTCATATTGTGGGTTTTAAAATTATCAAAAATCGAACCAATATATTGCAGGTATTGGGGGGATGAGGGTTTTAAGGTGGGGGTGGGTAGGGTGGTTTATAAGGATTGAGGTATAAAGAGGGGTGGGGACGAGGTTTTAAGTATTGGGAGGGGGTTTCAACAAAAATATTTTTGGTCAATATCTCTCGAAATTAAGGGTATTCTTTAATATCCCACGATCGCACGTGCTATGTGAGAGGTTCACTAAGTCAAGTCCCCGTGCGAGCTCCATAGTGAAACATGTCTCTGGGAAGTTCCTAAAACACCATGGGTGGAAAGGATCTGCCATCTATGTGAGAATATGAACATTGAAGATGAAAATCACTTCCTTTTAGAGTTCCCTACGTACACCCACATTAGATCTTAGTTCCATAATCCTTGTTGCAATATCGACCTTTCTAGCCTTTTAACTTTCCAAAATTATAGTGAGTGTGTGACGCTTCTCTCGAAGATCTTTGAGCATAGAAATACAATTTTAAAATAAACTAAATAATTCATTTCTTTAGGTTCTAAGCTTGGTCTTAGAGACATTAACCATCATCATCGTTATACTTCTTATGTGTGAAATTCTTTTTCAAATTTTACTATATTAATTTTCTTTTATACAAATAAAAAAAAGTTATATTTTTTATATTAAAAAAAACTATAAAGTATAGTGATTATATTGAAAAACCAATATATGAAATTTGTGAAATAACTTTATTAAAAATGAAAAAAAATTTCACAATATAAATATTATTAATTAAATTTAAATTTTATTTAAATTAATTATAAATTTATTTGTATACTATTTATAATATAACATTAAATTTTGTTATTTTAAAGATGAATAGAATTAAGACAAATCCTAATCATCATCTTAAGCAATTAAATTAAGAAAAACAATTTCAAAAATCAAAGCAATTAATTTTATTTGATGAATTATCATCTTCACTTGTGTAAATATATGTTATTATTTATATAAATATAAAATAAAGTAAATTATTTAAATTTGTTGAGGGACATTTTGTAAATACATAATATATTTTTATCTATTTTAATTCAATTTTTATTTTTTTTTAAGAAAAAAAGCTAATTATATTAATCAAAAGCTACTATACACTTTAGTTCAATTATGAGTTGGTTTCATAATTTTTTACCAATTCATAATTTTATAATAAATGACATATACTCAATCAAGATGTAATAATAATTACATATAAATAAATAAATAATTTAAAAATAGATATTTTAAATTATATATTTTAAAATATTTTGAATTATATAAAAATAATATAAAAAAAAGTGTGTTATTCAATAAGTAATAAGTAATAAGGTTGTGTTTTTTTTTACTTAATTATCTCACTTATAACATAAAGAAAAAAATCATTTAAATCCCCATTTTACTCTTTTGGCCACTCATATATATATATATATATATATATATATATATATATATTGTTATTTAAATTATATTTTTAGATTTCACATTATTTCTCTTTCTTATCTTTAACATATATTTTTAAGTAGTTGTCTACATGTTAGAGGTTTTAGACTTTTTAGTAGTTCTTTTTGTTTGTTTGTTTTTAACATAAGATGAGATTAAGTCTTGAAAAAGCATATGATAGTTGTCAAACTTGCATAATGTGGGGAGGATGATGAATCCATTTATACATTCAAAAACATGATTTGAATATTTAGAATTCACATTTTGGAAAAACAAAATTCACCAGATTGATTAAAAATCACGGAAAATCCAAAACTTCTAACAAGTAGACTAATCCTATCTTTAATATTACAGGTAATTGTCCCTTAGCTAAGGGATTGAAAAAATAGCTTTTCTATTATTGTTATTTTTATTATTTTTATTTTAACCTTACCACTTTTTAATTTACCTCAACCTTAATCCTATTTTATTATTTTATTTAAACTCTCAATTGTTATTTCATTACTTTATTCAAATACTTAATAGGTATATCTTTGCCACCTTCCTCATTCTCTGCTTTTCTATTTAAGTCTCATTTTTCATTAGTTAGTTGGCAACTTCTAATGGATCATGATGATGATGAGTGGAGACTCCACTAGAAATCGTGATGATGAGTGGAGATTCCCCTGCAAACATTTCCATCAGTAATTAAATTCAACACACTCAAGAAAAATTGAAACATAAGTTATTTTTTCTTTTACAAAATCTATGAATAAAATTTAAATTTATGTAATCTATATCCCTATTATTATTTTTGTCCCAAAAATATTCTTTATATTAGAAAAAGATACATAATGTTGTCCCAAGGATTACAAAACCAAGTTATTTTTATCTATAATCACGATTTCCCATCCAACCATTGCTAAAACATACAAGGATATTGACTCATAATGACCAAACTTACCTCATAATTACACATAACAAAAAAAAGACTATCCTTGTCCTTGATCCTATCCATCATCAACGCCAAATGCTCATGCAAAACTACAACCATAACTGATCTTACAACAAGGAGCCTATTGATAAAAAAAATGGACAAATTTCCGATTTAGAAGAAAACATCAAACTAGAAGTGAAACTCCATTGAGTACTGTTACACACCTTGAAAAAATTAGTGTGAAGAAAAAGAACAATTTTCTAATGAAAGGGATTTCTTCAAAAGTGAATCAAATTGATATTTAAGCTCTCTATAAATACGGAAAAAAGAAGACGATTCAAAGGAAACAATAGAGCATTGAATATGTTGGATCAAATGCCTTAGATGCTTGAGTTCAACTTTATTCCTGTCATTTTCCCAGTCTATGACTATTGTAGAATCCTAGATGATCTGAAGTTTCTTAACATCATGTGTAGAGGAGAAGTAGAGGAGCATCGAGAATGCAAAAAAACTCAACTTTCATGTTTGAACCATTCACTATAGTATATCTATCATGGAATTAATAGGATTGCTTAGGATAGAGAAACACCCTCATTTCACACTTGGGGGTGGCCTTAGCTCGCCCTAGGGGACATCACAGTTTAGTCAGTGCATCAAACAAACCCTTAACTTCTTAGATTTAGGATCCACCTCATGCTCATGTGATAATTTAACCAAATTAAGATTTTGTACCCACCAAATTAAATAAACCAAATTACATGGAAGGGACTTAAAACTTACTATAGAGATATCCATGAACCATTATAAAAAAAAATCAATCAATTCTAACTTAAACCAAGAAGACTTTGGATGAAAATCTATGGATACTATATGCCAATCTTGCATTTTTAAATACATGAAATAAAAAGATGGTTTATCGATTCCACTTATGTTATGCACAATGTTCACCATCTTTTTTCAACCCACCCACACATGGAGAAATTATCCCAGGTCAAAAGCTTGTTCTTTAAAGATATCCACTGAGTAATTTGTCATTGAATGGGTTATGGACCTTCTGAACCTTATCCCACCACCATTCCTTGATATCATACTCAATTTGGAATCCCATGTGTGCAAAATATCCCAACTTCCCTATAAAGTACCGCGAAAGTGGATTTTTCGACCACTTAGGAGAGTGTGGAATGTACTCAAATAGCGTCACAAAATTTTTGCACAACCTATATACATGAACTTTCTATTCAATGTCACAAACCCAAATTCCACCATGCCAATTACATGGAAATGAGGTATGAAATTTCGTTAAAACATCTTTGAATTACCAAAAATGTTAGTACCATTAACTACTTTACATATTAAAAATAACTACGCTATAAAATCTTCCTCAAATTGATCACTTTATAAAACTATATTTGCTTTATATTTATATAGCTTCCAATTCACATGCAACTGAATTGGAACAATTAACTGTGAATTACAATACATATACTCTACTTTATCTAATCTGTAATATTCCCTGATTTATAAACATTATTTGTAATATTAAATATCGACTGTATTTTTTGATGAGTTTGGCTGATTGTGGAATCCTTCCACATGGTCCCTGGAGGACAATTGTAACCGCTACATTTTTCCTTTAATGAAATTCGGAAAGAAAGGGACAAGCCACGTTAAAAGAGGAGACTATGCGTGAAAGAGGGGGATACATAAAGCAATAAACCTCAGGGAAGTGCACCAGGCACCGAAATGCCTTAATGGCGCCAGAAAAACCCTATAGAAATGAGGGCATAGTGGTTGACACTGATTCAATGGAGAATGGATCGTAGCTACAAAACAAGATCAGAAAAACCCTGGAGAAATTAGGGAAAGCAGTGGTTGACGGGGATTCCTTGGGGAATGGACAATAGCTACAAAGCAGGACTTAAGAAACCAAACTATAAGAGAGCATGTGCAAGGAGGCAGAACATTGCGGAGTATGCTGGGAAAGAATGAGCTCTTGCTATGTGAGCACTATGTGTTAGGAAAGAGTTGAGAGAAATACTTGTTGCATGAGCACTTCATGTTAGGAAAGTGATTTTTTCATGGAAAACTGAAATGAGGTTAGTTGTATCTTCTATTAGCATGCATAGTTTAGCTCGGGGGTGATTGAGGATAGAGCAGATCTTTGCCTAATCTACAATTGGGTGGAACATGGATGTTCCCTTTTCACTACGGCTCTCTTTACAAACAGGTCACATTACTCAGCTTATGTTTTTGCAAATCTATTGAGCTCAGGGTATATTTCCATATGTGTAAATGTGTGCTTCAATGCTTCTGAAATGATAAATACCATTTTTAGTTTTATTGATGAAACTGTTGCTTATGAGTTGGTGTATACTCATACTTTGTTTTGAATGACCGTGACTTGCATTTGGTGATACTGGTTGCTCAAATGGTGTAATATTGTTTCTATAAAGAGTTACTAGGATGCTGTATGAGTCCTTATTAAATCCTGTCTAAGGGAAGCCAATGTGCTCTCCTGGGTTTATCCCCTTTCATGTTTAGTGAAGGCCCTATATAATACCTTAAATTCCTAAGGGAGGGTAAAACCGTGAAGGAGAGATTGGCTGCTGAAGTTCTTAGGAAACTGACCACTGTATACCACCATAAAATACCTAAGCTTGAGCTTGTCTAAGAAAATATACTAAAGGAATCCAATTGTACCATCAGCTACAATGTCCTTCAATTAACAACTTTGTTGAACATTAATTTGAAGCAATAGCAAAGTTGAAATATATATGTGTGTCTCAAGGTAATGATACTAAGATATTGTCTTTATGCACAACAACATTGAAGAAGCCTATCTATGAAATATTAGGGAAAACATGGAATGATCTTTATGAAGTCTCAATGATAACCTGCTAATTCATGCAGTAAAATAAGTAGTCATCGACTCATCACAATGTTTTCTATGTTTGTATCCTTAAAAGAAGAGTTATTGGATTCACTAGATTAGGCAATGTACTTGCACCAAAATCAAACAGGATCCGTGGAATTGACTATCGAGGTTGGATTCTTTGAAATTTTGCAAAACATTTTTCAGACCATTTTAGAAATTAGGATATGTTTCTAGTTCATAGGTGTTTGCATTGACTTTCAGGAATAATTTTTGAATGTGTAGTAATTGGAACATAACGGAGAAACCCATTCCCAAAGGTCACGAATATTGAGAACTCCAACAAAAAAATACATAGAAATAATCAGAAAACTGCATGGGAAGGGGAGAAAGGGCCCCACATGGCCTTGTAAATGCAGGGTAAAGGTAATATTGAGGGCTTGGTTGATTCTTGAGAGTTTTTAATTTTGTAGCAATGAAGATTCAAGAGTCGATCCCCCCAACTGATCCTCACACGTCCCAACTTCATCACATTGCAGTGTTGCACGACAGTGGAATGATTAATACTTTGTTAGGTAGGATTGTTAATTTTTAGTTTATTGTTTGTTTTTCTTAAATAATTCTTATATTCCTAGAAACATACTTACATGCAAAAATAAAATGCATGGAAGGGTATATGAAATGCCTATTATAATTCCAGATTAAGTTTGCCGAAATTTTTCTGACGATACCTATTTTGTCAAAATTGTATTTCAGATGAGAAAATTATGTCATTTTGATGTTTTTACATTCGAATAGTTGGGAGTCCAAAGGCAGCATGTATGTTTTTGGTTGTTGGTTGAAAATATTAAATTTAGACCTCTGACATCAGTAGTGAAGAGTCAAGAGTCAGAGGAGATTTTTTTGTCGATTGGATTGACATCACCAACTACCAACTTCCAAAGTCGACATTGGAAAGTCAACTCAGAAAGTTGACACTGGAAAATAGGCATTGGAAATCCAACTTTGAAAACCAAACATCAGATAGTCAGGGTTACAATGGTGGATTGCAAATCAATGGTCTAGATTGGTCGATGACAGTTAGATAAATGACTCTATTTTGAAACTAGTGATTATGACCGTGGATTTGGTTTTTCTGCGAATCTTGAGTTCGATCCTCTTTTTGTGACCTTATGATATTAATTTGGGCATGGATTCTAGTCCTACACGTGATTTGGGAATCAAGATCATTTTTGTCCAAAATTGGGCAATTTTCTCATAGATCTAAACATTATATGCGGATCCAAAAAAATAACCATGCGCTACTATTTAAAATATAGCTTACACACAGTAGGAAGAGTCAAAACATAGATAGTAAGTGAGGAGTTAGTTAGTGAGGAAGTTAGTGAGTGTCGAAGACAGGGTCTCCATTTGTATTCTTGAGAATAAATTGATCGATGGATCAATCAATTTATGGTCCGAGTAGATAGATAAATTTGGAATGAGAAGATAGAAGAAAATTCAAAATATAAGATCTTTTCCCATACTATGTGGCTGTATACTGCTTGAAGATACTACATATGAGAAAAATATTCTCATTATGTATGCCTGAGGTATCACAATAGTATATTTATCCTTTATGAACATAGTTAGAATTACAATCATTTTTCATAAATTTGATGTAATCTTTTGCTTTTGATGGGATAATGAATTTGTTCAACAATTAATTGAGCTTGAAGATGTAGTCAGAAGGGGTCTGACAAACTCTGATATCAAATTTGGTTTGCATATCTGTTTATGTGTCAAATTATTTAATTTTAGGCATTGTATGCTTTATATGTGGAATACTTGACAAGATCTCATTTAAGTATGGGAAGTTTGAGAAATTAATTAATCTGAAATGGATTAATAAGTAAATTAATTACTTTTTGTCATTTACGAATCATATTGGTATCAAATTTGTTTAAAAAAATAAATCAGTGTCAGTTGCTAACATTTTTCACACATGCAATCCCCGATTACAAATATATTGGAAAGTTTTGGATCATGAATATTTCCTTCCTCAATGGTGAGGTTGAGGAAGAGTTTTACATACAACAACCTAAGGGGTTTTTAGTTCATGGGAAGGATTCTCATTTATGCAAACTGAATAAAGCCTTGGATTGTATTAAGGAATCCCCCAATGCTTGGTATTTGAGGATTCCTAGCTATCTTCAAATAGTGGGATTCTCTAACAGCGAAGCTGATCCAAACATGTACTTCGAAGTTGTGAAGAACCAACCTATGATATTGGTCCTCTATGTTGATGATTTGTTCCTTACTGGAGAGGAACATCTACTACCTTAATGCAAGAGGGATCTCACTTCTAAGTTCAAAATGAAATACTTAGGTATTATGCACTACTTCCTTTGAGTTGAGTTTTGGAAAAATAAATATGATATCTTTCTTTCTCAAGGGAAGTGCAATGTTGATGTGTCACAAAGGTTTGGCATGATGGATTGCAAATCCATGTCTACACCGATGGTTTCTAATTTGAGAAAACAACATGAGTCAAATTCCATATTGGATCTAGTGGATCCTACTTTGTATAGAAAACTCATTGGTTCCTTGATATACTTGATACATAGTAGACCTGACATATGCTATGTTATGAGTATCTTGAGTCAATTCATGTATGATTTGAGACATTGACATTGCATTGTTCCTAAGCATGTGCTTAGATACCTTTGAGGTACTATTTCTTATGGACTCAAATCTTCCTCTAGTGGAGGAGTGATGCTACTTAAATATGCATTAAGTAGCATCTCTAGTGGAGGAGTGATTCTACTCTGATTGGGGTGGTAGCATTGTTGAGTGAAAGAGTACATTTAGATTTTGTTCTAGCTTAAGTACAACTATGATATCTTGGTCCACCAGGAAGTAGGGCTCTGTATCCCATAGTACTACAAAAGTAGAGTGTATTACAACTAGTACAACATGTTGAGAATCTATGTGGCTTAGGAAGATACTTGATGGGTTGTTGGGTGAGAAATTGAATTGATTACTTCAATGAATTAATCAAACATGCGTTCAGTTAAGAGAATTAACTGAAGTGTTAATAAAATGCGATTCAGTTCACTAAATGTTTTTTGCAAGACAACACTTTAGTTAAACTAAAATATGACACTCAAGTTCAAATAAGACACTTAATTTATGACACTTGAGGTACAACACTTGCATGACAAAATTGAGTTAACATCCTAACTAAGTGGTCTAGCTCCTAGTTGTATAACGAGTTCATCCTAAAGTCAATAAAGAATAAACTTAATGTTAAAAATGAAAGGCATTGTGAAAGTGTGTAGTGTAATATTGATGGGTTCGAGGTGCAGAGTAATTTCTCCATGTAGTGATTCACGATATTCTGCATGAGACTAGTTTCACCCATGTAGTGATTCACTACCTCTTGCATGAGACCATATTTGCAAGTGAAATTGTGTGTTGGGAGTACAATTGGATCATCCAATCCTTCTATCTTCTCTATTGTTTAGATCTTAGACCTTAGTTGTTTGAATTATCTCCTATCTGACACCTATGGTGTCGAAAACATTGTGCAATTGTAAAAGACATTCTCTGATATCTATCATTATTATACTAAGAAGATTTACTGGGTTTTTTTTATCCTCATTGTTTTGAGGGTTTTCCCCAAGATACATGCTATGGTGTTGTGAATGATTATATGTATAAATGTTTCATTGACTTCATGTAATTTGTAATTCCATGCTTAAAGATTAAAATAACGAAACTCAACAAAATTCAATAGAGTTTGTTTGTCTAGTTAATTGAATGAACGATGTGCTATTTCAAATTCTTACCCATAACCATTTTAAAACTTATAATTAATTTGACTTCCAATATGTTTCAAGAGTTTTCCTATGTTTTAAAAGAACATGGAACCATTCATAGTTCCCATATGTTTTAAAAGAACATGGAACCATCCATAGTTCCCATATCTTTCAAAAGAACATGGAACCGTCCATTCTAAAATCCCTATAAGTAGTAATGACATTAATATTAATGATAAAAGTAGTAATGACATTAGTCATGGATGGAAAATAAGTCTAAATCTATATAAATGTTTTTATTACTTATATTTAGATGGAGAAAATAAGTCTAAAACTATATAAATGTTTTTATTATTTATATTTAACCAAAGATAACAAGTTCCTTATAGTATATATATTTAACCACCTATTCAAGTTTAATATGAAAAAAATCAAGTGCTCCTTTTATTTTACTTGGAATGGGTCAACATTATATCATGAAACTAAAGTGAGTATCTATAAATTTCAAAATTTGGCCATAAGAAACGACGATAAATAGTCAGTCTGCTGCATAGCATTCAATGCGCATGCAACAGGCATGCTGACCGTTGGATCTTAAACAAATTTAATCAAAGGGTCAGCATGGCTGCTGCAGGTGCATTGAATGCTCTACAACAGGCTGAGTATTTATCACCATAAAAGACTCCTTGGAGTTTTTAATTAAAAAAATGAGAAATATGTAAAAAAAAGAAACAAATTGTATGTTTTAAAAAATATTTGTAAAACTAGGATTTAATTTTGTTTTAAACATTGATCACAAACTTAAAAAATGTTTACTCAAAATATTTCCAAACCATGAAAAATGCCAACATCTTTCATCCACTATCCTGAAAAAGGATAACATATTTCATCCACTGCCATGATTCCTTGATTGGGTCAACAATGTTGTTTTTCATCAACAAAAGTCGACGATCCTATCACATGAATATTTCCAAACCAAGAAAAACGCCAACATCTTTCATCCACTATCATGAAAAAGGCTAACATCTTTCATCCATTGCCATGATTCCTTGATTGAGTCAAGAATGTTGTTTTTATCAACAAAAGTCGACGATCTTATCACATGAAATTTCAAAAAGTGAAGACATCACAAAACCATCCTATATAATTCACCTAACACTCCATGCCAATAATTTGTCCTTGAATTTTAGCTTGGTGAAAAGGACAATTCATTCCACTAGGAACTAATATATATATATATATATAACCTTCATATATAAATTACCTCACACTCCATCCATTCCACTAGGAACTAAGATATATATAAAACCTTCATATCTAAATTACCTCACAGTCCATGCCTATGATTTCTCCATGATTTTTTGCCATGGAAAGAAAATAATCCGTTGCGTCAATAACTAACATATATAGATAAGGAGAAAGAATAACATTTTACTCATGCCAAGTAGATAAAACTGTCATATCTAAATCGCCTCACACTCCATGCCAATGATTTCTCCATGAATTTTAGCCATGCAAAGAAGATAATCTGTTTATCAATAACTAGCTTATAGAAAAAAGGAGAAACAAGATTTTAGTGATGTCAAGAAGATAATCCATTGTATCAATACCTAAAATATAGAAATAAAGAAAATAAGATTTTGTTAGCGCTTCTTATGATTTGTCCTCAAATTTTATCCATGCCTAAGAAGATAATCCATTGAATCAATTACCAACGTATAGAAATGATGAGCAAGAAGTACTTGTTTGCTTAGAAATAAGATTAAACATTAAAGCATTGGAAAAAAGAACATTGATAAATGACACAAAACAAATTTCCCTAAGTTTTCTCTGTAGACATGTTTCTTTTATGTTGAAGTTTTGGGTTGTGAACCCAAGGTCTTTTTGTTCTAGGAAGTATTAAGGAGGCTAGGTGCATGTAGTGAATGAATGGATTGTGTGTGCAGTGGGTTAACAACGAATGTGAATGGTTGATGTTAACGGCTTCGTGCAGTGTGTGACACAACTTCAGTTAAGATAAGGCATGGTCACTAAGAGTCTAGGGTCACCATCAAATTATGGAAGAATTACATCGATATCGATAGATGTTAGAATACAACTAATTAATGTTATTTTCTCAACTTTTGGGGATGGAAGTCGATTTCTGTAATAAAAAACAAGAAGATTCACTGTAGTTGTCATTGGTTAAGGATCATAATAAATGTAGATTAATGGTTAGGGATTAATGACTGCCAAATTTCTACGAAACTATTCCTCTGGTGGTGGTTATATGCAAGGAGTCATGGCCCAACCATTTATGTGATGGTGGTTATATGTGATGAGTCATGGATCTAGTTAATTTATTCCTCATCATCTCTTCCAATTTAGAGAGTAGAATAATTGTAGGTCAATATAATTTCAAAGTGGCCTTGTGATGTACTGATTTCTGAAGGTTGGAAAAAAGAGAATAAATGCAGGTATTTCCAGGGGTCATCACTTTTGACTTGGTTATCTATTTGGGCTCAAATTTAACAAAACGTTGCATTTCAAAGTGTTCAATGTAGTGGCCAATAAGTTCCTTTTGATCGGAGTTTTTTTTCACACTTTTTTTAGGCCAAATTCTGTCATATAAGGCCTCGAATTGAGGTTTTAATGTTTTACAGGATTTTTTTAGTTTGTAATTAACAATTATTTCCCAGTTTATACACCTATTAGAAAAGCGAGTTGACAAAAAGTGTCTCTTTAGTAAGCCTATATTTAGTGTTTAGTTTCATATTCATGGAAAAATTTTCTAAAATTAGCAATTTTCAAAAATATCAAATAGTAGTTATAAAGTGTTGGACCTTGATTATAATAGTTAGGATGGAGAATGAATACAAATATAGTGTTTTTTTCCACTCTCATGTGTTTGTATGGTTTTTAGATATTTTGAAATGAATCAAAGCTTATTGGCTAGATCATCTGGTGTCAGAGTAGGAATTTTGCTGGGAGAGGAAGAGGAAGAGAAGGTCTTGCTCATATGCGTAGAGATATGCAATGCCTCCGAAGGAAAGTAGCATATCTTACAAACATGTTGGCTAATCAAAGGATAATACGAAGAGAAGCGTTTGACGAGGAGACAAATCAAGGAGGTGTAGATCAACATACATAACATAAAGAAGAAGAAGTAGAGCACATACTTTTTGAAGAAAAGGTGCTCACGACTCTAGAAGGGAGAAATGATGGGATCAAAATGGAAGTTTCAGACTATGGAGAAAGTATTAAACCATAGGAGTTGATAAATTGGTTGAACTCCATGGAATTTTTTTTAATAGAATCCTATGGTAGAATAAAATAACATGAAATTTGCATCTAGAAAGTTGAAGGGACATGCCATGATCTGGTGGGATCATGTGCAGAAAGACAGAACAAAAAAAGGAAAATCCAAAATAAAGACATGGGATAATATGTAAAAAAAGTTGCGATAATTTTTTTTCGCTAGACTATGAATAAACCCTTTTCATAGATTTCATAACTTGAAGCAAAACTTGTCTATTGTGAATGAATTCACACATGAGTTTTATCAGTTGTCCATTCATGTGCATCACTAGGAAATTGATGAAAAACTGGCTACAAGGTATGTGAATTGTTTGAAATTTTATATTTAAGATGAATTGAGCATGCATAGGGTTCACAGTGTGGAAGAGGCATACACGTTAGCCTTAAAGCACGAGGAAAAGAAAAACCAACAATTTTCTCAAAGGAATAGAGGAGAAAGGAGGGGCACATTGTCTTCCTCATGGGGTGGTTTTAATTATGGATAAGGTGAATCATTGCAAGGAGATGAAAAAGTAGAAGATACTAGACAAGGTAACCTAATCCAATCACGAGGAAGACAATTTCACAGGGGTATAGTTTATAGTGGTGGAAGAGGAATACCTTATTGGTGTTTTAGGTGCAGTGTAAAGGGTCATCAAGAGTTTGAATGATCAAATTACAACATACAAGAGTCAAAGCTAGGACAACATTCTAGCTTAAAATTGGCCGAAGATGAGAATGAAGAAGAAGTATTTGAATATGAAGTCCGACCTGATATGGGGGGGAATATCATGATAAGAAGGTTAATGGTGATTCCTGAGAAAGAACATGTAACACTCTGATTTTGACCCCGTTTGCATTAAATGTATATGATGTAAATATTATATGGAATCATGGCAAGGAGATCAAGGCCAAGGCCCTGTCATTGATTAATGTTTGGTGTATAGGTGATCATGATCAATGCCTATGGTTCATGTCCTAAGTCAAGCACGTTTGTAAACATCATGTAAATATGCAATTTAATAAAAAAACCCACAACCAGCTATGTCAATTCAACAAATAATGAGACAGGGGCATGATTCCCAAGGATAGGGAGGAGGGGGAATGTTTAACCTTGAGCCATTGGGGAAAACCCATCAAAACTATAAACTACCCATTTCTTGTGTTTTTCCCCAACCATTTATCTCTGCCATATCTTGGTTGAGGTAGTTATTGCATGGAATGGGAAGAGTATGGGAAAAAAATTGAATTGGGCAAAGCACCCATTTTTGAACAACGTGTTTTTGCTTCATGGGAAAAAAAACACCAAAAAACGTATGCCTATTCCCTCATGCATTAAAATTTTCATCTTCCCTCATGTTTTGGGGGGCTGCTGAATCACTCACCCATCATTTCCGTGGATCTCTCACGCAACTGAACTTTGCTTTGTGTTTATCCTTCATGTTTCAGTTGTTTCTTCATTGTGCATGTCCAGGGAATCCGTTTTGGTGCTATGGAGTTAATGGCCAGCAAGGAATTACGATCTTTGGTGAATTTTGTATCTTGTTGTGTATGCCTTTGTTGTTTTGGTCTTAACTTGTTTGGGAGTGGAAATGGGGTCTGAACTAGCTTGATAAACCTAGTGTGAGAAGGAACCTCACAGATATATCTAGAGGGCTATTTTTCTTCTTTGCACAGCCTCAATAGCACTGGAAAGGGAAGGCATAGCCCGAGGGACTGTGTAGCAGAGAAGGGGATGCTTACTGGTGTTGGATGTGTAGATGTTTTAGAATCCACGCTAGATCCAATGCAGGTGTCTATAGCTCTATGGATGATCTCACTAGCTTAGCAGTCAGACTTTCCATCTCCTTTGTTGCCCGATAAACCCAACTGGTAATTGGCTTGGTTGTGTCTTACTGTGCATTGGCCATGTGTGATCCTTGGTTGGACAGTCTAATAAACCCAAATATGAATTCTGACTTGGCTGAGTAGCCTAATAGACCTAGTAGTGAGATGGCTTGGCTGTGTAGCCTGATAAACCCATCTGTTGGCTTGGCTGGTCCTTTATGTAAGTGTTGTCTTGAGTATGTGTAGTTTGATAAACCCAACTGTTAGCTAGCTTGACTTTGTGTAGCTTGATAAACCCAATTGTGTTGGATTGGATGAGTTCTTGTTGTATCCTTGGCTATGTGTGAGTTTGCTATTGTTTCCTTATTCCTCGGGGGAATCATGCCCAGCTCGGGGGTGGCAGTTTTGCTGAGAGATTGGTGAGAACAATGGACTATGGTTGGGTGGAACGTTGCAACGACATAGCTGGTTGTGGGACGAACTTCTTTCAAAGATAAGCGTTATTGTCTATGTTGATATCTGCATTTGTATTTCTCTACATTTGTATTTGCTCAATGAAATATGATGAACATGCTTAATGTGTTGATTTGATGAATTGCTTCCACTGTATAATTGCAATTGTATGCATCTATGTATGTTTACTTTCATTACGTTTCTAAGTTTCATTATGGGGCTTAGATTGGCTGGATTGGTGATGGCCTGAATGATCAAATCGGTCCAAGACTTCTGTTAGCAGGTTGAATTTTCGTAGAAATATTCTTCTGCAACTTGCAGTATGCGGGATGCGGAAGCAAAATTCTGTAAATCCTTTCTCTGCAATTTTACTTTTGCAACTTTCCTTTCCACAATTTGTGGAATGCGAAAGCAACATTCTATAAATCCATTTCTCTGCAATTTTCCTTCCGCAACTTTCCTTTCTGCAACTTGCGCGATGCGGGATGTGGGATGGTAGTTTCTATATTTTCCTGATTCTGCAAACTCAAGATTTCCACACCTTTGATTCTTGTGGGTTGATTCTCAGCCGTTGATTATGGCGGGTTGATTCTCAGCCATTGATTTGTTCCCATATGTGTAACAGATTGTCACCGTTGTTTTCTGTCGTGATTTTTCCTCACCGTTCGATCTCCTCTGAGATATTTCTTCGTAGACCGTCGAATTGATCAATTGTGGATAGGAGGGGACGTAACAGTGTGGTATCCAAACAAGAATGTTAAGGAGTGTTTCATGACCATGCCCTATGTTTCAAAGAACAACAAAGGTTCCGTAGGAAAATTTTAATTCTGCATGATAATTGGGGTATGGGTACATGACAGAGTGGTATTAGAGATGCTAGTTGCAGCATTGGTCCTGGATGGGCTAGAATGAGCAGTTAAAAGAGAAAAGAACACCCAAATTATGGTTTAATAGAGCTACGGATGGCAGCACTAGGCCTAAAAGGGTCCAACTTAAACTGTTAATAGAGTTGTTGGTTATAGCATTGGGCCTGGATGGGTCAGGTGACACTGAGTAAATGGTTTTTAATTTTAAATTGTTATGCAACTAACAAATGGTGTTTGATAAAACATTTTGCAGAGTCATAGTGCATATTGGAATAGTGAGATGTTGCATCAGCCATGAGAACATATGGCATGAATGATGCACATGATCCCTATGAGCACGAGGAAGATGCTATGGGGGGAAATGTCCGAGTTGGAAATGCCGAGAGAGAGACTAATGGGAGCAGGTTTCAAGATACTCCCCTAGATTTTGCAGCCACCATGAGAATCATAAGGGTGGAGATGCAAAGTTATAGGGGAGATAATGAAAGTTTGGTTTAGTCTCAGGAGGAGCAGAATGAGCTGAATGCAGCCATGCTGCAAAATTTGATAGTCATTCAATGGCGGATGAACTTTGGGTACCAGACAATTAGGCCAATATGTAGTAGGAGCACTGCTAGAAGAAGAAAGAGATCTCCTAGTGGGTCATATGACTATGAAGGATCCACTAGTGGTTCAAGTTCTTCTTCTTACAGAAATGTGAGGAAGAGGCATTACTAGAACCATTCACGTGATGAGTTGAAGAAGGCAAGGCCGCTTACCTTCAATGGTGAGATAAATAATGGTCAAGAAGCTGAAGCTTGGCTTCTTGGGATGAGAAAATATTTCCAAGTCTAAGACTACTCTGGAAATATGAAGGCTAGGGTAGACATCTTCAATTGGACATCTTCAATTTGACTATAAGAGCATCCATATGGTGGGAGCACTTTAGGAAAGTGGAAAAGATTAACGAAAGAAATATTGTTTGGAAATAGTTCCAAAAGTATTTCAATAACAAGTACCTCTTTGACAGGTACTATGATGATAAGATCAAAGAGTTCCATGAGCTGATATTGGGATAGCAAACCATGGAAGAGTATGCAAATAATTTCTTGTAACTATTGAGGTATGCCAGGTACATCAAAGATGAGAAGGTGAAAATCCAACGTTTCCTCAGTGGATTGTCTCAATCTTACAAAGACAGAATTGAGTTTTATGAACCTAGAACTTTGGAAGAAGTGATAATGAAAGCTAATTATTGATATGAGAAAAACAAAGGAAGACCTGATTATCATAAGACATGGAAGGACAAGAAGAATGAGAATTCCAACCAAAGGAAGAAAGGTTTAAAACCTTCTAACTTCAGGAATCAACAGAAGCAACCATCCCAAGTTGAGAAGCATCCAACTAGAGTGGTGTGAGAAAATTCAAGAGATCCACAATAGAACAGAGAACCACTCCAATGTTGGAGATGTAAAGGACCCTGCATGTGTTGGAATTGTCCACTTGAGAATGAGAATGCAAGGCCATCTTACAACATTCAAGAGGCAGAAACAGTGGGTCAAGTAGGAAGGGCAGTCCCTAGGATTTATGCAGCATTGGAAGACCGCCAGGTAGATCACTAGTCAACTGTGGTCGAAGTTGTAGGTAATATTGCTGAGCAATCTATCTCTATATTGATTGACCTTGGTTCTACTCACAATTACATTACTTTTAGAGTAGTGAAGATGTGTGCTTTTAAGAAAGTAAATCATAACAAATCTTGGTTAGTTCAACTAACCACTGGAACTAAGAGAAAGGTTAGTGAAGTGGTAGAGAAATGTCCATTGGTGATGAATGGATTGGTCACTTGTGTAGATCTAAATGTTCTACCACTTGGTTCCTATGATGTTCTCATTGGAATGGATTGGTTAGAATCTCACTAGATAAATATTGACTATTATAATAAGACTTTTAAATGCATGGATGAAGAAGGGAACCCAATAGTTGTAAGAGGCATTCCAAAGGTGTTTTCTATGAGGCAGATTTCAGAAATGCAGTTGAAGAAGTTTTGTAGGAAAGGTTTTCAGTTGTATGCAGCTCAAATTGTGGAGGAAACAAAGAATGTAACTCCTAGGTTGGAGGAATTTCATGTGTTGCAAGAATTCAGGGATTTTTTTCCTGATGAGATTTCAGGGCTTCCTCGAAAGAGATACATTGATTTCACAATTGAACTTGTGTCAAGAGCAGCACTAGTGTCCAAGGCACCGTATAGAATGAGCACACCAGAAACGCTAGAGTTGAAGATGTAGTTACAAGAGTTGTTGGAGAAGAAGTATATTAGGTCGAGTGTGTCTCCTTGGGGAGCACCAGTTTTGTTTGTGAAGAAGAAAGATGGTACACTCAGGTTGTGTATTGATTACAAAAAGATGAACAAAGTCACTGTGAAGAACAAATATCCCTTTCCTAGAATTGATTGCCTCTTTGATCAAATGAGAGGAGCAAATGTATTTTCCAAGATTGACTTGAGGTTTGGATACCATCAGGTGAGAGTCAAGGATGAAGACATTCATAAGAAAAAATTAAGAATAAGGTATGGACATTATGAGTTTGTAGTGGTACCATTTCAATCTCACAAATGCACCAGCTACATTTATGTGCCTTATGAATAGTTTCTTCAACAGGTATTTGGACAAGTTTTTTCTTGTTTTCCTTGATGACATTCTTATTTATTCTAAGAATGAGGAAGCTCATGAAGAGCATCTGATATTGACATTACAATTTCTCAGGGAGCATCAGTTGTATCCAAAGTTGAGTAAGTGTGAAGTCTATAAAGATAGGATTCATTATTTGGGTCACATTATCTCAGAAGATGGTATATCTGTGGACCCTGACAAGACTGAAGCAATTATGAATTGGCATACTCCACTAAATGTGAAAAAGGAAGCACATTTCATACCGGTTAAGTCTACGCATAAGATTGATGACATTGCAAAAATCTTCATGAAGGATATTTTCAAATTGCATGGATTTCCTAAGGCAATAGTCTTTGACAGAGATGTCAAGTTCACTTCCAATTTTTGGAAGGGGTTGTTTGCATATTTGGGTATAAATATGAACTTCAGCACTACCTACCATCCCCGAACGGATGGTCAGACAAAAAGAGCGAATCAGGTGTCTGAAGACATGCTTTGCATTTATGTGATGGAAAGACCAACCAAGTGGCAAGATTATTCACACCTGGTAGAGTTTGCTTATAACAACAGACAATAAGCATCCATGGGGATGAGTCCATATGAATATTTGTATGGCAGGAGGTGTAGGACACTAGTGACTTGGGATAATCTAGTGAACAGGGTTGTGCTTGGTCCAGAATCGCTCAAGCAGATGCAGCACGAGGTTGTAAAGATCAGGAAGAATATGAAAGTGGCCCAAGACAGATAGAAAAGATATGCATATAAGCATAGGGGGAACAAAGAGTTCATTGTTGGGGATCATTTTACCTTAGTGAGGGAAATGAAGAGTTCCTTGAAGCTTGGAAGTTGTGCCAAGCTTTCACCTAGATAATGTGGGCCGTTTGAAGTGTTTGAAAGAATAGGGCTAACTACATATAGAATTTCATTTCCTGCTAGCACTAGAGCTCATAATGTTTTTCATGTTTCTTTTCTATAGAAATATGTACATGATGCTAACCATGTGATAAATCAGGATGTGATTCAAGTGGCACTCAAGGGAGAGTTCCAAATTGAGCTAGTGCGCATCCTCGACAGGAAGGTCACAATGCTCTGAAACCGAGTCATAGGGCAGGTAAAGGTGCAATGGGATCACTACGGTCCTGAAGAGGCTACATGGGAGATGGAGGATTCCATGCGATTGGCACATCCATTTTTGTTCAATTCTATGGAGCAATGAGGGAGGTATCAGTGCAACATTTTTGTTCAATTTTGTAAATCACTGAGGACAGTGTTGTTGAAGGGGGAGGGGAACGTCACACCTCGGTTTTTACTACATTTGCATTAAATGTATATGATGTAAATATTATATGGAATCATGGCAAGGATCTGAAGTACAAGGCCCTATCATTGATTAATATTTGGTTTATAGGTGATCATGATCGATGCCTATGGTTCATGTGCTAAGTAAAGCATGCTTGTAAACATAATGTAAATATGTAATTTAATAAAAAAACCCACAACCAACTATGTCAATTCAAAAAATAATGAGATGGGGGCATGATTTCCCAAGGATAGGGAGGAGGGGGAATGTTTAACCTTGAGCCATTGGGGAAAACCTATCAAAACTGTCCACTACCCATTTCTTGTATTTTCCCCCAACCATTTATTTCTTCTAGAATTTGGTTGAGGTAGTTATTGCATGCAATGGGAAGAGTATGGGAAAAAATTCAAATTGGGAAGAGCACCCATATTTGAAGAACGTGTTTTGGCTTCATGTGCAAGAAAACACCCAAAAACGTATGCTTATTCCCTCATGCATTAATGTTTTCATATTCCCTAAGGTTTTGGGGAGCTGCGTGAAATTTTGGATCATCCACCCTTCATTTTCATGGAGCTCTCACGCAGCTAAACTTTCATGTGCATTTATCCTTCATGTTTCAGTTGTTTCTTTATTGTGCATGTCTAGGGAATCTGAATCTGTTTTGGTGCTATGGAGTGAATGGCTAGCAAGGAAATACAATTTTTGGTGAATTTCGTATCTTGCTCTGTATTCCTTTGTTGTTTTGGTATGAATTGGTTTGGGAGTGGAAATGGGGTCTGAACTAGATTGATAAAATTAGTGTGAGAAGGAACCTCAAAGAAAGATCTAGAGGGGTGGTTTTCTTCTTTGCACACCTTGAATAGCACTGGAAAGGGAAGGCATAGCCCGAGGGACTGTGTAGCAGATAAGGGGATGCTTCCTGGTGTTGGATGTGTAGATGTTTTAGAATCCATGCTAGATCCGATGCAGGTGTCTATAGCTCTATGGATGATCTCCCTAGCTTAGCAGTTAGCATTTCCATCTCGTTTGTAGCCTGATAAACCCAACTAGTAATTGGCTTGGTTGTGTCTTGTTGTGCATTGGCCATGTGTGATCCTTGGTTGGACAGTCTAATAAACCCAACTGTGAATTCAGGCTTGGATGGGTGGCCTAATAAACCTTGTAGTGAGATGGCTTGGTTGTGTAGCCTAATGAACCCATCTATTGGCTTGGCGGGTCCTCTATGTAAGTGTTGAATTAATTTTGTGTAGTGTGATAAACCCAAATGTTATCTAGATTGACTGTGTGTAGCCTGATAAACCCAAATGTGTTGGCCTGGCTGAGTTCCTGTTGTATCATTGGATTTTTGTGAGTTTGCTATTATTTCCCTATTCCTTAGGGGAATCATGCCCATCTTGGGGGTGGCAAGTTTTTTGAGATATTGGTGAGCGCACTGGCCTATGGTTGGGTGGAACGTTACAGTGACATAGCTTCTTGGAGGACAAACTTCTTTTAAAGATAAGTGTTCTTGTCTATGTTAATCTCTGCATTTGTATTTTCTCAATGATATATTATGAACATGCTTAATGTGTTGAATTGATGAATTTATTTCGTTGTATAATTACAGTTGTATGCACCTATGTATGTTTACTTTCAATGCATTTGTAAGTTTTGGTATGGGGCTTAGATTGGTCGGATTGGTGATGTCTCGAATGAACAAATTGGTCCAAGACTTCTGTTAGCAGGTTGAATTTCCACAAAAATATCCTTCCGCACCTTTCCTTTCCACAACTTGCAGGATGTGGAAGTGACATTCTGTAAATCCTGTTCTTCACAAATTTCCTTCTGCAACTTTACTTTCTACAACTTGCGGGATCCAGGACCGCAATTTCCATATTTTCTTGATTCCGTAAACTCAAGCTTTCCGCACCGTTGATTCTTGTGGGTTAATTCTGAGCCATTGATCTGTTCCCATATGCGGAACAGATTGCAACCTTTCTTTTTCGTCACAATTTTTCCCTGTCATTTGATCTCCCCTAATATCTTTCTTCGTAGATCATCGAATTGATCAATGGTGGACGATAGGGTACCTGACAGTGTGGTATCAGAACATGAATGTTAAGGAGTGTTTCACAGTCATGCTCTGTGCTTCAAAGAATGACAAAGGTTCTGTAGGGAATTTTTAATGGAGTAGTCTAACGCATCGACAATTTTTCCCAGTGTTAGATTACTTTGTCTCCCTAAGTCAACGCCTCTGGCTCTGTCAACCCCCATCTCAGGGATCCCCCTTCATTGGGTCCCAAAGGATCCCCACATATCCAATGTCTTAGTAGTTTCCTCGAGGTCCTCCCCTGCATCTTTGCCATCCCATCGACGTCCTTCCTTTAAAACCTCACATTTACTCCAACACCTTGGCTCCTCCACCCTTCCCACCATGCTTTGAACTCCCTTTCTTCAAAAAATAGACTCTTTGAAAACCCTGCTGCATTCGACTTACTCCCTTTCTCCAAAAACCAGACTCTCTGAAAACCCTGATGCGTCTGACTTACCCTGACAAGAGGTGGAGTTGCTGCTGCTTGTAGGTCATGTCCCGTGGTTTATCTATTTTTCGTTGATCTATTTGAAGAGGTAATCTTCTGTTTCTTCTTCACCTGCATCAACTTGTTCCACTTTTACTAGACTCTTTTGAATTTTGCGAGAGGCCATTTCTCATATCAGACATGCTCTCAATGGAAAGTTTAGTTTTTTTGTAGTTTTTAGCCTATTTTACCATGAAGCTTGGATTTAAATATTCCATTAACAAAGAGCAATATCAAGCATGAATTTCATGTTTCTATAATTTACGGCCATACCCTTTACAGACTCGGGCTCCTTTCATCTCCCACGTTTTTCTTAGCCTGGACCAAGGTGGCTGAGTAATCTACCAAGAAACCGATTTTATCTTCTAGGGTTGCAGGTTTAATTTTGTTGGTTTTCTCCTCCTTTTTTCATTGGTAAACTGTAGGAACCCGTTTGAATTCTGTCTACGTGAAAGGTAATCACAAACTAAAATAAATTTCTGGTGCTCTGAATTCCGTCTATGTGAAAGGAAATCACAAACTAAAACAAATTTCTCATTTCCAAAGGAGCATGTTTCATGTCAAGGTACCCCTTGCATATATAAAAATAATTTATAATGCCAGGGAGATATACAAATAATTTATAAGCCAACGTTTCTCCCTGCACAATTTATGTTTAAAAACCAAGATTTGATGGATTAGGAAATGATATATAAATCTTAAAATTAAATTTTTTAAAAACTGTCAAAATTGTAAAAAGTGTCCAAATCATAAAATTGTAATTGGTATGTTATCTTAATTTTGGTTGATATTTTATATTATGTGATTTATTTAATATTAGTGACAATATTTTTAATATATTATTGATATTATAAAGGGTCGCAAATGTTTTTATTTTATAGAATATTATGTGGAATTATTTGTAATGAGTTAAAAGTTTTTTCTTTGTAGATAAATGAAATGTTAATAAATTTAGTTCTATAAGTAGATTGACAAAAACTACTTTTTATAAACTTAGAAATGATCGCAAGATTCAACAGAAAAACATATCGCATACAATATTTTGATAATCAAGGACCTGTACGGATTTCTCTTTCGGAGCCCAGTCTACAAAACAGAATTGCAAAGTTGTGCAAATGACGTTTTTCAGGGTTGGAGAGTGTTTTTTTTAACTCTCCTCTTCTTGAAACACTAGTGTCCTTGGCGATTGATTGCTTCTTTAAACACTCAGGTAGAAAAAGAACATGGATAAGAATAGCGAAATTGGTAAGCCTTGTGGCCTTTATTCTTGCAACAAAAGCAATTTACATAGTGACATTAGGCTTATTCCTTGCATACAATTTATTCCTTGGTTTTCCAACTGCTAGAACATTCTGAAATCTTTCCGACGATACCCATTTTGTCAAAATTGTATTTCAGATGAGAAAATTATGTCATTTTGATGTTTTGACATTCTAATAGTTGGGAGTCCAAAGTCAGCATGTATGTTGTTGGTTTTTGGTTGAAAATGTTGACTTTCGATCTCGGACATCAGTAGTGAAGAGTCAGGAGTCAGAGGAGTTTTTTTGTCGATTGGATTAACATCATCGACTGCCAACTTCCAAAGTTGACATTGGAAAATTGACATTGGAAAGTCAACTCAGAAAGTTGACACTGGAAAATAGGCATTGAAAATCCAACTTTGAAAAGCCAACATCGGATAGTCAGGGTTAGAATGGTGGATTACAAATCAATGGTCTAGATTGGTCAATGACAGTTAGATAAATGACTCTATTTTGAAACTAGAGATTATGACTGTTGATTTGTTTTTTTTGTGGATCTTGAGTTCGATCCTCTTTTTGTGACCTTATGCTATTAATTTGGGCATGGATTCTAGTCCTACACGTGATTTGGGAATCAAGATCATTTTTTTGTCCAAAATTGGGCACTTTTCTCATAGATCTAAACATTATATGCAGATCCAAAAAAAAAACCATGCCCTATTGTTTAAAATTTAGCTTACACACGATAGGAAGAGTCAAAACATAGATAGTAAGTGAGGAGTTACTTAGTAAGGAATTTAGTGAGTGTCGAAGAAAGGGTCTCCATTTGTATGCTTGAGAATAAATTGATTGATGGATCAATCAATTTATGGTCCGAGTAGATAGAGAAATTTGGAATGAGAAGATGGAAGAAAATTCAAAATATAAGATCTTTTCCCATACTATGTGGCTCTATACTGCTTGAAGATACTGCATATGAGAAAAATATTCTCATTATGTATGCAAGGTATCACAACAGTATATTTATCCTTTATGAACATAGTTAGAATTACAATAATTTTTCGTAAATTTGATGTAATCTTTTGCTTTTGATGCGATAATGAATTTGTTCAACAATTAATTGAGCCTGAAGATGTAGTCAGAAGGGGTCTGACAAAATTTTATATCAAATTTCGTTTGCATATCTGTTTATGTGTCAAATTATTTAATTTTAGGCATTATATGCTTTATATGTGGAATACTTGACAAGATCTCATTTTAAGTATGGGAAGTTTGAGAAATTAATTAATATGAAATGGATTCATAAGTAAATTAATTAATTTTTTTCATTTACAAATCATATTGGTATCAAATTTGTTTTAAAAAATAAATTGGTGTTAGTTGCTAACATTTTTTCACACATGCAATCCCCGGTTACAAATATCTTGGAAAGTTTTGGATCATGAATCTTTCCTTCCTCAATGGCGATTTGTTCCTTACTAGAGAGGAACATCTGCTACCTTAATGTAGGAGGGATCTCACTTCTAAGTTCAAATTGAAATACTTAGGTATTATGCACTAATTTCTCTGAGTTGAGTTTTGGGAAAATAAATATGATATCTTTCTTTCTCCAGGGAAGTGCAATGTTGATGTGTCACAAAGGTTTGGCATGATGGATTGCAAATCCATGTCTACACCGATGGTTTCTAATTTGAGAAAACTACATGAGTCAAATTCCATATTGGATCTAGTGGATCCTACTTTGTATAGACAACTCATTGGTTCCTTGATATACTTGATACATAGTAGACTTGACATATGCTATGTTGTGAGTACTTTGAGTCAATTCATGTCTGAGTTGATACATTGACATTGTGTTGTTCCTAAGCATGTGCTTAGATACCTTCAAGGTACTATTGCTTATGGACTCAAATCTTCCTCTATTGGAGGAGTGATGCTACTTAAATATGTATTAAGTAGCATCTCTAGTGGAGGAGTGATGCTACTCTGATTGGGGTGGTAGCATTGTTGAGTGAAAGAGTACATTTAGATTAAGTCTAAAATAAGTCTAAAACTATATAAATGTTTTTATTATTTATATTTAACCAAATATTACAAGTTATTTATAGTATATATATTTAACCACCTATTCAAGTTTAATTTGAAAATAATCAAGTGCTCCTTTTATTTTACTTGGAATGGGTGCACATTATATCATGAAACTAAAGTGAGTACTTATAACTTTCAAAATTTGGCCATAAGAAATGATGATAAATACTCAGCGTGCTGTAGAACATTCAATGCGCATGCAGCAGGCACGCTGACTGTTGGATCTTAAACAAATTTAATCGAAGGGTCAGCATGGCTGCTGCAAGCGCATTGAATGCTCTGCAATAGGCTGATTATTTATCAACATAAGAAACTCCTTAGGGTTTTTGATTAAAAAAATGAGAATTACGTAAAAAAACAGAAACAAATTGTATGTTTTAAAAAATATCCGTAGAACGAGATTTTAATTTTGTTTTAAACATTGGTGACAAACTTAAAAAATGTTTACTCAAAATATTTCCAAACTATGATAACATCTTTCATCCACTGCCTTGATTCCTTGATTGGGTCAACAATGTTGTTTTTCATCAGCAAAAGTCAACGATCCTATCACATGAATATTTCCTAACCATGAAAAACGCCAACATATTTCATCCACTATCATGAAAATGGCTAACATCTTTCATCCATTTCCACGATTCCTTGATTGGGTCACCAATGTTGTTTTTCTCAACAATAGTCGATGATCCTATCACATGAAATTTCAAAAAGTGAAGACATCACAAAACCATCCTATATAACTCACCTCACACTCCATGCCTATAATTTGTCCTTGAATTTTAGCTTGGTGAAAAGGACAATTCATTCCACTAGGAACTAAGATAAATATAAAACCTTGATATCTAAATTACCTCACACTCCATCCATTCCACTAGGAACTAAGATATATATAAAACCTTCATATCTAAATTACCTCAGAGTCCATGCCTATGATTTCTCCATGAGTTTTAGCCATGGAAAGAAAATAATTCGTTGCGTCAATAAATAAAATTTATAAATAAGGAGAAACAATAATATTTTACTCATGCCAAGTAGATAAAACTGTCATATCTAAATCACCTCACTCTCCATGCCAATGATTTCTCCATGAATTTTAGACATGCAAAGAAGATAATCTGTTGCATCAATAACTAGCTTATAGAAAAAAGGAGAAACAATATTATAGTGATGTCAAGAAGATAATCCATTGTCACAAAGGTTTGGCATGTTGGATTGCAAATCCATGTCTACACCGATGGTTTCTAATTTGAGAAAACTACATGAATCAAATTCCATATTGGATCTAGTGGATCCTACTTTGTATAAACAACTCATTGGTACCTTGATATACTTGATACATAGTAGAATTGACATATTCTATGTTGTGAGTACCTTGAGTCAATTCATGTCTAAGTTGAGACATTGACATTGCGTTGTTCCTAAGCATGTGCTTAGATACCTTTGAGGTACTATTTATTATGGACTCAAATCTACCTCTACTAGACGAGTGATGCTACTTAAATATGTATTAAGTAGCATCTCTAGTGGAGGAGTGATGCTACAATGATTGGGGTGGTAGCATTGTTGAGTGAAAGAGTACATTTAGATTTTGTTCTAGCTTAAGTACAACTATGATATCTTGGTCCACCAGGAAGTAGGGCTCTGTATCCCATAGTACTACAAAAGTAGAGTGTATTACAACGAGTACAACATGTCGAGAATCTATGTGGCTTAGGAAGATACTTGCTAGGTTGTTCGGTGAGAACTTGAATTGATCACTTCGATGAATTAATCAAACATGATTTCAGTTAATAGAATTAATTGAAGTGTTAATAAAATACGATTCAGTTCACTAAATTTTTTTTGCAAGATGACACTTTAGTTAAACTAAAATATGACACTCAAGTTCAAATAAGACACTTAATTTATGACACTCGAGGTACAACACTAGCATGAGAAAATTGAGTTCACATCCTAACTAAGTGGTCTAGCTCCTAGTTGTATAACGAGTTCATCCTGAAGTCAATAAAGAATAGAATTAATGTCAAAAATGAAAGGAATTGTGGAAGTGTGTTGTGTAATATTGATGGGTTCGAGGTGCAGCATAATTTCTCCATGTAGTGATTCACTATATTCTGCATGAGACTAGTTTCACCCATGTAGTGATTCACTACCTCTTGCATGAGACCATATTTGCAAGTGAAAATGTGTGTTGGGAGTACAATTGGATCATCCAATCCTTCTATCTTCTTTATTGTTTAGATCTTACACCTTGTTTGAATTATCTCCTATCTTGTACCTATGGTGTCGAAAACATTATGCAATTGTAAAAGACATTCTCTGATATCTAGCATTATTATACTAAGAATATTTACTGTGTTTTTTTTATCCTCATTGTTTTGAGGGTTTTCCCCAAGATACATGCCATGGTGTTGTGAATGATTATATGTATTAATGTTTCATTGACTTCAAGTAATTGTTAATTCCATGCTTAAAGATTAAAAAAATGAAACTCAACAAAATTCAATAGAGTTTGTTTGTCTAGTTAATTGAATGATGTGCTATTTCAAATTCTTACCCATAACCATTTTAAAACTTATAATTAATTTGACCTCCAATAAGTTTCAAGAGTTTTCCTATGTTTTAAAAGAACATGGAACCATCCATAGTTCCCATATCTTTCAAAAGAACATGGAACCACACATTCTAAAATCCCTATAAGTAGTAATGACATTAATATTAATGATAAAAGTTGTAATGACATTAGTCATGGATGGAAAATAAATCTAAATCTATATAAATGTTTTTATTACTTATATTTAAATGGAGAAAATAAGTCTAAAACTATATAAATGTTTTTATTATTTATATTTAACCAAAGATTACAAGTTCTTTATAGTATATATATTTAACCACCTATTCAAGTTTAATATGAAAAAAATCAAGTGCTCCTTTTATTTGACTTGGAATAGGTGCACATTATATCATGAAACTAAAGTGAGTACCTATAACTTTCAAAATTTGGCCATAAGAAACGACGATAAATACTCAGCGTGTTGCAGAGCATTCAATGCGCATGCAGCAGGCATGCTGACCATTGGATCTTAAACAAATTTAATCAAAGGGTCAGCATAGCTGCTGTAGGCACATTGAATGCTTTGTAGCAGACTGAGTATTTATCGCCATAAGAAACTCCTTGGGGTTTTTAATTAAAAAAATTAAAATTACATAAAAAAAAGAAACAAATTGTATGTTTTAAAAAATATCCGTAGAACCAAGTTTTAATTTTGTTTTAAACATTGGTGACAAACTTAAAAAATGCTTACTCAAAAGATTTCCAAACCATGAAAAATGACAACATATTTCATCCACTATCATGAAAAAGGATAACATCTTTCATCCACTACCATTATTCCTTGATTGGGTCAACAATGTTGTTTTTCATCAACAAAAGTCGACGATCCTATCACATGAATATTTCCAAACCATGAAAAACACCAACATATTTCATCCACTATCATGAAAAAGGATAACATCTTTCATCCATTGCCATGATTCCTTGACTGGGTCACCAATGTTGTTTTTCTCAACAATAGTCGATGATCCTATCACATGAAATTTCAAAAAGTGAAGACATCACAAAACCATCCTATATAATTCACCTCAAACTCCATGCCTATAACTTGTCCTTGAATTTTAGCTTGGTGAAAAGGACAATTCATTCCACTAGGAACTAAGATATATATAAAACCTTGATATCTAAATTACCTCACACTCCATCCATTCCACTAGGAACTAAGATATATATAAAACCTTTGTGGAAATTGAACCCAGTGATAGAACAATTACACTCACAACAATTATCAATTGTACATGAAAAATCACTCACAAAAGAGACTGAATATGGAGCTGAACACTAAACTGTATTGAATAAGTGTACAATAGAAAACCCTATGAATTCATAGGCTGCCACAATAAATAGTTACATAAAGGATTCGAATGCATGAGGAGGCAATTCGAACTTAGTCAAAAGCAGGCTTACTAAATCTAAGCAAATCGCCCATAGGTGCATAAAGCAATTTCCAAAACTGTCAAGGAGCTCACGAATTGGCAAAAGCACTTAGGAAAGCTAAAAGGTAATGTAATGACAAATCATACATGCTTTTCATAGGAGAAAAGAGTGGAGGATGTGGAGGAAAAAAAACTAGTTAACCTCACCTAGTCAAACTTTTCCAATTGCCTTAAAACACTGAAAAAGCAAGCAATAAAGCAGAAAAAGCAGAAGGGCGCTTAGGAGGCCAGGAATAAAGTAGATTTGATTCCTTGAGGTTTCCCAAGCGCTTCATGATTCAAAATTAGCAAGTTTGACCACTATGGATGTGTAGATGACAACTTGCATAAGGTGGAACATGGAAACTAGGAAAATAAGACAAAAATGGATTAATTAATGTCTAAGGTAGCTAACTATGGGTTGATTATTCTAACAACCTTCATATCTAAATTACCTCAGAGTCCATGCCTATGATTTCTCCATGATTTTTTGCCATGGAAAGAAAATAATCTGTTGCGTCAATAACTAACATATATAAATAAGGAGAAAGAATAATATTTTACTCATGCCAAGTAGATAAAACTGTCATATCTAAATCGCCTCACACTCCATGCCAATGATTTCTCCATGAATCTTAGCCATGCAAAGAAGATAATCTGTTGCGTCAATAACTAGCTTATAGAAAAAAGGAGAAACAAGATTTTAGTGATGTCAAGAAGATAATCCATTGTATCAATACCTAAAATATAGAAATAAAGAAAATAATATTTTGTTAACGCTTCTTATGATTTTTCCTCAAATTTTATCCATGCCTAAGAAGATAATCCATTGAATCAATTACCAACATCTAGAAATGATGAGAAAGAAGTATTTTTTTGGTTAGAAATAAGATTAAACATTAAAGCATTGGAAAAAAGAACATTGATAAATGACACAAAACAAATTTCCCTAAGTTTGCTTTGTAGACATCTTTCTTTTCTGTTGAAGTTTTGGGCTGTGAACCCAAGGTCTTTTTGTTCTAGGAAGTATTAAGGAGGCTAGGTGCATGCATTGAATGAATGGATTCTGTGTGCAGTGGGTTAATAGTGAATGTGAATGGTTGATGTTAACAGCTTCGTGTAGTGTGTGACACAGCTTCAGTTAAGATAAGGCCCGGTCGCCAAGGGTCTAGGGTCGCCATCGAACTATGGAAGGATTACATCGATATCAATAGATGTTAGAATAACACTAATTAATGTTATTTTCTAAAATTTTGGGGATGGAAGTTGATTTCTGGAATCCAAAACTATTAATTCTTTCACATGATCTAGGAACTAGGAATCAAAATCATCAAAGAATAATCAACAAATACTCATGAATTGGAAATAATCGGAACCAGAAATGGTTTCCTCTCTGTATATTTAATAAACAATAATGGGTTACAATTCCAATGCTGAGCAATGGCTTAAATCCATGAAGAATTTGAATACCTAAGGATACAATTCGAATTCAGTGAGTGAGTCTAGCTTAATTGACTCTCAACCATTCAATCTCACTCAGTTAACCACTTGACCAAAACCCTAATTGACTCACCAAACCCTAACTAAAGTCGGAGTGCAATAAATGACCGAATCTCAACTGAAGGAGATCAAACACATGTCATAGCAATCCAATCATCAAGTGCCAGTGCTCCATGACTCCAATGAACCCCGATGAGGTTAACTAAAGCTGAACTGACCATCAGAAGTTGGTGGATGCGTCTTGTTGACTCCAGTTCATTAAATAATAATAAATAATAATTAAATAATATATTTAATAACTAGAGGCGCCTTAACTGACTGTAACTGACTGGTTGAACTGATTGTAACCACCAGATCACCCCCAGAGTGCTCCAGTTAGCCTCCTTGACTGTAGGAGAAGGCTAAGTTAGCATCCTTGACTGTAGGTAGGTGTGGGTGTGACCG
>LPNX010661586.1:332967-380523 GCA_001517045.1 Pseudotsuga menziesii | reverse complement strand
CTCATCAGTCGGGCAGTATTGTAGAATGATGGTCCTGTCATGCACTAGCTCCCTGATGTAGTGCATGTGAATCTCTACATGCTTGGTCCTCTACCTGGTAAATGGATCCATGGATATCTTAATAGCACTATGGTTTTCACAAAAGAGGATAGTGGACAAAGTAATACCAAGATCAAACTCTAAAAGAATGCCTTGCAACCAAACTACTTGGATGCAAGCATTCATCGCTCCTTGATACTCGGCCTCTGCTGAAGATAGTGCTATGGTAGCCTGCTTTTTGCTTGAACAGCAAATAGGGCCACCACCAAACATGAATACATATCCAGAAGTTGAATTCCGATCAATATAATCACCCGCCCAATCGGAATCTGGGTATCCAACCAGCTCTAGCTCGGAGTTTGTAGCATAGTGAATGCCATAGGTCCTGGTTCCCTGAATGTACTAGAGGATCCTCTTGGCTGCCTTCCAATGAAGATCATGAGTCTAATGCATGTATCTTGATACAACATTCATATCATAACAAATATTAGGCCTAGAATGTGTCAAGTACAACAATCTAGCAATCAGTTGTCGATAGATAGTGCAGTCCATGGGAGGTGTGCTTTTTCCTTCTTCAAGGTTGATCCATGAAAGAAAAGGGAATGGTCCAGGACTACATTAAGCCATGTTAAACTTGAATAATAGGTATGAAATTCATTTTTACTGAGTGACCATAATCCCATCAGAATTTTGCTCGATTTCGAGCCCCAAAAATTGTTTTAGAAGCCCCAAATCACTCATTTCAAAGGCATTGTGGAGAGCAGTTTTGATGGCTGAAATGGAGGCAATTGTGCTACCTGTGATCAGTAATTCATCAAAATATAAAACAATGATAATTATATGACCATCATTCTTCTGTAAATACACATTTGGATCTGATCTACATCTCTAAAAATTTTGCGAGAGAAGGAAGGCATCCATCTTGGAATACAACTCTCTTGGGGCCTGTTTTAACCCGTATAGTGACTTCTTTAGATTGCAAACCAAAAATGGATCAGTGATGTGTCCCTTAGGCTGCTTCATGTATATCTCCTCATGAATATCTCCATGTAGAAAGGCTGACTTAACATCCATGCGATGCACCTCCCAGTGCTTGGATGCAGAAATAGCCAAAACAAGACGAATGGAGTCCATTTTTGTAACCGGTGCAAAGGTATCATGGTAGTCCACTCATTGGACCTAAGAGAAACATTTTTCTACCAGCCTTGCCTTATATTTGTAGGTGCTTCCATCAGCAGCAACCTTTGTCCGAAACACCCACTTGCATTGAACCAATTTCCTTCCCGGAGGAAGAGAAACTAGCTCCCAAGTAGTGTTTTTCTGAAGAGAATTCATCTCTTCATCCATGGAAACTTGCCATATTGGATCCTTCCGAGCGTGGTAGCAGGATTTTGGATCTGAACTAATCATCAAATATCAATTTTTGGACATCAAATTATCAGAACAAGAGAGCGTAATACCTTCTCTTTGGAAATCAGATCGGGTTCTCCTTGGATCATCCGGATTTCCAATGTTGTGTCCTATGAAGGAGAGTGTCTTTTGGGCCCATGTAGGAAGATGATTTTGTACTTCAGGTTCTGATTCAGTATCTTATGATTGCTGCACAATTATATCATAAATTAGAGGATCCAAATTAGGGTCATCACCCCCAATTTCATCATCCAAATATTCAGTGGAATAAGAAGGAATTTCAGCAGCTTTCTCCTTCATTAGTTCCACCTCCTGAAGAGGCTCATCGAACTTGACACTTCTCTCGATGATGATCCATTTGGTATTGATATCTATCAGCTTGAATCCTTTAGATTCATCAGGATACCCAATAAACACACATTCTATGCTCTGTGGTTGCAAAGCCCTTCTTTTATCAAGCGGAATCTGGGCCCATGCAGTGGACCCAAACACCCGTAGGTTCGACACATCTGGCTTGTGTCCGAAGTATGCTTCGAAAGGAGTATTTCCTTTCACTCATGAATGTGGCACCCTGTTCTGAATGTATTCTGTAGCATGCATGGCTTCAGCCCACAAATTTGCAGCAAGCTTATTTGACTCCAACATACAGGTGGTCATCTCTTTGAGAGACCGGTTCTTCCTTTCCGCTACTCCGTTCTGCTGGGGAGTGTAGGGAATTGAATGTTGGACCTGAATACCACTTTGGGAGAAAATTTAAAGAAAATCGTTACTGACATACTCCCCTCCATTATCAGATCTAAATATCTTTATCTTAATCCCAGAGGCATTTTCGATCAAAGGCCTCTAATTCAGAAAATGTTTCACATACTTCTGATTTCTTTTTGAGAAAGAAAACCCATGTATACCTAGAAAAATCATCAATAAAGGTAAGGAGGTACCTTGATCCATTCATGGATGTGATAGGCATTGGACCACTGATATCAGAATGTATCAGCCCCAATATTCTTGTAGCTCGGTTTGCCTTCCCTCGATCGAACTTGTGCTTAGGGTGTTTTCCAATCACACAGCCCTTGCAGACTCCCGTGGTTTCCTTGATGACTGGGAGGCCTTCAACCATGGAGTTTTTCTATAATTTCTGCAAATATTTGAAATTAATATGGCCAAACCTCTCATGCCACAGCCTACTAACCTCATTTCCATGAGTTAGCAGAGCGGTGGGCTTTGCATCCGCAACAAAGTGAGAGAACTCATAGGATTTTGCATGATGATTTGCAAGGCCTTTTGCAATGCGTTTCCCGGATGCAATTTCTGTTATCTCAACATAATTTGGGCTGAAAGTGACTCTCTTAGGCATTCCTATATGTGTCATCTGATAGACACTAAGGAGATTTACTGCTAGAGACGGTACATACAAAACTTTAGAAAAAAAAACATTTTCTAGATCTACAGTACCTTGTCCTTCGGAAACGATGGTGGAGTCATCCCCCATGTGGATGGGGATGGATTTGCCAGTCTCCAAGGATGAAAAGGAGTCTTTTTCAGCCATCATTTGATTCGAAGTTCCACTGTCAATCAGCAGTGATTTGGACTTCGAAGTGCTTTCCGTGAGGGCATGACCTTTCTCATGCTGTGGTTCCCGATCTTGGTGATATTTCCTCTGAAAGATCTCTGGAAGATTGATGTGATTCCTCTCAAGGAGAGAGGTTGCTTCATCAAGATTTTTCTTCATGCAGGCATGTTTAGGGTGAAAACCCTTCCCACAGTAAGAACACCTGACTTTTTCTTTCCCATTGTGCCCTTTTCCTTTGTTCTTCCTTGAGCCGGAAGATTCATCATGCTGCTGATTTTCAACTCTAGGCTTGGGAGCATCAAATTTAGTTTTCTGATTTTTCTGTTGCTTTCCTTTACCCTTCACATCTTTGGGCCCCAAGACATGGAGGGCATGATCACGGGAATATTGGATGATCCCCATCTGGACAAGCTTGTCATGTTCACTAGTTAGGGACTCAATGAAGGCATTGAGTGTAGGCATCTTCCATCCGAGGGTTGTGAGCTTCCCCGCACGGATTGTAGAAACAAAAACTGAATAATCAGCCCTGAGTTTGGAGAGGATGGCTAGGATGAGCTGATCATCCTCCATCTCCACTTTGCATTGCTTCAAGAGAAAAACAGTATGCTTGAAATTTGTAAATAAATCATTCAGAGTCTCGAAATTGGAAGGTTGGAGAGACATGAGTTCATTTTCGAGTTGGTAAACTCTGAAGTCATCATGCTTTCCATACAGAGATTCCAATTTGTCCCATATTTCTTTCGGTGTCTTCAGATCCGTAAGATGGAAGAGAAGGTCATCGAAAATAGAGAGGCATAAGAAACCGAAGGCTTCATCCTTCTTGTTCAAGAATCTTGATTTTTCTACCGCGAATCTAGGCTCAACTTCAGTGTCCATGGTGACTCTATAGAGTCCTTTGGAGCTCAAGTGATGTTCCATTTTATTTTTCCATGTGTGGAAATTTTATGGAGTCAATAGAGGTACTGAGGAGGCCATCTAGATATGCTGTAGCAAATGCTTCACCTGTAGAAACCTGAAAATCAAAACAGAAAAGGAAAAATAAGGTTGGACAGCCTGCACATTCTAGGCTTTCATCACACCCAGCATAGTCAATCAAGCAAGCTTGATCAAGAAGTTCTTTACTTGGGGTATTAAGTGGTAAGCCTTGGGTTATGGTGCAATGCTGGAATTTTGAGCTATTGCTCACTTCTCATGGAGAAATCTGTCAAAAATCTTGTTTTTGAGAGATTGTTCTTCGTCCCGCCATAAGCTCTGATACCATATTAATCCTTGCACATGATCTAGGAACTAGGAATCAAAATCATTAAAGAATAATTAACAAATACTCATGAATTGGAAATAATCGGAACCAAAAATGGTTTCCTCTCTGTATATTTAATAAACAATAATGGGTTACAATTCCAATGCTGAGCAATGGCTTAACTCCATGAAGAATTCGAATACCTAAGGAGACAATTCAAATTCAGTGAGTGAGTCTAGCTTAACTGACTCTCAACCATTCAATCGCACTCAGTTAACCACTTGACCAAAACCCTAATTGACTCACCAAACCCTAACTGAAGTCGGAGTGCAATAAATGATTGAATCTCAACTGAAGGAGATCAAACACATGTCATAGAAATCCAATCATCAAGTACTAGTGCTCCATGACTCAAATGAACCCCGATGAGGTTAACTGAAGCTGAACTGACCATCAGAAGTTGGTGGAGGCGTCTTGTTGACTCCAGTTCATTAAATAATAATAAATAATCATTAAATAATCATTAAATAATATATTTAATGACTGGAGGTGCCTTAACTGACTATAACTGACTGGTTGAACTCATTGTAACCACTAGTTAGCAATTAGGTGCATTAATGTCGCACAGATCACCCCCAGAGTGCTCCAGTTAGCCTCCTTGACTGTAGGAGAAGGCTAAGTTAGCCTCCTTGACTGTAGGTAGGCGTGGGTGTGATTGGATGATGGAAATTAATGCTCCACTGATGTCAATTAAACTTAGGATAGTGGTTTAACTAGGCCAATTTGACCAAAAGAGTGTGTATGATGGTAAATGTCTCCAACAAAAACAAGAAGATTCACCGTAGTTGTCATTAGTTAAGGATCATAATAAAAGTAGATTAATGGTTAGGGATTAATGACTGCCAAATTTCTACGAAATTGTTCCTCTAGTGGTGTTTAGATGCAAGGAGCCATGGCCCAACCATTTATGTGATGGTGGTTATATGTGACGAGTCATGGATCTAGTTAATTTATTCCTCGTCATCTCTTCCAATTTAGAGGGTAGAATAATTGTTGGTCAATCTAATTTCAAAGTGGCCTTGTGATGCACTGATTTCTGAAGGCTGGAAAAAAGAGAATAAATGCAGGTATTTCCAGGGGTCATCACTTTTGACTTGGTTATCTATTTGAGCTCAAATTTAACAAAAAATTGCATTTCAAAGTGTTCAATGTAGTGGCCAATAAGTTCCTTTTGATCGGAGTTTTTTTCACACTTTTCCGAGGCCAAATTCGTTCATATAATGCCTCGAATTGGGTTTTAATGTTTTACAGGATTTTTTTAGTTTGTAATTAACAATTATTTCCCAGTTTATACACCTATTAGAAAAGCGATTTGACAAATTGTGTCTCTCTAGTAAGCCTATATTTAGTGTTTAGTTTCATATTCATGGAAATTTTTTCTAAAATTAGCAATTTTCAAAAGTCTCAAATAGTAGTTATAAAGGGTTGGACCTTGATTGTAATAGTTAGGATGGAGAATGAATACAAATATAGTGTTTTTTTCCACTCTCATGTGTTTGTATGGTTTTTAGATCTTTTGAATTGAATCAAAGCTTACTGGCTAGATCATCTGGTATCAGAGTAGGAATTTGGTTGGGAGAGGAAGAGGAAGATAAGGTCTTGCTCATATGCGTAGAGATATGCAATGCCTCTGAAGGAAAGTAGCATATCTTACAAACATGTTGGATAATCAAAGGATAATACGAAGAGAAGCATTTGATGAGGAGAAAAATCAAGGAGGTGTAGATCAACATACATAACATAAAGAAGAAGAAGTAGAGCACATACTTTTTGAAGAAAAGGTGCTCACGACTCTAGAAGCGAGAAATCATGGGATCAAAATGGAAGTTTCAGACTATGGAGAAAGTATTAAACCATAGGTGTTGATAAATTAGTTGAACTCCATGGAATTTTTTTTAATAGAATCCTATGGTAGAATAAAAGAAGATGAAATTTGCATGCAGAAAGTTGAAGGGTCATGCCATGATCTGGTGGGATCATGTGTAGAAAGACAGAACAAAAAAAGGAAAATCCAAAATAAAGACATGGGATAATATGTAAGAAAAGTTGCGATAATTTTTTTCGCTAGATTATGAAAAAACCCTTTTTGTAGATTTCATAACTTGAAGCAAAACTTGTCTATTGTGAATGCATTCACACATGAGTTTTATCAGTTGTCCATTCATGTGCATCACAAGGAAATTGATGAAAAATTGGCTACAAGGTATGTGAATTGTTTGAAATTTTCTATTTAAGATGAACTGAGCATGCATAGGGTTCGCAATGTGGAAGAGGCATACTCGTTAGCCTTAAAGGATGGGGAGAATCAAAACCGACAATTTTCTCAAAGGAATAGAGGAGAAAGGAGGGGAGAAAGGAGAGGCACATTGTGTTCCTCATGGGGTGGTTTTAATTATGGATAAGGTGAATCATCCCAAGGAGATGAAAAAGTAGAAGATACTAGACAAGGTAACCTAATCCAATCACAAGGAAGACGATTTCACAGGGGTATAGTTTATAGTGGTGGAAGAGGAATGCATTATTGGTGTTTTAGGTGTGGTGTAGAGGGTCATCAAGAGTTTGAATGCTCAAATTACAACATACAAGAGTCAAAGTTAGGACAACATTCTAGTTTAAACACTTAAAATTGGTCGAAGATGAGAATGAAGAAGAAGTAGTTGAATATGAAGTCCCACCTAATATGGGGGGGAATATCATGATAAGAAGGTTAATGATGATTCTTGAGAAAGAACATGTAACACCCTGATTTTGAACCCATTTGCATTAAATGTATATGATGTAAATATTATATGGAATCATGGCAAGGAGATCAAGGCCAAGGCCTTGTCATTGATTAATGTTTGGTGTATAGGTGATCATGATCGATGCCTATGTTTCATGTCTTAAGTCAAGCACGTTTGTAAACATCATGTAAATATGCAATTTAATCAAAAAACTCACAACCAACTATGTCAATTCAACAAATAATGAGACATGGGCATGATTCCCAAGGATAGGGAGGAGGGGGAATGTTTAACCTTGAGCCATTGGGGAAAACCCATGAAAACTGTCAACTACCCATTTCTTGTATTTTTCCCCAACCATTTATCTCTGCCAGATTTTGGTTGAGGTAGTTATTGCATGGAATGAGAAGAGTATGGGAAAAAAATTGAATTGGGCAAAGCACCCATTTTTGAAGAACGTGTTTTTGCTTCACGGGAAAGAAAAAACCAAAAAACATATGCTCGTTCCCTCATGCATTAACATTTTCATCTTCCCTCACGTTTTGGGGGGCTGCTGAACATTTTGGATCATCCACCCTTCATTTCCGTGGAGCTCTCACGCATCTGAACTTTCCTTTGTGTTTATCCTTGACATTTCAGTTGTTTCTTCATTGTGCATGTCCAAGGAATCCGTTTTGGTGCTATGGAGTGAATGGCCAGCAAGGAATTATGATCTTTGGTGAATTTTGTATATTGTTGTGTATGCCTCTGTTGTTTTGGTATTAACTGGTTTGGGAGTGGAAATGGGGTCTGAACTAGCTTGATAAACCTAGTGTGAGAAGGAACCTCACAGGTAGATCTATAGGGCTAACTTTCTTCTTTGCACACCCTCAATATCTCTGGAAAGGGAATCCATATCCCAAGGTACTGTGTAGCAGAGAAGGGTATGCTCCCCAGTGTTGGTTGTGTAGATGTTTTAGAATCCAGGATAGATCTGGTGCAGGTGTCCATAGCTCTGTGGATGAGCTCACTAGCTTAGCAGACAACCTTTCCATCTCCTTTTCAACCTGATAAACCCAACTGGTAATTGGATTGGTTGTGTCTTATTGTGCATTGGCCATGTGTGATCCTTGTATGGATAGTCTATTAAATCCAACTGTGAATGAATACTTGGCTGAGTAGCCTGATAAACCCAGTAATGAGATGGCTTGACTGTGTAGCCTACTAAACCCATCTATTGGCATGGCTGGTCATTTAATGTAAGTGTTGTATTGACTATGTGTAGTCTGATAAACCCAACTGTTAGCTACCTTGACTTTCTGTAGCTTGATAAACCCAATTGTGTTGGATTGGATGAGTTCTTGTTGTATCCTTGGCTATGTGTGAGTCTGTTATTATTTCCTTATTCCTTGGGGGAATCACGCCCAGCTCGAGGGTGGCAGTTTTGCTGAGAGATTGGTGAGTGCAATGGACTATGGTTGGGTGGAACGTTGCAGCAACATAGCTGGTTGTGGGACAAAATTCTTTCAAAGATAAGTGTTCTTGTCTATGTTAATATCTACATTTGTATTTGCTCAATGAAATATGATGAACACGCTTAATGTGTCAAGTTGATGAATTGCTTCTGCTGTGTAATTGCAATTGTATGCATCTGTGTATTTTTACTTTCATTACATTTCTAAGTTTCATTATGGGGCTTAGATTGGCTAGAATGGTGATGGCTTGAATGATCAAATCGGTCCAAGACTTCTGTTAGCAGGTTGAATTTTTGTAGAAATATCCTTCTGCAACTTGCAGTATGTGGGATGTGGAAGTGAAATTCTGTAAATCCTTTTCTCTGCAATTTTACTTCCGCAAATTTCCTTTCCGCAACTTGCGGGATGAGGGGTGCGGGATGCGAAAGCAACATTCTATAAATCCTTTTCTCTGCAATTTTCCTTCCACAAATTTTCTTTCTGCAACTTGCGCGATGCGGGATGCGGGACAGTAATTTCTATATTTTCTTGATTTCGCAAACTCAAGATTTCCACGCCGTTGATTCTTGCGGGTCGATTCTCAGCTGTTTATTCTTGCAGGTTGATTCTCAGTCGTTGATCTGTTCCCATATGTGTAACAAATTGTGATTGTCATTTTCTATCGTGATTTTTCCTCACCATTTGTAGACCGTCGAATTGATCAATTGTGGACAGGAGGGGACGTAACAGTTGTTAAATTTTCATATGCTTAGCTAAGACATTAATATTTCATTTCATTTTCATAACAAAAGCATATAAACAGGATCACTGAGAGATAGACAAGCACAACCATACAAAAGGAACAAAAAATATTTATCCTGGGAAAACCCAGCAAAAGCTTCCTCAATATAGATGCCCCAAAAAGATAAAAGATAAAACCAGCAAGGAGATCAAAGCCTGATCCTCCTCCTTCTCCAGCTACTTCTCTTCTCCACTAATGCACTATACAAGTGAGAGTGTGTGTCACAAATGAAGAGCACTACACCTCTATTTATATTCATTCGTTCACTTAAGTTAACTCATTTGACATGTAGGCTCGAGTTACACATGTAGGCTCAAGTAACCACACTGGGGTGCTGATGACCCACCTTTACAATTAGAGGGGACTACCTCATGACTCTTATTAGTTCTTCCGATTAGAAGCATCGGGGTATAATGTAATACAAGTGGTTCTCCCAGTAGGACCATAGGGGACCACAAAAGATACATATAGAATATTCTTCGAAGTTACAATATTTCAACACTCCCCCTTAACGAGAAGGGTATTCTACAACAACATCAACAACAACAAGAGTAGAGATAGGGGACATCATCAACATTAGCAGGGTAACACATCTATAAATCATTGGAAGCTTTTCAACATCATGTAGTCTTCATCTTCAATCTTTAGTCTTCATCATCAGCAACATCTTCAGTCTTTGATCAGCAACATCTTCAACATTTTGATCTTTCAACGACATCTTCAGCACTTGGACCTTTCGATCAACAACATCTTCAGCACTTCGAATTTTTTCAATCAGAAACAACATCTTCAGCATTTTGTCATTTCGATCAGCAACATCTTCAGCATTTTGATTTTTCGATCAGCAACAACATCTTCAGCATTTTGAATTTTCGATCAGCAACAACATCTTCAGCACCTTGACCTTTCGATCAGCAGCAACATCTTCAGTACTTTGATCTCTCAATCAGAAATATCATCATCAACAGTTTGCCTTTTCGATCAACAACAACATCATCATCATCATATTCTGATTTGTCGATCATAATCATCATCACATTCTGATCTTTCAATCAGAAACATCATCATCATACTCTGATCTTTTGATCAGAAACATCATAATCATAGTGCATCATCATCATACTCTGATCTTTAGATCAGTACGTCATCATCATCATACTCTGATCTTTCGATCAGTATGTCATCATCATCATACTCTGATCTTTCGATCAGTACGTCATCATCATACTCTGATCTTTCGATCAGTACATCATCATACTCTGATCTTTCGATCAGTACGACATCATCATCATCAGCAACAACTTCCAATACACAACTAAAAGACAGAAAGTCTTTGGATCATTTTTGGACTTAAATTCCAAGGATGATACAATCCCACCACATTCTCGACAACCGAAGTTACCGGATTGATTGCGGGAGAATCAGTCCCTATCACTTTAGGACTATGTCCAAGGATGATGCAATCCTACCACATTCTCGATGACCAAAGTCACTGGATACAATTACAGGATAATCACTCCCTATCACTTTAGGACTTGAGTCCAAGGATGGTGCAATCCTACCACATTCTCGACGACCGAAGTCATCGGATACAATTACGGGATAATCACTCCCTATCACTTTAGGATTTGAGTCCAAGGATGATGCAATCCTACCACATTCTTGACGACCGAAGTCACCGGATACAATTACAGGATAATCACTCCCTATCACTTTAGGACTTGAGTCCAAGGATGATGCAATCCTACCACATTCTCGACGACCGAAGTCACTGGATACAATTACGGGATAATCACTCCCTATCACTTTAGGACGATTTCCAAGGATGATGCAATCCTACCACATTCTTTAGGACCGAGGTCACCGGATCTATTATGGATAGATGTCTCGGGATGATACAATCCCTCTTCATTCTCGAAGACCAAGGTTTCCGGATCACTTTAGGGAAAATTCCTAGGGATGATACAATCCCACCATGTTCTCAAGGACCGAGGTCACCGGATCTATTGTGGACAGATGTCCAAGGATGATACAATCCCTGTTCATTCTCGAGGACCGAGGTCTCTGGATCACTTTAGGGAAAATTCCCAGGGATGATACAATCCCACTGCAACATCACTACTCCCCTTTTCGAGGAAGGTCTTTCTGAACAACACCAAGCTTGTCTCGAAAGTGTTCGAACTCTACTCGAGGCAGAGCCTTCGTCAGTACATCATCATCTACATCTTCAATAGCTGAATACTGATCTATCACCATCTGTATCTCCAGTATGTGAATACTAAAAGCATCATCATCTATATCTTCAGTATAGAAATACTGAAATCATCATCATCTCTATATTTAGTATAGAAATACAGAATCACCATCATCTATATCTACAGTATGTAAATACTGAAATATCATCTATATCTTCAGTATGGGAATACTGAAATCATCATCATCTATATCTTCAATATGGGAATACTGAAACATCATCATCTCTATATTCAGTATAGAAATACTAAATCATTGTTGTGTCCATCTTCAGGTCAAAGAGACCTGATATCAGCTTCTGAAGCCATATGGCTTCACAACTTAGTAGAGCAATTTGCTATGTATTCTGCTTCAACTGTGCTAAGAGAAACACTGGACTGTTTCCTGCTAAACCATGAACTCATAAACAAAAGCATATACCTGATGTGCTTTTCCTGTTTGAGATACTTCCAGCCCAATCTGCATCTGTGTAGCCATACAATCTATGCTCATGGCTACCATCATAGTATAGACCAAAGTCTATAGTCCCTTTCAGATATCTCATCAGATGTTTTGCAACTACTAGGTGAACCCATCTTGGTTGAACAAGATATTGACTTAAGGTGTTCACAGCAAAACAAGTGTCTGGTCTGGTATTTGTTAAGTACATCAATAACCCAATGATTTGTCTGTAGTGAGTCACATCCACTAACTCTAATGAGTCATCAGCTAATAGCTTCAGGTTGGAGTCCATGGGTGTGGCCATGACTTTGCATTTCAACATATTGAATCTATTCAATATCTCTACCGCATACTTTCCCTGGTTGAGAAAGATTCCTTCTGAACTTTTCCATACTTCCAGACCTAGGAAATAATGCATTAACCCAAGGTCTTTCATCTCAAATTCTTCTGCTAGTTTCTTCTTGCTTTCCATGATCTATTTCTCATTCCCTGTCAAGAATAAGTCATCCACATATAGTAATAGAATGATAGGTACATCTTCTACAACCTTGTAGGAAAGGTTAGGATCGACTTTACTCTTGGCAAAGCCCATGCTCATCAGGAAACTATCTATTCTTCCATACCAAGCTCTGGGAGCTTGCTTCATGCCATAGAGGGCCTTCTTCAACTTGCATACTTGATTCCTTCTGTCTTCAACTTCAAATCCTCGTGACTATTCGATGTAAGACTCTTCCTCAATAATACCATTAAGGAAGGCTTGTCTTTACTTCATCATGGAAGAAACTACCATGATAGTTTTGAAGGAAATGTACCTTGCTTCCTGGAGTAAGTGTCTCTTTAGAATTAATTCCCTCTTTCTGATAGAAACCTCTAGACACAACTCTTACCTTACTTCTATCAGCAACATATCTTATCTTGCAAATCCATTTGGAAGATACCACATTCTTGCTTTCTGGTTTGAGTACTATATCCCAAACATCATTCTAGTATCACGACATCTTTTATGAGTTTGTCTTGTCAGGTCATCAATATATCATAGCCTTCTGCATTCAACCTTGAAGGTTGGAACCCACTTTACTCTTGGTAAAGTCTCAATCCATCACAAATCTATCCATCATGTCGTACCATGTCGAACTCAGATATAATTTTCTGTAGTCACTCCCCCTGAAGTGGAGTATCATCTTCCCTCTTCATTCTGTACATGTGGTTCTATGCTTGATATATACTGGTCAATAGAGTATGTCATGTCATAGTCTATTCTTTCTGAGGAGAATCATGAACCTTGCTTTGTACACTTGTTCCATCATATCGTATACATCATTCCCCATGATCAACTGTTATTCTTTGATAATAGCTTCTTTCATAGCATTCTTTTCTTCATCTTGAGTTATCTCTTGTACCCATGGTGGTCTTCATCCTTCAAGGTGGATCTACCACTCTCTGAAGATCTTTCTTCCATCATGGTGTCTCTAACCCTGGGAGCTTCAGATTCATGTTTATTGGAGTGGATCTTGAATTGTCATCACTTGTTCTTAGGAACAAGTCTCATCCTTCTTTTCTTGTAGGAGGTTGTTCATGACCTTTCCTACAATTCAAATGCACCAGTTGCATGGTTAGAACAATTTCATAAAACATATGCATAATGACAAATTCTTATGCATCATGCAACTATTTAGTCAATACAACATTCATCCATATCTCACATAAACTTTCTAGATGTCTTCCATCTCCACGATGATATTAATGAGATTGTGCACTAATGAAATATGTCAGCAAAGAGGTTTGATAAGTATCAATGGAGAGTTGTACAGCACCATGAGCTACTTACGCATCACATGCATATTAGCAGTATACAGTCATTAATGCAAAAAATACATCAACTGAATATAATCAAATGTATAACAAAACAATATCATGAAATGACAATTGAATACTTATCTTTATTTGTTTCATGGGTATACTCCTTCTTGAGTCTTCAGCTTCATCGTCTTCTTCATTCATGATATCATCGTTTCTTATCCAAATGCTGAGGTGGATAAGAAGTTCTTCAAGAGTTGAGATCTTCATATTCCTCATTGATTGAGGGATCTTCTTTGGAAGATGAGAGCTTGATCTTCAGAGACGAGCTTCTTCTTCTTCCCAAAGTCTGCTGAAAGTAATCACTTCCTTCTGGAACACATTTCTTAAATGAATGAATTCCATGATCCTGGGAGTCCATTCAAGGTGGCCATCACCACTTCTGCATTCTTCACTTCTTCTTTCCCCGCTTGAAGTTGTTCTTTGATTTGAAAGATCCTTATGACTGCATGGTCTCTGCATTCTGGATCTTCACATTCTTCAGCTGGTTTCTTAAAGTCATATTCTGATCTATGTTCTTTCCTTCAAATAGCTTGGTCAAGGAATCAAACCTCATCGATGTCTTTAGGGAAGACACTTGTATTACAAGTTGATTCATAACTGAATCATCAATGATCTTCTGGGCTTTGACCAAGTTCTTCTTGAGAAAGGCTTCTAGCCTCATCTCCCTCTGAAACTGGAACCTCTATGCTCATGTAGGTGTCCAATCCATTTTATTCAGAGAGATAATATACTTCTAGGCTTGGAAGTTGTAAAATTCACCAAGCTTATCATTAAGCTGATGTCATAGATCACTTTGAAATGAGAACCTCAAATGAACATAGCAAAGGATTAGATCTTACCGATTTGAGGTGTCCGTCCTGGTTCTGGAGCTAGTTGATCTAGGGTTTGTCACAGAAACCCTAATTTCAAAACTTGGAATATTTTAGATATTATTGGATATACATATATATATATATTCAAATGGAGCTGTCCAATGTACTCCATTTCTGAAAACAGTGGAGGAAAGCTCCCAGAACAGGAAGCCCTAATTTTCCAATTTCTTCAGCAGAAATGCCTGTTACTGTTTCTATGATATATCTGAAATTTATACTCCTCTGTGTATGAAATTTTTTAATAAGGTAACCTCGTATGTCTCTGATCCAACACCGTATGTTTCATCAGAATTTGTTTCACCATTTGGGATTTATGATCCTTTTCCCAAGGTGACCTGTGACAGGACTGTTCAGAACAACGAAGTTGTACGGCATGCCACATGTCACTGGTTCATCTTCTAAGTCTGATACTCATACCACCGAAATTAAAGTCCATTACCTTTCTGGAACATCTTCAGGAATTCAATTTGGACCTCTGTATCCCAAGATATTGCAATTCTCCCCAGGTGTCCTCTTTAGGGATGAATTCTGGAAGAGGCTGGAACCCTAAATTGGAGAGAACATATCTCCTAGAATACAGCGAATATGAGGATGAATTTTAGCCACAGTGTTCATCAGGATTTTATATTCGGCCCCTAAAATTTTCAGCTCCTTATCCTTTGCCAATCTCAGAATATAGAGAATGTACCAAAACGTAGCAGTTTTAGTATTTAGGGTTTTTCTAGCTTGGGGTTAAACTAGGGTTTGACTTTCCCAGAGTTTCACCCAACCAAATTTCTTGATCCAGGTATCTAAACTTCGGTTTTGATGAGGAGAAAAATCCTATGCTGGTCTCACTCAAAAATTCCTCTTCTGTAGAAATCCCTAATTTCCACATCGAAAACTGAAAATGCTCGAAATCGAATTCTGCTTCGACCAAAAGATGCGCCCTTCAAGGGAGAGTCATCTTAGCATACTTTTGCTGATGGATTGTGGAGAGAGACCCAAAAAGTAAGAATCCCTAGCTTCTATAGCTACACAATGTCTTCTTCTCAGGTTAGCTCTGATACCATGTTAAATTTTCATATTCTTAGCTAAGACAATAGTATTTCATTTCATTTTCATAACAAAAGCATATAAATAGGATCACTGAGAGATAGACAAGAACAACCATACAAAAGGAACAAAAAATATTTATCCTGGGAAAACCCTAAAGGGAAAAACCCAGCAAAATATTCCTCAATATAGATGCCCCAAAAAGATAAAAGATAAAACTAGCAAGGAGATCAAAGCCTGATCCTCCTCCTTCTCCAGCTACTTCTCTTCTCCACTAATGCGCTATACAAGTGAGAGTGTGTGTCACAAATGGGGAGCAATACATCTCTATTTATATTCATTCGTTCACTTAAGTTAACTCATTTTACATGTAGGCTCGAGTTAAATCATGTAGGCTCGAGTTACACATGTAGGCTCAAGTAACCACACTGGGGTGCTGATGACCCAGTAGAGGGGACTACCTCATGACTCTTATTAGTTCTTCCGATTAGAAGTATCGGGGTACAATGTAATACAAGTGGTTCTCCCGGTAGGACCATTGGGGACCAAAAAAGATACATATAGAATATTCTTCGAAGTTACAATATTTCAACAACAGTGTGGTATCTTAATAAGAATGTTGAGGAGTGTTTCATAACCATGCACTATGTTTCAAAGAACAACAAAGGTTCCATAGGAAATTTTTAATTATGCATGATAATCAGGGTATGGGTACATGACAGAGTGGTATTAGAGATGCTGGTTGCAGCATTGGTCTTGGATGGGCTAGAACGAGTAGTTAAAAGAGAAAATAAAACCCAAATTGTGGTTTAATGGAGCTGCGGATTGCAGCACTGGGCCTTAAAGGGGCCAACTTAAACTGTTAACAGAGTTGTTGGTTATAGAATTGGGCCTGGATGGGCTGGGTGACACTAAGTAAATGGTTTTCAATTTTAATTTTTTATGCAACTAACAAATGCATAGGATCCCTATGAGCAAGAGGAAGATGCTATGGGGTAAAATGTCCGAGTTGGAAATGTCGAGACAGAGTCTAATGGGAGGAGGTTTCAAGATACTCCCCCAGATTTTGCAGCCACCATGAGAAGCATAAGGGTGGAGACGAAAAGTTACAGGAGAGATAATGAAAGATTGGCTAAGTCTTAGGAGGAGTAGAATCAGCTGAATGCAGCCATGCTGCAAATTTTGAGAGACATTCAAAGGCAGACGAATTCTAGGTACCAGACAATTAGATCAATAGGTAGTAGGAGCACTGCTAGAAGAAGAAATAGATCTGCTAGTGGGTCATCTGACTATGAAGGATCCACTAGTGGTTCAAGTTCTTCTTCTTACAGGAATGAGAGGAAGAGGCATTACTAGAACCATTCACGTGATGAGTTGAAGAAGGAAAGGACGCCTATCTTCAATGGTGAGATAAAGAATGGTCAAGAAGCTGAAGCTTGGCTTCTTGGGATGAGAAAATATTTCCAAGTCCAAAACTACTCTGGAAATATGAAGGCTAGGGTATCCATTTTAAATTTGACTAGAAGAGCATCCATATGGTGGGAGCACTTCAGGAAAGTGAAGAAGATTAACGAAAGAAATATTGTTTGGAAACAGTTCGAAAAGTATTTTAAGCAAAAGTACCTCTCTGACAGGTACTATGATGATAAGATCAAAGAGTCCCATGAGCTGATATTGGGACAACAGACCATGGAAGAGTATGCAAATAAGTTCTTGTAAATATTGAGGTATGCCAAGTACATCAAAGATGAGAAGGTGAAAATCCAACATTTCCTCAATGGATTGCCTCAATCTTACAAAGACAGAATTGAGTTTTATGAACCTAGAACTTTGGAAGAAGTGATTATTAAAGCTAAGTATTGATATGAGAAAAACAAAGGAAAACCTGATTATCATGAGACATGGAAGGACAAGAAGAATGAGAATTCCAACCAAAGGAAGAAATGTTTCAAACCTTCTAACTTTAGGAATCAACAGAAGCAACCATCCCAAGTTGAGAAGCATCCAACTTGAGTGGTGTGAGAAAATTCAAGAGATCCACAATAGAACAAAGAACCACTCGAATGTTGGAGATGTAGAGGACCTCACATGCGCAGGAATTGTCCACTTGAGAATGAGAATGCAAGGCCATATTACAACATTCAAGAGGCAGAAACAGTGGGTCAAGTAGGAAGGGCAATCCCTAGGATTTATGCAACATTGGAGGACTTCCAGGAAGATCACCAATCAACTGTGGTCGAAGTTGTAGGTAATATTGCTGAGCAATCTATTTCTATATGGATTGACCCTAGTTCTACTCACAGTTACATTACTTTTAGAGTAGTGAAGATGTGTGCTTTTAAGAAAGTAAATCATAAGAAATGTTGGTTAGTTCAGCTAACCACTGGAACTAAGAGAAAGGTTAGTGAATTGGAGGAGAAATGTCCATTAGTGATGAATGGATTGGTCACTTGTGTAGATCTGAATGTTCTACCACTTGGTTCCTATGATGTTTTCATTGGAATGGATTGGTTAGAAGCTCACTAGGTAAATCTCGACTGTTAAAATAAGACTTTTGAATGCATGGATAAAGAAGGGAACCCAATAGTTGTAAGAGGCATTCCAAAGGTGTTTTCTGTGAGGCAGATTTCAGAAATGCATTTGAAGAAGTTTTGTAGGAAAGGTTTCCAGTTGTATGCAGCTCATATTGTGGAGGAAATAGAGAATGAAACTCCTAGGTTGGAGGACATTCATGTGTTGCAGGAATTCAGGTATGTTTTTCCTGATGATATTTCAGGGCTTCCTCCAAAGATAGACATTTATTTCACAATTGAACTTGTGTCGGGAGCAGCACCAGTGTCCATGACACCGTACAGAATGATCACACCAGAAATGCTAGAGCTGAAGATGTAGTTACAAGAGCTATTGGAGAATAAGTATATTAGGTCAAGTGTGTCTCCTTGGGGAGCACCAGTTCTGTTTGTGAAGAAGAAAGATGGTACACTCAGGTTGTGTATTGATTAAAAAAAGCTTAACAAAGTCACTATGAAGAACAAATATCCCTTTCCTAGAATTGATTACCTCTTTGATCAAATGAGAGGAGCAAATGTATTTTCCAAGATTGACTTGAGGTTTGGATACCATCAGGTGAGAATCAAGGATGAAGACATTCATAAGAAAACCTTCAGAATAAGGTATAGACATTATGAGTTTGTAGTGGTACCATTTTAATCTCACAAATGCACCAGCTACATTTATGTGCCTTATGAATAGTGTCTTCAACAGGTATTTGGACAAGTTTTTTCTTGTCTTCCTTGATGACATTCTTATTTATTATAAGAATGAGGAAGATCATGAAGAGCATCTGATATTGACATTACAATTCCTTAGGGAGCATCAGTTGTATCCAAATTTGAGTAAGTGTGACGTCTATAATAATACGATTCATTATTTGGGTCACATTATCTTAGAAGACAATATATCTGTGGACATTGACAGGATTGAAGCCATTACGAATTGGCATACTCCACGAAATGTGACAAATGTAAGATATTTTATGGGACTTTCCAGATACTAAACGATATTCATTGAAGGATTCTCCACGGTTGCACACCCAGTCACTTCTTTGCAAAAGAAGGGATAAACGTTCGAATGGACACTAAGCTGTGAAGAAAGCTTCCAACAGTTGAATAATGTTCCAAAAAATGCACCTGTCTTGAATATTAAAGACCCAAAAAAATATTTTGTGGTGTGTACCGATGCTTGTGGTCAAGGAATTGGAGGAGTTATTATGCAAGACAACCATGTAATATGTTATGAGTCAAGAAAGTTGAAGGAGCATGAGAAGAACTATGTGAATCATGATCTGGAACTTACAGCTATAATACATGCTCTCAAGATGTGGAGGCATTACTTGATGGGTAGAAGATTTGAACTAAGGATAGACCATGGTGGTCTGAAGTATTTGTTTGATCAACCTACTCTAAATGCTAGGAAATCTAGATGGCTGGATTTTTCATGAGAGTTTGATATTGAAATCAAGCACATAAAGGAAAAAGAGAATAAGGTAGCTGACACACTCAGCAGGAAGGTGTAGGAAATGCATGTGGCATCCATTAGTATTTTCCAATCGGAGTTGAGGCAATAGATCATTAATCATGTTGCTGAAGATGAATCGTATGCGTAGGTCAAGGACAAGTTGTAGCAGTAAAGCCTTGAAAAGAAGTATGAGGGATATAACTTAGAAGAATATCAAATTCTTACTTATAAGAATAGAATTTATATTCCAAATTTAGCAGATTTGAGGAGGGTTGTTATGGATGAGATCCATCAAGCTCCATATTCTGGTCACCCAGGATATTAGAAGGCAATTGCTATAGCTAGAAAGCAGTACTTTTGGACACGAATGAAAAAGGACATGGCTGAATATATTTCAAGGTGAATAAAATGTTAGCAGGTGAAGGTTGAGCATCAACACCCAGTAGGTTTGTTGCAGCCTTTTCCAGTTCCAGAATGGAAATGGGAAGTTATGTCCATGGATTTTATTATAGAATTGCCAATGAATTGGAGACAACATGATTTTATCATGGTTGTGGTGGACAAGTTGACAAAGGAAGCACATTTCATACCAGTTAAGTCTACACATAAGATTGATGACATTGCAAAAATATTCATGAAGGATATTTTCAAATTGCATGGATTTCCTAAGGCAATAGTCTTTGACAGAGATGTCAAGTTCACTTCCAATTTTTGGAAGGGGTTGTTTGCATATTTGGGTACAAATATGAACTTCAGCACTGCCTATCATCCTGAAATGGATGGTGAGATAAAGATAGTGAATCAAGTGCCTGAATACATGATTCATATTTATGTGATGGAAAGACCAACCAAGTGGGAAGATTATTCACACCCAGTAGAGTTTGCTTATAACAACGGAAAAAAAGCATCCATGGGGATGAGTCCATATGAATATTTTTATGGAAGGAGGTGTAGGACACCATTGACTTGGGATAATATAGTGAACAGGGTTGTGCTTGGTCCAGAATCGCTCAAGGAGATGGAGCAAGAGGTTGTAAAGATCGGGAAGAATATGAAAGCAACCCAGGACAGATAGAAAATCTATGCATATAAGCATAGGGGGAACATAGAGTTCGGTGTTGGGGATCATTTTACCTTAGAGTGAGGGAAAAGAAGAGTTCCTTGAAGCTTCAAATTTGTGCCAAGCTTTCACCTAGATAATGTGGGTCGTTTGAAGTGTTTGAAAGAATAGGGCCAACTGCATATAGAATTTCATTTCCTGCTAGCACTAGAGCTCATAATGTTTTTCATGTTTCTTTTCTATAGAAATATGTACATGACCCTAACCATGTCATAAATCAGGATGTGATTCAAGTGGCACTCAAGGGAGAGTTCCAAATTGAGCCAATGCGCATCCTCGACAGGAAGGTCACAATGCTCTGAAACCGAGCCATAGGGCAAGTAAAGGTGTAATAGGATCACTATGGTCCTGAAGAGGCTACATGGGAGTTGGAGGATTCCATGCGATTGGCACATTCATTTTTGTTCAATTCTGTGGAACACTGAGGGAGGTATCAGTGCAACATTTTTTTTCAATTTTGTAAAGCACTGAGGAAAGTGCTGTTGAAGGGGGAGGGGAATGTCACACCTCGGTTTTGACTACATTTCCATTAAATGTATATGATGTAAATATTATATGGAATCATGGCAAGGAGCTCAAGTACAAGGCCCTATCATTGATTAATATTTGGTGTATAGGTGATCACGATCAATGCCTATGGTTCATGTGCTAAGTAAAGCACGTTTGTAAACATAATGTAAATATGTAATTTAATCAAAAAACCCACAACCAACTATGTCAATGCAACAAATAATGAGATGGGGGCATGATTTCCCAAGGATAGGGAGGAAGGGGTATGTTTAACTTTGAGCCATTGGGGAAAACCTATCAAAATTGTCAACTACTCATTTCTTGTATTTTTGCCCAACCATTTATTTCTTCTAGAATTTGGTTGAGGTAGTTATTGCATGGAATGGGAAGAGTATGGGAAAAAATTTGAATTGGTTAGAGCACCCATTTTTGAAGAACGTGTTTTGGCTTCATGTGCAAGAAAACACCCAAAAACGTATGCTCATTCCCTCATGCATTAACGTTTTCATATTCCCTAAGGTTTTGGGAAGCTACGTGAAATTTTGGATAATCCACCCTTCATTTTTCATGGAGCTCTCACGTAGCTAAACTTTCATGTATGTTTATCCTTCATGTTTCAGTTGTTTCTTCATTGTGCATGTCCAGAGAATTTGAATATGTTTTGGTGCTATGGAGTGAATGGCTAGCAAGGAATTACAATTTTTGGTGAATTCGTATATTTCTATGTATTCCTTTATTGTTTTGGTATGAATTGGTTTGGGAGTGGAAATGGGGTCTGAACTAGATTGATAAAATTAGTGTGAGAAGGAACCTCAAAGAAAGATCTATAGGGGTGGTTTTCTTCTTTGCACACCCTGAATAGCACTGGAAAGGGAAGGCATAGCCCGAGGGACTGTGTAGTAGAGAAGGGGATGCTTCCTGGTGTTGGATGTGTAGATGTTTTAGAATCCATGCTAGATCTGATGCAGGTGTCTATAGCTCTGTGGATGATCTCACTAGCTTAGCAGTCAGGCTTTCCATCTCCTTTGTTGCCCAATAAACCCAGCTGGTAATTGGCTTGGTTGTGTCTTATTGTGCATTGGCCATGTGTGATCCTTGGTTGGACAGTCTAATAAACCCAATTGTGAATTCTGACTTGGCTGAGTAGGCTAATAGACCTAGTAGTGAGATGGCTTGGCTGTGTAGCCTGATAAACCCATCTGTTGGCTTGGCTGGTCCTTTATGTAAATGTTGAATTGATTTTGTGCAGTGTGATAAACCCAACCGTTATCTAGATTGACTGTGTGTAGCCTGATAAACCCAAATGCGTTGGCTTGGCTGAGTTCTTGTTGTATCATTTCATTTTTGTGAGTCTGCTATTATTTCCTTATTCCTTAGGGGAATCATGCCCAGCTCGAGGGTGGCAGTTTTGCTGAGATATTGGTGAGCGCACTGGCCTATGGTTGGGTGGAACGTTACAGTGTCATAGCTGTTTGCGGGACAAACTTATTTCAAAGATAAGTGTTCTTGTCTATTCTTATCTCTGCATTTGTATTTTCGCAATGATATATTATGAACATGCTTAATGTGTTGAATTGATGAATTTCTTTCATTGTATAATTACAGTTGTATGCACCTGTGTATGTTTACTTTCAATGCATTTGTAAGTTTCGTTATGGGGATTAGATTGGTCGGATTGGTGATGTCTCAAATGATCAAATCAGTCCAAGACTTTTGTTACCAGGTTGAATTTCCACAGAAATATCCTTCCACACCTTTCCTTTCTGCAACTTGCGGGATGCGAAAGTGACGTTCTGTAAATCCTGTTCTTCACAAATTTCCTTCTGCAACTTTCCTTTCTACAACTTACAGGATCCGAGACCGCAATTTCCATATTTTATTGATTTTGCAAACTCAAGCTTTTCTTGTGGGTTGATTCTAAGCCGTTGATTCTTGCGAGTTGATTCTCAGTCATTGATCTGTTCCCTTATGCAGAATAGATTGCGACCATCATTTTCCGTCACAATTTTTCCCTGCTGTTTGATCTCCCCTAATATATTTCTTCGTAGATCATCGAATTGATCAATGGTGGATGACAAGGTACCTGACAATGTGGTACCAGAACATGAATGTTAAGGAGCGTTTCACGGTCATGCCCCTGTGCTTCAAAGAATGACAAAGGTTTCGTAGGGAATTTTTAATGGAGTAGTCTAACGCTTTGAAATTTTTTCCCAGCGTTGGAGTACTCTGTCTCCCAAAGTCAACGCCTACGGCTCCATCAACCACCGTCTCGGCAATCCCCCTTCACTGGGTCCCAAGGGATCCCCACATATCCAATGTCTTAGCAGTTTCCTCGGGGTCCTCCCCTGCAGCCTTTTCATCCCATCTGCATCCTTCCTTTGCAACCTCGCATTTACTGCACCACCTTGGCTCCTCCACCCTTCCCACCATGCTTAGAACTCCCTTTCTTCAAAAACTAGACTCTTTGAAAACCTTGTTGCATCTGACTTACTCCCTTTCTCCAAAAACCAGACTCTCTGAAAACCCTGCTGCATCTGACTTACCCCGACAAGAGGTGGAGTTGTTGCTGCTTGCAGGTCATGTCCCATGGTTTATCTATTTTTCATTGATCTATTTGAAGAGGTAATCTTCTATTTCTTCTTCACCTGCATCAACTTGTTCCACTTTTACTAGACTCTTTTGAATTTCGCGAGAGGCCATTTCTCATATCATACATGCTCTCAATGGAAAGTTTAGTTTTTTTGTAGTTTTTAGCCTATTTTACCATGAAGCTTGGACTTACATATTCAATTAACAAAGACCAATATCAAGCATGAATTTCATGTTGCTATAACTTACGGCCAGACCCCTTTATAGAGGGGGCTCCATTCATCTCCCACGTTCTTCTTATCCTAGACCAGGGTGGATAAGTAGTCTACCAAGAAACCAATTTTATCTTCTAAGGTTGCAGGTTTAATTTTGTTGGTTTTGTCCTCCTTTTTTCATTGGTCAACTGTAGGAACTGGTTTGAATTCCGTCTACATGAATGGAAATCACAAACTAAAAGAAATTTCTCGTGCTCTGAATTCCATCTATGTGAAGGAAATCACAAACTAAAACAAATTTCTCATTTCCAAAGGAGCATGTTTCATGACAAGGTATCCTTTCCATATATAAAAATAATTTATAATGCCTGGGAGATATACAATTAATTTATAAGCCAATGTTTCTCCCTGCACAATTTATGTTTAAAAACCAAGATTTTATGGATTAGAAAATGATATATAAATCTTAAAATTAATTTTTTTTTAAACTGTCAAAATTGTTAAAAGTGTCCAAATCATAAAATTGTAATTGGTATGTTATCTTAATTTTGGTTGATATTTTATATTATGTGGTTTACTCAATATTAGTGAAAATATTTTTGATATATTATTGATATTATAAAGGGTTGCAAATGTTTTTATTTTATAGAATATTATGTGGAATTATTTGTAATCGGTTAAAAGTTTTTTCTTTGTAGATAAATGAAATGTTAATAAATTTAGTTCTATAAGTATATTGACAAAAGCTACTTTTATAAACTTAGAAATGATCACAAGATTCAACAGAAAAACATATCGCATACAATATTTTGATAATCAAGGACCCGTATGGATTTCTCTTTGGGAGCCCAGTCTAGGAACCAGAATTGCAATGTTGTGCAAATGACATTTTTCAAGGTTGGAGAGTGTTTTTTTTAACTCTCCTCTTCTTGAAACACCAGGGTCCTTGGTGATTGATTGCTTCTTTAAACACTCACCCAGAAAAAGAACATGGATAAGAATAGATAAATTGGTATGCGTTGTGGCCTTTCTTCTTGCAACAAAAGCACGTTACATAGTGACATAAGGCTTATTCCTTGCATACAATTTATTCCTTGGTTTTCCAACTGCTAGAAAATTCTAAAATCTTTTTGATGATACCTATTTTGTCAAAATTTTATTTCAGATGAGAAAATTATGTCATTTTGATGTTTTTACATTCGAATAGTTGGGAGTCCAAAGTCAGCATGTATGTTGTTGGTCGAAAATGTTGACTTTTGACCTCTGACATCAGTAGTGAAGAGTCGGGAGTCAAAGGAGATTTGTTTGTCAATTGGATTAACATCATCGACTTCCAACTTCCAATGTTGACATTGGAAAGTCAACTTAGAAAGTTGACATTGGAAAATAGGCATTGGAAATCCAACTCTGAAAAGCCAACATCGGATAGTCAGGGTTAGACTAGTGGATTACAAATCAATGGTCTAGATTGGTCGATGACAGTTAGATAAATGACTCTATTTTGAAACTAGAGATTATGACTATAGATTTGGTTTTTCTGTGGATCTTGAGTTCGATCCTCTTTTTATGACGTTATGCTATTAATTTGGGCATGGATTGTAGTCCTACAAGTGATTTGGGAATCAAGATCATTTTTGTCCAAAATTGAGCACTTTTCTGATAGATCTAAACATTATATACGGATCCAAAAAAACAACCATGCGCTACTGTTTAAAATATAGCTTACGCACGGTAGGAAGAGTCAAAACATAGATAGTAAGTGAGGAGTTACTTAGTGTCGAAGACAGGGTCTCCATTTGTATGCTTGAGAATAATTTGATTGATGGATCAATCAATTTATGGTCTGAGTAGATAGAGAAATTTGGAATGAAAAGATGGAAGAAAATTCAAAATATAAGATCTTTTCCCATACTATGTGGCCATATACTGCTTGAAGATACTGCATATGAGAAAAATATTCTCATTATGTATGCTTGAGGTATCACAACAGTATATTTATCCTTCATGAACATGGTTAGAATTACAATCATTTTTCGTAAATTTGATGTAATCTTTTTCTTTTGATGGGATAATGAATTTGTTCAACAATTAATTGAGCCTAAAGATGTAATCCGAAGGGGTCTGACAAACTCTGGTATCAAATTTGGTTTGCATATCTCTTTATGTGTCAAATTATTTAATTTTAGGCATTAAATGCTTTATATGTGGAATACTTGACAAGATCTCATTTTAAGTATGGAAAGTTTGAGAAATTAATTAAGCTTAAATGGATTCATAAGTAAATTAATTACTTTTTGTCATTAACAAATCATATTGGTATCAAATTTGTTTGAAAAAATAAATCGGTGTCAGTTGCTAACATTTTTTCACACATGCAATCCCCGGTTACAAATATCTTGGAAAGACTTGGATCATGAATATTTCCTTCCTCAATGGTGAGGTTGAGGATGATTTTTACATACAACAACCTAAGGGATTTTTAGTTCATGGGAAGGATTCCCATATATGAAAACTAAATAAAGCCTTGGATTGTATTAAGTAATCTCCCAATGCTTGGTATTTGAGGATTGCTAGCTATATTCAAATAGTGGGATATTTCTCTAAGAGCAAAGCTGATCCAAACATGTACTTCAAATTTGTGAAGAACCAACCTATGATATTGGTTCTCTATGTTGATGATTTTTTCCTTACCGAAGAGGAACATCTGCTACCTTAATGCAGGAGGGATCTCACTTCTAAGTTCAAAATGAAATACTTAGGTATTATGCACTACTTTCTTTGAGTTGAGTTTTGGAAAAATAAATATGATATCTTTCTTTCTCAAGGGAATTGCAATGTTGATGTGTCACAAAGGTTTGGCATGATGGATTGCAAATCCATGTCTACACCGATGGTTTCTAATTTGAGAAAACTACATGAGACAAATTCCATATTGGATCTAGTGGATCCTACTTTGTATAGACAACTCATTGGTTCCTTGATATACTTGATACATAGTATACTTGAGATATTCTATGTTGTGAGTACCTTGAGGCAATTCATGTCTGAGTTGACACATTGACACTGCGTTGTTCCTAAGCATGTGCTTAGATACCTTCGAGGTACTAATGCTTATGGACTCAAATCTACCTCTAGTGGAGGAGTGATGCTACTTAAATATGTATTAAGTAGCATCTCTAGTGGAGGAGTGATGCTACTATGACTGGGGTGGTTGCATTGTTGAGTGAAAGAGTACATTTAGATTTTGTTCTAGCTTAAGTACAACTATGATATCTTGGTCCACCATGAAGTAGGGCTCTGTATCCCATAGTACTACAAAAGTAGAGTGTATTACAACTAGTACAACATGTCGAGAATCTATGTGGCTTAGGAAGATACTTTCTAGGTTGTTCAGTGAGAACTTGAATTTATCACTTCTATGAATTAATCAAGCATGCTTTCAATTAAGAGAATTAATTGAAGTGTTAATAAAATATGATTTAGTTCATTAATTTTTTTTTGCAAGACGGCACTTTAGTTAAACTAAAATATGACCCTCAAGTTAAAATAAGACACTTAATTTATGACACTTGAGGTACAACACTTGCATGAGAAAATTGAGTTCACATCCTAACTAAGTGGTCTAGCTCCTAGTTGTATAACGAGTTCATCCTGAAGTCAATAAAGAATAGACTTAACGTCAAAAATGAAAGGCATTGTGAAAGTGTGTTGCGTAATATTGATGGGTTCAAGGTGCAGAGTAATTTCTCCATGTAGTGATTCACTATATTCTACATGAGACTAGTTTCACCCAAGTAGTGATTTACTACCTCTTGCATGAGACCATATTTGTGAGTGAAATTGTGTGTTGGGAGTACAATTGGATCATCCAATCCTTCTATCTTCTTTATTGTTTAGATCTCACACCTTAGTTGTTTGAATTATCTCCTATCTTGCACCTATGGTATCAAAAACATTATGCAATTGTAAAAGACATTCTCTGATATATATCATTATTATACTAGGAATATTTACTGGGTTTTTTTATCCTCATTGTTTTGAGGGTTTTCCCCAAGATACATGCTATGGTGTTGTGAATGATTATATGTATTAATGTTTCATTGACTTCAAGTAATTGTTAATTCTATGCTTAAAGATTAAAAAAATGAAACTCAACAAAATTCAATAGAGTTTGTTTGTCTAGTTAATTGAACGATGTGGTATTTCAAATTCTTACCCATAACCATTTTAAAACTTATAATTAATTTGACCTCCAATATGTTTCAAGAGTTTTCCTATGTTTTAGAAGAACATGGAACCATTCATAGTTCCCTTATGTTTTAAAAGAACATGGAACCATCCATAGTTCCCATATCTTTCAAAAGAACATGGAACCACCCATTCTAAAATCCCTATAAGTAGTAATGACATTAATATTAATGATAAAAGTAGTAATGACATTAGTCATGGATGGAAAATAAATCTAAATCTATATAAATGTTTTTATTACTTATATTTAGATGGAGAAAATAAGTCTAAAACTATATAAATGTTTTTATTATTTATATTTAACCAAAGATTACAAGTTCTTTATAGTATATATATTTAACCACCTATTCAAATTTAATATGAAAAAAATCAAGTGCTCCTTTTATTTTACTTGGAATGGGTGCACATTATATCATGAAACTAAAGTAAGTACCTATAACTTTCAAAATTTGGCCACAAGAAACGACGATAAATACTCAGCATGCTGCAGAGCATTCAATGCGCATGCAATAGGCATGCTGACCATTGGATCTTAAACAAATTTAATCGAAGGGTCAGCATGGCTGTTGTATGTGCATTGAATGCTCTGCAGCAACCTGAGTATTTATCGCCATAAGAAACTCCTTAGGGTTTTGAATTAAGAAAATGAGAATTACATAAAAAGAAAAAAAACAAATTGTATGTTTTAAAAAATATCCATAGAACCAGGTTTTAATTTTGTTTTAAACATTGATCACAAACTTAAAAAATGTTTACTCAAAATATTTCCAAACCATGAAAAATGCCAACATATTTCATCCACTATCATGAAAAAGGATAACATCTTTAATCCGCTGCCATGATTCCTTGATTGGGTTAACAATGTTGTTTTTCATCAACAAAAGTCGACGATCCTATCACATGAATTATATTTCCAAACCATGAAAAACACCAACACCTTTCATCCACTATCATGAAAAAGGATAAAATCTTTCATCCATTGCCATGATTCCTTGATTGGGTCACCAATGTTGTTTTTCTCAACAATAGTCAACAATCCTATCACATGAAATTTCAAAAAGTGAATACATCACAAAACCATCATATATAATTCACCTCATGCTCCATGCCTATAATTTGTCGTCAAATTTTAGCTTGGTGAAAAGGACAATTCATTCCAGTAGGAACTAAGATATATATAAAACCTTCATATCTAAAGTACCTCACACTCCATCCATTCCACTAGGAACTAAGATATATATAAAACCTTCATATCTAAATTACCTTAGAGTCCATGCCTATGATTTCTCCATGAGTTTTAGCCATGGAAATAAAATAATCCGTTGCGTAAATAACTAACATATATAAATAAGGAGAAAGAATAATATTTTACTCCTGCCAAATAGATACAACTGTCATATCTAAATCACCTCACACTGCATGCCAATGATTTCTCGATGAATTTTAGACATGCAAAGAAGATAATCTGTTACATCAATAACTAGCTTATAGAAAAAGGAGAAACAAGATTATAGTGATGTCAAGAAGATAATACATTGTCACAAAGGTTTGGCAGGATGGATTGCAAATCCATGTCTACACCGATGGTTTCTAATTTGAGAAAACTACATGAGTCAAATTCCATATTGTATCTAGTGGATCCTACTTTGTATCGAAAACTCATTGGTTCCTTGACATACTTGATACATAGTAGACTTGACATATGCTATGCTGTGATTACCTTGAGTCAATTCATGTCTGAGTTGAGACATTGAAATTGCATTGTTCCTAAGAATGTGCTTAGATACCTTCGAGGTACTATTGCTTATGGACACAAATCTGCCTCTAGTGGAGGAGTGGTGCTACTTAAATATGTATTAAGTAGCATCTCTAGTGGAGGAGTGATGCTACTATGATTGGGGTGGTAGCATTGAGTGAAAGAGTACATTTAGATTTTGTTCTATCTTAAGTACAACTATGATATCTTGGTCCTCCAAGAAGTAGGGCTCTGTATCCCATAGTACTACAAAAGTAGAGTGTATTACAACTAGTACAACATGTCGATAATATATGTGGCTTAGTAAGACACTTGCTAGGTTGTTCGGTGAGAACTTAAATTGATCACTTTGATGAATTAATCAAACATGCTTTTAGTTAAGAGAATTAACTGAAGTGTTAATAAAATATGATTCAGTTCACTTAATTTTTTTTGCAAGATGACACTTTAGTTAAACTAAAATATGACACTCAAGTTAAAATAAGACACTTAATTTATGACACTTGAGGTACAACACTTGCATGAGAAAATTGAGTTTACATCCTAACTAAGTGGTCTAGCTCCTAGTTGTATAACAATTTCATCCTGAAGTCAATAAAGAATAGACTTAACGTCAAAAATGAAAGGGATTGTGAAAGTGTGCTATGTAATATTGATGGGTTTGAGGTACAAAGTAATTTCTTCATGTAGTGATTCACTATATTCTGCATGAGACTAGTTTCACCCATGTAGTGATTCACTACCTCTTGCATGAGACCATATTTACAAGTGAAATTGTGTGTTGGGAGTACAATTGGATCATCCAATCCTTCTATCTTCTCTATTGTTTAGATCTTACTCCTTAGGTGTTTGAATTATCTTCTATCTTGCACCTATGGTGTCAAAAACATTATGCAATTGTAAAAGACATTCTCTGATATCTATCATTATTATACTAAGAATATATACTGGGTTTTTTTTATCCTCATTGTTTTGAGGGTTTTCCCCAAGATACATGCTATGGTGTTGTGAATGATTATATGTATTAATGTTTCATTGACTTCAAGTAATTGTTAATTCTATGCTTAAAGATTAAAAAAATGAAACTCAACAAAATTCAATAGAGTTTGTTTGTCTAGTTAATTGAACGATGTGGTATTTCAAATTCTTACCCATAACCATTTTAAAACTTATAATTAATTTTACCTTGAATATGTTTCAAGAGTTTTCCTATGTTTTAGAAGAACATGGAACCATTCATAGTTCCCTTATGTTTTAAAAGAACATGGAACCATCCATAGTTCCCATATCTTTCAAAAGAACATGGAACCACCCATTCTAAAATCCCTATAAGTAGTAATGACATTAATATTAATGATAAAAGTAGTAATGACATTAGTCATGGATGGAAAATAAATCTAAATCTATATAAATGTTTTTATTACTTATATTTAGATGGAGAAAATAAGTCTAAAACTATATACATGTTTTTATTATTTATATTTAACCAAAGATTACAAGTTCTTTATAGCATATATATATTTAACCATTAATATGAAAAAAATCAAGTGCTCCTTTTATTTTACTTGGAATGGGTGCACATTGTATCATGAAACTAAAATGAGTACATATAAATTTCAAAATTTGGCCATAAGAAACAATGATAAATACTCAGCGTGCTACAGAGCATTCAATGCGCATGTAGCAGGCATGCTGACTGTTGGATCTTAAACAAATTTAATCAAAGGGTCAGCATGGCTGCTGCAGGCGCATTGAATGCTCTGCAACATGCTGAGTATTTATCGCCATAAGAAACTCCTTGGGGTTTTCAATTAAAAAAATGAGAATTACGTTAAAAAAAAGAAACAAATTGTATATTTTAAAAAATATCCGTAGAACCAGGTTTTAATTTTGTTTTAAACATTGGTCACAAACTTAAGAAATGTTTACTCAAAATATTTCCAAACCATGAAAAATGCCAACATCTTTCATCCACTATCATGAAAAATGATAACATCTTTCGTCCACTGCTATGATTCCTTGATTGGGTCAACAATGTTGTTTTTCATCAACAAAAGTCGACGATCCTATCACATGAATATTTCCAAACAATGAAAAAATCCAACATCTTTCATCCACTATCAGGAAAAAGGCTAACATCTTTCATCCACCAATGTTGTTTCTCTCAACAATAGTCGATGATCCTATCACATGCAATTTCAAAAAGTGAAGACATCACAAAACCATCCTATATAATTCACCTCATACTCCATGCCTATAATTTGTCCTTGAATTTTAGCTTGGTGAAAAGGACAATTCATTCCACTAGGAACTAAGATATATATAAAACCTTCATATCTAAATTACCTCACACTCCATCCATTTCAATAGGAACTAAGATATATATAAAACCTTCATATCTAAATTACCTCAGAGTCCATGCCTATGATTTATCCATGAGTTTTAGCCATGGAAAGAAAATAATCCGTTGCATCAATAACTAACATATAGAAATAAGGAGAAAGAATAATATTTTACTCATGCCAAGTAGATAAATCTGTCATATCTAAATCACCTCACACTCCATGGCAATGATTTCTCCATGAATTTTAGCCATGCAAAGAAGATAATCTATTGCATCAATAACTAGCTTATAGAAAAAAGGAGAAACAAGATTCTAGTGATGTCAAAAAGATAATCCATTGTATATATACCTAAAATATAGAAATAAAGAAAATAAGATTTTGTTAGCGCTTCTTATGATTTGTCCTCAAATTTTATCCATGCCTAAGAAGATAATCCATTGAATCAATTACCAACATATAGAAATGATGAGGAAGAAGTATTTTTTTTGTTAGAAATAAGATTAAACATTAACGCATTCGAAAAAAGAACATTGATAAATGACACAAAACAAATTTCCCTAAGTTTGCTCTGTAGACATGTTTCTTTTCTATTGAAATTTTGGGTTGTGAACCCAAGGTATTTTTGTTCTAGGAAGTATTAAGGAGGCTAGGTGCATGCAGTGAATGAATGGATTCTGTGTGCAGTCGGTTAACAACGAATGTGAATGGTTGATGTTAACGACTTCATGCGGTGTGTGACACAGCTTCAGTTAAGTTAAGGAACGGTCGCCAAGAGTCTAGGGTCGCCATAAAACTATGGAAGGATTACAACGATATCGATATATTTTAGAATAACACTAATTAATGTTATTTTCTCAACTTTTGGAGATGGAAGTCGATTTCTAGAATCCAAAACAAGAAGATTCACCATAGTTGTCATGAGTAAAATTTCTATGAAACTATTCCTCTGGTGGTGGTTAGATGCAAGGAGCCATGGCCCAGTCATTTATGTGATGAGTCATGGATCTATTTAATGTATTCCTCGTCGTCTCTTCCAATTTAGAGAGTAGAATAATTGTAGGTCAATCTGATTTCAAAGTGGCCTTGTGACGTACTGATTTCTGAAGGCTGGAAAAAAGAGAATAAATGCAGGTATTTCTAGGGGTCATCACTTTTGACTTGGTTATCTATTTGGGCTCAAATTTAACAAAAAGCTGCATTTCAAAGTGTTCAATGTAGTGGCCAATAAGTTCCTTTTGATCGGAGTCTTTTTCACACTTTTCCGAGGCCAAATTCTTTCATATAAGGCCTCAAATTGAGGTTTTAGTGTTTTACAGGATTTTTTTAGTTTGTAATTAACAATTATTTCCCAGTTTGTACACCTATTAGAAAAGAGAGTTGACAAATAGTGTCTCTCTAGTAAGCATATATTTAGTGTTTAGTTTCATATTAATGGAAAAATGTTCTAAAATTAGCAATTTTCAAAAATCTCAAATAGTAGTTATAAAGGGTTAAACCTTGATTGTAATAGTTAGGATGGAGAATGAATACAAATATAGTATTTTTTTCCACTCTCATGTGTTTGTATGGTTTTTATATCTTTTGTATTGAATCAAAGCTTATTGGCTAGATCATCTGGTATCAGAGTAGGAATTTGGCTGGGAGAGGAAGAGGAAGAGAAGGTATTGCTCATATGTGTAGAGATATGCAATGCTTCCGAAGAAAAGTAGCATATCTTACAAACATGTTGGCGAATCAAAGGATAATACGAAGAGAAGCGTTTGATGAGGAGACAAATCAAGGAGGTGTAGATCAACATACATAACATAAAGAAGAAGAAGTAGAGCACATACTTTTTGAAGAAAAGGTGCTCACGACTCTAGAAGCGAGAAATGATGGGATCAAAAAGGAAGTTTCATACTATGGAGAAAGTCTTAAACCATAGGAGTTGATAAATTGGTTGAACTCCATGGAATTTTTTTTAATAGAATCCTATGGTAGAATAAAAGAAGATGAAATTTGCATGCAGAAAGTTGAAGGGGCATGCCGTGATCTAGTGGGATCATGTGTAGAAAGACAGAACAAAAAAAGGAAAACCCAAAATAAAGGCATGGGATAATATGTAAAAAAAGTTGCGATAATTTTTTTTCACTAGAATAGGAACAAACCCTTTTCATAGATTTCAGAACTTGAAGCAAAAATTGTCTATTGTGAATGAATTCACACATGAGTTTTATCAGGTGTCCATTCATGTGCATCACTAGGAAATTGATGAAAAAATGGCTACAAGGTATGTGAAATGTTTGAAATTTTCTATTTAAAATCAATTGAGCATGCATAGTGTTCGCAGTGTGGAAGAGGCATGCTCGTTATCCCTAAAGGATGAGGAAAAGCAAAACCGACAATTTTCTCAAAGGAATAGAGGAGAAAGGAGGGGCACATTGTCTTCCTCATGGGGTGGTTTTAATTATGGATGAGGTGAATCATCCCAAGGAGATGAAAAAGTAGAAGATACTAGACATGGTAACCTAATCCAATCACAAGGAAGACGATTTCACAGGGATAGAGTTTATAGTGGTGGAAGAGGAATACCTTATTGGTGTTTTAGGTGCGGTGTAGAGGGTCATAAAGAGTTTCAATGCTCAAATTACAACATACAAGAGTCAAAGCTAGGAGAAAATTCTAGTTTAAAATTGTTCAAAGATGAGAATGAAGAAGAAGTAGTTGAATATGAAGTCCCACCTGATATGGGGGGGAATATCATGATAAGAAGGTTAATGGTGATTCCTGAGAAAGAACATGTAACACCCTGATTTTGACTCCGTTTGCATTAAATGTATATGATGTAAATATTATATGGAATCATGGCAAGGAGATCAAGGCCAAGGCCCTGTCATTGATTAATGTTTGGTGTATAGGTGATCATGATCGATGCCTATGGTTCATGTCCTAAGTAAAGGACGTTTGTAAACATCATCTAAATATGCAATTTAATAAAAAAACCCACAACCACCTATGTCAATTCAACAAATAATGAGACAGGGGCATGATTTCCCAAGGATAGGGAGGAGGGGGAATGTTTAACCTTGAGCCATTGGGGAAAACCCAACAAAACTACCAACTACCCATTTCTTGTCTTTTTCCCCAACCATTTATCTTTACCAGATTTTGGTTGAGGTAGTTATTGCATGGAATGGGAAGAATATGGGAAACAATTTGAATTAGGAAGAGTACCCATTTTTGAAGAACGTGTTTTTGCTTCATGGGAAAGAAAACACCAAAAAATGTATGCCCATTCCCTCATGCATTAACATTTTCATCTGTCCTCACTTTTTGGGGGGCTCCTGAACCTTTTGGATCATCTACCCTTCATTTCCGTGGAGCTCTCACACGGCTGAACTTTCCTTTGTGTTTATCCTTCACGTTTCAGTTGTTTCTTCATTGTGCATGTCCAGGGAATCCGTTTTGGTGCTATGGAGTGAATGGCCAGCAAGGAATTGCGATCTTTCATGAATTTTGTATCTTGTTGTGTATGCCTCTATTGTTTTGGTCTTAACTTGTTTGGGAATGGAAATGGGGTCTGAACTAGCTTGATAAACCTAGTGTGAGAAGGAACCTCACAAACAGATCTAGAGGGATAGTTTTCTTCTTTGCACACCCTCAATAGCACTGGAAAGGGAAGGCGTAGCCCAGGGTACTGTGTAGCAAATAAGGGTATGCTCCATGGTGTTGGCTATGTAGATGTTTTAGAATCCAGTCTAGATCTGGTGCAGGTGTCCATAACTCTGTGGATGAGCTCACTAGCTTAGCAGACAACCTTTCCATCTCCTTTGCAACCTGATAAACCCAACTGGTAATTGGCTTGGCTATGTCTTATTGTGCATTGGTCATGTATGATCCTTGGATGGAAAGTCTATTAAATCCAACTGTTAATGAAGACTTGGCTGAGTAGCCTGATAAACCTAGTAGTGAGATGGCCTGACTATGTATCATGATAAACCCATCTATTGGCTTAGCTAGTCCTTTATGTAAGTATTGTCTTGACTATGTGTAGTTTGATAAACCCAACTGTTAGCTATCTTGAATTTTTGTATCTTGATAAACCCAATTGTGTTGGATTGGATGAGTTCTTGTTGTATCCTTGGCTATGAGTCGGTTTGCTATTGTTTCCTTATTCCTTGGGGAGATCATGCCTAGCTTGGGGGTGGCAGTTTTGCTGAGAGATTGGTGAGTGCAATGGACTATGGTTGGGTGGAACGTTGCAACGACATAGCTGGTTGTGGGACAAACTTCTTTCAAAGATAAGCATTCTTGTCTATGTTAATATCTGCGTTTGTATTTGCTCAATGAAATATGATGAACATGCTTAATGTGTCGAGTTGATGAATTGCTTCCGCTGTATAATTGAAATTGTATGCATTTGTGTATGTTTACTTTCATTAAGTTTCTAAGTTTCATTATGGGTCTTAGATTGGTCGGATTATTGATGGCCTGAATGATCAAATCGGTCCAAGACTTCTGTTAGCAGGTTGAATTTCCGTAGAAATATCCTTCTGCAACTTCCAGTATACGGGATGCGGAAGCGAAATTATGTAAATCCTTTTCTCAGCAATCTTACTTCCACAAATTTCCTTTCCGCAACTTGTAGAATGCGGGATGCGGGATGTGAAAGTGACATTCTATAAATGCTTTTCTCTGCAATTTTCCTTCTGCAACTTGCGGGATGCGGGATGTGGGATGGCAATTTCCATATTTTCTTGATTCGACAAAATCAAGATTTCCACACCGTTGATTCTTGCGGGTTGATTCTTGGTCGTTGATTATTGCAGGTTGATTCTCAGACATTGATATGTTCCCAGATGCGTAACAGATTGTGACCGTCATTTTCTGTCGTGATTTTTCCTCGCCGTTCGATCTCCTCTGAGATATTTCTTTGTAGACCGTCGAATTGAACAATGGTAGATAGGAGGGGACGTGATAGTGTGGTATCTGAACAAGAATGTTGAGGACTATTTATTGACCATGCCCTATGTTTCAAAGAACAACAAAGGTTTTGTAGGAAATTTTTAATTCTGCATGATAATTGGGGTATGGGTACATGACAGAGTGGTATCATAGATGTTGGTTGCAGCATTTGTCCTGGATGGGCTAGAATGAGTAGTTAAAAAAGAAAAGAACACCCAAATTGTGGTTTAATAGAGCCGTGAATTGTAGCACTGGGCCTAAAAGGGGCCAACTTAAACCATTAACAGAGTTGTTGGTTATAGCATTAGGCCTGGATGGGCCGAGTGACACTAAGTAAATGGTTTTTAATTTTAAATTGCTATGCAACTAACAAATGGTGTTTGATAAAACATTTTGCAGAGTCATAGTGCATATTGGAAAAGTGGGTTGTTGGATCAGGCATGAGAACCTATGGCATGAATGATGCATAGGATCCCTATGAGCACGAGGAAGATGCTATGGGGGAAAATGTTCAAATTGGAAATTCCGAGACAGAGTCTAATGGGAGTAGGTTTCAAGATACTCCCCCAGATTTTGCAGCCACCATGAGAAGCATAAGGGTGGAGATGCAAAGTTATAGGGAAGATAATGAAATATTGGTTAAGGCTCAGAAGGAGCAAAATCAGTTGAATGTAGCCATGCTGCAAAGTTTGAAAGACATTCAAAGGTGGATGAACTCTGGGTACCAGACAGTTATACCAATAGGTCGTAGGAGCACTACTAGAAGAAGAAAGAGATCTCCTAGTGGTTCATATGACTATGAAGGATCCACTAGTGGTTCAAATTCTTCTTCTTACAGGAATGAGAGGAAAAGGCATTACTAGAACCATTCACGTGATGAGTTGAAGAAGGCAAGGCTGCATACCTTCAATGGTGAGATAAAGAATGGTCAAGAAGCTGAAGCTTGGCTTCTTGGGATGAGAAAATATTTCCAAGTCCAAGACTACTCTGGAAATATGAAGGCTAGGGTATCCATTTTCAATTTGACTAGAAGAGAATCCATATGGTGGGAGCACTTCAGGAAAGTGAAGAAGATTAACAAAAGAAATATTGTTTGGAAATAGTTCCAAAAGTATTTCAAGCAGAAGTACCTCTCTGACAGGTACTATGATGATAAGATCAAAAAGTTCCATGAGCTGATATTGGGACAACAGACCATGGAATAGTATGCAAATAAGTTCTTGTAACTATTGAGGTATGCCAGGTACATCAAAGATGAGAAGGTGAAATTCCAGTGTTTCCTCAGTGGATTGCCTCAATCTTACAAAGACAGAATTGAGTTTTATGAACCTAGAACTTTGGAAGAAGTGATAATGAAAGCTAAGTATTGCTATGAGAAAAACAAAGGAAAACCTAATTATCATAACACATGGAAGGACAAGAAGAATGAGAATTCCAACCAAAGGAAGAAAGGTTTCAAACCTTCTAACCTCAGGAATCAACAGAAGCAACCATCCCAAGATGAGAAGCAGCCAACTAGAGTGGTGTGGGAAAATCCAAGAGATCCACAACAGAATAGAGAACCACAATAGAACAAAGGACCACAATAGAACAGAGGTCCCCACATGTGCAGTAATTGTCCACTTCAGAATGAGAACGCAAGGCCATCTTACAATATTCAAGAGGCAGAAACAGTGGGTCAAGTAGGAAGGGCAGTCCCTAGGATTTATGCAGCATTGGAGGACCGCCAGGCAGATCACTAGTCAACTGTGGTTGAATTTGTAGGTAGTATTGCTGAGCAATCTATTTCTATATTGATTGACCTTGGTTCTACTCATAGTTACATTACTTTTAGAGTAGTGAAGATGTGTGCTTTCAAGAAATTAAATCATAACAAATGTTGGTTAGTTCAGCTAACCACTAGAACTAAGAGAAAGGTTAGTGAAGTGGTAGAGAAATTTCTATTGGTGATGAATGGATTGGTCACTTGTGTAGATCTGAATGTTCTACCACTTGGTTCCTATGACGTTGTCATTGGAATGGATTGGTTAGAAGATCACTGGGTAAACCTCAACTGTTATAATAAGACTTTTGAATGGATGGATGAAGAAGGGAACCCAATAGTTTTAAGAGGCATTCCAAAGATGTTTTCTGTGAGGAAGATTTCAGCAATGCAATTGAAAAAGTTTTGTAGGAAAGGTTTCCAATTGTATGCAGCTCAGATTCTGGAGGAAACAGAGAATGAAACTCCTAGGTTGGAGGACTTTCATGTTTTGCAGGAATTCAGGGATGTTTTTCCTGATGAGATTTCAGGGCTTCCTCCAAAGATAGACATTGATTTCACAATTGAACTTGTTTCAGGAGCAGCACTAGTTCCCAAGACACCGTACAAAATGAGCACACCAAAAATGCTAGCGCTGAAGATGTAGTTACAAGAGTTGTTGGAGAAGAAGAATATCAGGTCGAGTGTGTCTCCTTGGGGAGCATGAGTTCTGTTTGTGAAGAAGAAATATGGTACACTCAGGTTATGTATTGATTACAAAAAGCTAAACAAAGTCACTGTGAAGAACAAATATCCCTTTCCTAGAATTGATTACCTCTTTGATCAAATGAGAGGAGCAAATGTATTTTCCAAGATTGAATTGAGGTTTAGATACCATCAGGTGAGAATCAAGGATTAAGGCATTCATAGGAAAATCTTCAGAATAAGGTATGGACATTATGAGTTTGTAGTGCTACCATTTCAATCTCACAAATGCACCAGCTACATTTATGTGCCTTATGAATAGTGTCTTCAATAGGAATTTGGACAAGTTTTTTCTTGTTTTTCTTGATGACATTCTTATTTATTCTAAGAATGAGGAAGATCATGAAGAGCATCTGATATTGACATTACAATTGCTCAGGGAGCATTAGTTGTATCCAAAGTTGAGTAAGTGTGACATCTATAAATATAGGATTCATTATTTGGGTCACATTATCTCAGAAAACGGTATATCTATGGACCCTAAAAAGATTGAAGCCATTACAAATTGGCATACTCCACGAAATGTGATAGATGTAAGATATTTTATGGGACTTGCCAGATACTAAAGGATATTCATTGAAGGATTCTCCAAGGTTGCACACCCAGTCACTTCTTTGCAAAATAAGGGATAAACGTTCGAATGGACACTCAGGTGTGAAGAAAGCTTCCAACAGTTGAATAATCTTCTAAAAAATGCACCCGTCTTGAATATTGCAGACCCAAAAAAATATTTTGGAGTGTGTACCGATGCATGTGGTCAAGGAATTGGAGGAATTCTTATGCAAGACAACCATGTAATATGTTATGAGTCAAGAAAGTTGAAGGAGCATGAGAAGAGCTATGTGACTCATGATCTGGAACTTGCAGTCATAGTACATGCTCTCAAGATGTGGAGGCATTACTTGATGGGTATAATATTTGAGCTAAGGATAGACCATTGTGGTCTGAAGTATTTGTTTGATCAACCTACTCTAAATGCTAGGAAAGCTAGATGGTTGGAGTTTTAATGTGAGTTTGATATTGAAATCAAGCACATAAATGGAAAAGAGAGTAAGGTAGCTGACGCACTTAGCAGGAAGGTGTAGGAAATGCATGTGGCATCCATTAGTATTTTCCAATCGGAGTTGAGGCAACAGATCATTAATCATGTTGCTGAAGATGAATTGTATGCCTAGGTCAAGGACAAGTTGTAGCAACAAAGCCTTGAAAAGAAGTATGAGGGATAAAAAGTAGAAGAATATGGACTTCTTACTTATAAGAATAGAATTTATATTCTAAATTTAACATATTTAAGGAGGGTTGTTATGGATGAGATCCATCAAGCTCCATATTCTGGTCACCTAGGATATTAGAAGACAATTTCTACAGCTAGAAAGCAGTACTTTTGGCCATGTATGAAAAAGGACATTTCTGAATATATTTCAAGGTGCATAAAATGTCATAGGTGAAGGTTGAGCATCAACACCTAGCAAGTTTGTTGCAACCTTTTCCAGTTCTAGAATGGAAATCGGAAGTTATGCCCATGAATTTTATTATAGGATTGCCAATGAATTGGAGATAACATGATTCTATCATGGTTGTGGTGGACAAGTTGAAAAAGGTAGCAAATTTCATACCGGTTAAGTCTACGCATAAGATTGATGACTGTTGGTCTCTTATTATTGGCTGTCCAATACATTATTTTCCAGCATAAAACTTATAAAACCACATGATATATTAGTTTTATTAATGTTTATTTGTGTATGGTTATGCTTTTATGGAGACCAACATGGACAAAGGCTTGGTAAGTGATTTTTGGTTATTTTATATTGTTTTATGCATAAATTTGGTTTTTAAGTCTCCATATAAATATCCGGTCAACTGATGGGTCGTTGTTTCCTTTGTGCAGGGGTTTCGGTGCTCCAGGGCAAGTTCATGCTAGCTGCACCAGTGATTCGGGGGCTTTGATCCACAATGGAAGCATTCTTCTTAGATTTTCCATCGCCTTCCAAATGCCTACGCAGACTTTCCAGGTGCTGTTTTGGGGATGATCTTCGTTCAAGGAGCTGTTACCCTCCATTTTTAGCAGTGTATGGATTTCAAGCAGTCTGGCAATGTCATTCCCGTCCTTGATCAGGAACCTGATTTCGGGCTTGATTTCTGAGCAATCGGTTATGAGTTACTCAAAACGGTTCGAAACCCACTTCACAAATGGCTTTGTTTACCCCTAATTGCGAGCAGTTTTTAGAATTTCTCAATGAATGTGGAGAAATCCTTTCCGGAACAGACATGGTTTTGCCAGATTTGGTGTTGACCGTTTTCTGGGTAGTTGCTCAAATCTCTGCATTCTGGGATGGATCCTGTCCATCTGTTCATGTATAAATAAAGCATTAAGAAGAAGATACGGGGAGAAGATTGTAATGTTCCATTTTATTAATATAACCAGCGTGTATTCTCTTTAAAGCTTTCAATTTAGATCTGGAAGGCGTTGAGGGAGGGCCCCCTTCAGCACCAACCTTGGTATTTCGCCTTGTGTGTTTTGTAATCACAGGTTAATGTCTATATTCTTTGATAGTGTTATATAGAATGCTGATAATGTTCCTCATATGAATGATTGCAGATTCTTAGTTAATTGCAGTTGGTTTATTTTGTTGAATAGACTCAGGAACAGTTTTCATTTGATACCCTTTTTGGTTTCAGCGTGGACTGTGTGTTAATGGCCATGATCATTGTTTAGGGTTATTGTTTTTATGAATTGTGTGATGATTCGATTCACGTTTTGCTGTGTGAAAGGTTACAAGTAAACTGAGTTTTCATATTGTTTCTATTTGCCAGCATATAGTGAGACAGTGCTAGACTCTTTTTATTCACTCTTCCTATAGCAAAATAGCGATAGACTTTTCTTTTTATTGCCAGCAGATAGAGAGATAGCGATAGAATGTAAAATAGATTAAGGAATGGCGTGAGTTTAAATGTTTTCTTTGATTTCTAGTATACAGCGCAGTATTGGCAATTTGGTTGACTCTAGCTGTTGGAAATAGTTAATAACAGCTCATCCTTTTCACTTTTAAGTTTGTAGAGCTGTAGGGTAATTTTTTCTACAGCGTGGAAATAGTAAATGAACAGCTCATCCTTTTCATTTTCAAATTTGCAGAGCTGTAGGGTATGTTGTTAAAATTGCACAGCACTTGTGATAGTTTGTAGAAGGATTGAAGATTGGAATTTATAGAGCACATAGGGCTTTGATAATCTTTTAAACAAGTGAGTAAACAGGAAGGAATCAGGCTGCTTGAATTTGGAGAAGACCCTAGTTTATAATATTTCTTTCCTGAATTAACACCAGCTTCACAGTGTGCACATGCAAACCAAAACTATTGAATATTTTTCATACAGTCCTATTATTGATTAATGAGCATTGCTTGGATAACCTTGGCATTTTTCCTGTGTGCATTAATGTGCATAAATAAAACAGAGTATATTTGAATAATAATAACCAGTCAAGCTTTATTATAACAGGCTGTGCGTTGACTATTTAAAGTCAAGAGATTTCAGGTGTTACTCTGGCAATAATTTTAACAGTATTAGTGTGGAGTGAAGCATTAGTTCTCATAGGATTATAGTGGAGTTTTCAGACCAAGAGATCATAGTTGTTGTAAAACTTATTAAGCTCTTTCAGTTGTAGAATAGATTATGAGCACTGTAGCTGAGTGTGGATTGTGGAGTGTTTAAGGGATTTCTGTAGGGTTTGTTTAATTTATTCGTAGATTGTTCTTCTGAAAGATTGCTGTAGGTGGAATTTTTCTGAAAGATTAGGGATGTTTTAAAACTATCTTGCCTGCACATATAGTGTAGCATCTCAAAGTTTACGATTGCCCGGTTGATAATTAAATTGAGGTTAATTAAGTAACATTAATTTTGACCAACATTTTTGGCGCCGTTGCCGGGGAGTTGCTTCAAGGTAAGCTGGTATTTTGCTCATTTTTGAATTTGTTCAGGTAGATAGGATCCTTTTACATTACACAACAAGGTGGAGGGGAAACGTTAAGACGCAAAGACGACCTCCCTATGGGATTCCCATGGGGTAACAGCCTGCCGCATCCACTTTAGTGGGTTGCCCCAAACCCTTGTTGTTTCCTTCCTGCAAGTGTGTTTTTTTTTTTTTATGTTTGATTTATTTTGCTGCAAAAGTGTGTTTAATTTTCCTGTAAGGCGTGTTTACTTTCTTGTAATTTAATTTCATGCAAGTGTGTTTTTCTTTTTGCAAGTTTGGGTGTGTTTACTTTTTGCAATTTAATTTCAAGAGTGTTTCATTTTATGCAAGAGCAGCATGTAGTCTTGATTAGAATCATTTAAAATACCTCTGAATCAAATAAAAATAAAAACTCGGGTGCTGTAAGAGACCCAGATATCGATCAGTGTGCGAAACATGAACAAAACAACTGACAGAAATGGATGCAGAAGTAACCATCAATTTGGGAAAACTTTCTCAAATCCTAGCTGCAGTTGGGAGTTCTTCTTATCAGGTAGAACACATACTGACAGCAGTTAAGAGTTTATCTACCTCTCTTGACATAACAAATGAACCAAAGTCCCAAGAGCCACCAAAAGACATTCCTTTCCAAATTGCAGAGGAAATTGACAACTTGGGTGTTACATCCGATGGGAAGCAGCTGGAAATTGAGGAGGTATCAGCAAATCCTCCATGTACTTCCGAAATCAATCAATTAGAAGAAGGGGATCTGCTTGATATGATGAAGGGAGGCGAGTACCAGGACTACTTCGAAAGTTGGTTCCAAGAGGCAACCAGACTACAACACCATTTCCTCTTTCAACACCTTTTGTTGCAGAAGCAAGTAAGTCAGTTGGTTCTCCTTATCCAGGTAATCATTGCAACAACTTTTTCATATGTGGATAAATGTATATTTTTAATTTTACTTCGCACTTGGTTACATTGGAAGAATTCCTATACTTGAATAGAAACGTTTTCTTTCTTCTTAAGTAGAATAGGAAAATATGTATATAAATAAAAAGAGTTGCATTTTTAGTTAGAAATTAATGCAACTTTGTTGTTTTCTTTCTTTTCAATAAAATGATAAGATTTTTAACCAAAATTTATACTTGCTCTCCAATCCATAGTTTCATAAAATTTATTATGATAGCAGCCCATAGCAAGGAAAAATGCCAGAAGGTAATATGAGATTGTGACTGTTGTTTTTAATAATGGTTCTGTAAACATAAGACCAATTGGTGAACAGGTTGCATTTGTGATAATGGACATTGGTTAAAGGTATATCACAAACATTTTTTAAGCAAGAGTTCCTTCATAATGTGAGTTAGCAATTGGAACTAGAGCTGGTAGGAGGTGAAAGAATGGCTTCTTCATCTCCCACTTCTTCATAATAACATTCAATAAAATTGTTTTGTATATATGTACAGAAATTTGTTTAATCAGAGTTTTTTTTGAAGGGTGCAGATATTCTTTTCAGGCTCAGGATGTTTTGAACACAACAGGGAAGTCTTTTGTTATTATTTCTATTTTTCAGCCATGATTGTTTTTTGGCAAGAGACTGTATAATTGGGTAATTTCTGGGCTGCACTAGTAATCAGAATGTCTGTATCAGGCAAATGTATGTGTGCTGTCATATTTTTCAGAACTGTTCTGGCTATTCATATGAGTACTTAACCATCAGGCATTGTCTACATTAGTGCTTTAAGCTTCCCAAATGTTTCCTGCTTATGAACTTATGGGTTGCTAGGACCATTTGACCTGGTTTCACACTAGATGGAGTGAGGAAATTGTTTTTAGTGGCAGCTATGGGCATTAATTATTTTTTTAAGACAGGCAGCATTTTTGGAAAAGGTATCCAGGGCTGGGCAGTTTGGGGGTTATTATCTATTGGCTGATATAATACTTAATACATATATATACATTGTTGTACAGCCACTTTGTGATTTTCACTTTTTACAGTTGCAACGGTTAGTTGTTCATCTGGGAAATTTTTTTTTACAGGCATGTGCAAAGAATACTCTTCCAATTCTGGTACCATCCCACTCCTAGATGGTTTTCAGAGCTGCTCCCCCACTCATCTATGCCTGAGCAAATCATAAATTTTATCTTTAAGGTGAAATTGGGACCAGAGCCTCTGATTAAAAAAGGGTGCAAGAGGTTAACCCGCCGGGATACTGAACAGGTCCGCTGGCAGCGGGTACCGACCTGTGGTATGAACAGGTAAACCCATCAGGGTGCTGAACAGGCCTATTGGCAATGGGGCATCTGCCTGGGGAAGAAGCTTCTTAGATGTTACAGTTACCCCACCGGAGTACTGAACGGGCTTGCTGGCAGTGGGTTCTGACTCTAATGTCTCCTTTCACAGCCTCATCTATACTTGTCCATATGAACGATGTACCTACGTAAAGGTAAAAGAGAGGTCATAAGGGTGGTTAAATAAAATTTAATAAACTACTTGAAAAAGTTAATTGATAGCCAATTGATAATCATCTCTATCTGTTCTGCATTTTGGGTTACCTGATTCTTGTAAAAAAGAAAAGTTTATGCCCGATATTTTCTAAGTTCTGAACATAGCTGAGGATTTCAGTATAGTTTTTGGCACTACTCAAACTATCATGTGTGAAGCTGGGTCAAAGAGGACTACTATTCCATTAGCTTCTGTTAGCATTCCTTTTGTACTGTGGCCTATGTCTTGGTGGAAATAGTTCTGTATGAATGGCAAGAATAAAGTTTGCATTTCTGATTGTTTGAGCATTGTAATTACATAGGAATAAGGGTGCTTGATTGAGGTTTGCATTCTGATTGATTGTTTGGTATAAAAATCGATTTCATGACCTAGTTTGGTTTCTTGTGTGATTATGAGCAGCAGTAAGTTGAAAATGAGGTAATTAAACTATAAACTGTTCTGGTTTAAAACTATAAACTGTTTTGGTTAAACAAATTTCAATTCAGTATATTTGTTTATTAAATTTAAATATTGCATATTGGAAAATTTAATGGTTTAACATTATTGTGTGAGAGCCTTTACTTGAATAGCACAGCTGCTGCTCAAGATGCTGATAACTTTTGTTTACCTGTATCAATATGAAAACACTGTTGTGTTTACATTAGCTGAAGTATTGGATAGAATGCTGGATGAGGTACCGGAATAGAAATTTTTGCAAATTGATATGGCAAAGGTAAAAATGCTGGTAAAGGTAATTTTGGTAAATTTTAATTGCTATGTATTGAGGTTTATGGTTATAATTAAATGTTTTTTTGCCATTACTAAAATTTGATGAGCTGTGAACTATCATGATAACTTTGGCACTCATTTACTTGATATATCACAGTTTTTCTTTTATGTTTCATCCTTTATTATTGATTGGCAGCCTGTAATAAAAATCATAACCTTGTTTTATTGCAATTGGTTTTTTTAAGTATGATGCGGTTAGCTGTTCCAGTTCAGCTAATTTATAGACTCCTTGATGGTTATTTCATGGCAATCGATTGCCAGCATTTGATGTTCTTTTCTGATGCCTTGGTGCAAAGATATAAGATATTTGATCCACATGGCTCCTTAGGTGATCTTCAGGCACGT
>LPNX010661586.1:301824-332766 GCA_001517045.1 Pseudotsuga menziesii | reverse complement strand
GTAAGTGATTTTTGGTTATTTTATATTGTTTTATGCATAAATTTGGTTTTTAAGTCTCCATATAAATATCCGGTCAACTGATGGGTCGTTGTTTCCTTTGTGCGGGAGTTTCGGTGCTCCAGGGCAGGTTCATGCTAGCTGCACCAGTGATTCGGGGGCTTTGATCCACAATGGAAGCATTCTTCTTAGATTTTCCATCGCCTTCCAAATGCCTATGCAGACTTTCCAGGTGCTGTTTTGGGGATGATCTTCGTTCAAGGAGCTGTTACCCTCCATTTTTAGCAGTGTATGGATTTCAAGCAGTCTGGCAATGTCATTCCCGTCCTTGATCAGGAACCTGATTTCGGGCTCGATTTCTGAGCAATCAGTTGGGAGTTACTCAAAACGGTTCGAAACCCACTTCACAAATGGCCCCGTTTACCCCTAATCGCGGGCAGTTTTCAGAATTTCTCAATGAATGTGGAGAAATCATTTCCGGAACAGACATGGTTTTGCCAGATTTGGTGTTGGCCGTTTTCTGGGTAGTTGCTCAAATCTCTGCATTCTGGGATGGATCCTGTCCATCTGTTCATGTATAAATAAAGCATTAAGAAGAAGATACGGGGAGAATATTGTAATGTTCCATTTTATTAATATAACCAGCGTGTATTCTCTTTAAAGCTTTCAATTTAGATCTGGAAGGCGTTGAGGGAGGGCCCCCTTCAGCACCAACCTTGGTATTTCACCTTGTGTGTTTTGTAATCACAGGTTAATGTCTCTATTCTTTGATAGTGTTATATAGAATGCTGATAATGTTCCTCATATGAATGATTGTAGATTCTTAGTTAATTGCAGTTGGTTTATTTTGTTGAATAGACTCAGGAACAGTTTTCATTTGATACCCTTTTTGGTTTCAGCGTGGACTGTGTGTTAATGGCCATGATCATTGTTTAGGGTTATTGTTTTTATGAATTGTGTGATGATTCGATTCACGTTTTGCTGTGTGAAAGGTTACAAGTAAACTGAGTTTTCATATTGTTTCTATTTGCCAGCATATAGTGAGACAGTGCTAGACTCTTTTTATTCACTCTTCCTATAGCAAAATAGCGATAGACTTTTCCTTTTATTGCCAGCAGATAGAGAGATAGCGATAGACTGTAAAATAGATTAAGGAATGGCATGAGTTTAAATGTTTTCTTTGATTTCCAGTATACAGCGCAGTATTGGCAATTTGGTTGACTCTAGCTGTTGGAAATAGTTAATAATAGCTCATCCTTTTCACTTTTAAGTTTGTAGAGCTGTAGGGTAATTTTTGCTACAGCGTGGAAATAGTAAATGAACAGCTCATCCTTTTCATTTTCAAATTTGCAGAGCTGTAGGGTATCTTGTTAAAATTGCACAGCACTTGTGATAGTTTGTAGAAGGATTGAAGATTGGAATTTATAGAGCACATAGGGCTTTGATAATCTTTTAAACAAGTGAGTAAACAGGAAGGAATCAAGCTGCTTGAATTTGGAGAAGACCCTAGTTTATAATATTGCTTTCCTGAATTAACACCAGCTTCACAGTGTGCACATGCAAACCAGAACTATTGAATATTTTTCATACAGTCCTATTATTGATTAATGAGCATTGCTTGGATAACCTTGGCATTTTTCCTGTGTGCATTAATGTGCATAAATAAAACAGAGTATATTTGAATAATAATAACCAGTCAAGCTTCATTATAACAGGCTGTGCGTTGACTATTTAAAGTCAAGAGATTTCAGGTGTTACTCTGGCAATAATTTTAACAGTATTAGTGTGGAGTGAAGCATTAGTTCTCATAGGATTATAGTGGAGTTTTCAGACCAAGAGATCATAGTTGTTGTAAAACTTATTAAGCTCTTTCAGTTGTAGAATAGATTATGAGCACTGTAGCTGAGTGTGGATTGTGGAGTGTTTAAGGGATTTCTGTAGGGTTTGTTTAATTTATTCGTAGATTGTTCTTCTGAAAGATTGCTGTAGGTGGAATTTTTCTGAAAGATTAGGGATGTTTTAAAACTATCTTGCCTGCACATATAGTGTAGCAGCTCAAAGTTTACGATTGCCCGGTTGATAATTAAATTGAGGTTAATTAAGTAACATTAATTTTGACCAACAATGACAGTGCAAAAATCTTCATGAAGGATATTTTCAAATTGCATGGATTTCCTAAGGAAATAGTCTTTGACAGAGATGTCAAGTTCACTTCCAATTTTTGGAAGGGGTTGTTTGCAGATTTGGGTACAAATATGAACTTTAGCACTGCCTACCATCCTCAAATGGATGGTTAGACAAAGAGATTGAATCAGGTGCCTAAAGACATGCTTTGCATTTATGTGATGGAAAGACCAACCAAGTGGGAAGATTATTCACACTTGGTAGAGTTTGCTTATAACAACGGACAACAAGCATCCATGGGGATGATTCCATATGAATATTTGTATGGCAGGTGGTGTAGGACACCATTGACTTGGGATAATCTAGTGAACAAGGTTGTGCTTGGTCCAGAATCGCTCAAGGAGATGGAGCAGGAGGTTGTAAAGATCGGGAAGAATATGAAAGCGGCCCAGGAAAGATAGAAAAGCTATGCATATAAGCATAGGGGGGACATAGATTTTAGTGTTGGGGATCATTTGACCTTAGAGTGAGGGAAAAGAAGAGTTCCTTGAAGCTTGGAATTTGTGCCAAGATTTCACCTAGATAATGTGGGCCGTTTGAAGTGTTTGAAAGAATAGGGCAAACCGCATATAGAATTTCATTTCCTGCTAGCACTAGAGCTCATAATGTTTTTCATTATTCTTTTCCATAGAAATATGTATATGATCCTAACCATGTTATAAATCAGGATTTGATTCAAGTGGCACTCAAGGGAGAGCTCCAAATCGAGCCAGTGTGCATCCTTGACAGGAAGGTCACAATGCTCCGAAACCGAGCCATAGGGCAGGTAAAGGTGCAATGGGATCACTACGGTCCTGAAGAGGCTACATGGGATATAGAGGATGCCATGCGATTGGCACATCCATTTTTGTTCGATTCTGTGGAGCACTGAGGGAGGTATGAGTGCAACATTTTTGTTCAATTTTGTAAAGCACTGAGGACAATGCTGTTATAGGGGGAGGGGAATGTCACATCTCATTTTTTACTATGTTTGCATTAAATGTATATGATGTAAATATTATATGGAATCATGGCAGGGAGGTCAAGTACAAGGCCCTGTCATTGATTAATATTTGGTGTATAGGTGATCACGATCGATGCCTATGGTTCATGTTCTAAGTAAAGCACGTTTGTAAACGTAATGTAAATATGTAATTTAATAAAAAAACCCATAACCAACTATGTCAATGCAACAAATAATGAGATGGGGGCATGATTTACCAAGGATAGGGAGGAGGGGGAATGTTTAACCTTGATCCATTGGGGAAAACCTATCAAAAATTTTATCTACCCATTTCTTGTATTTTTACCCAACCATTTATTTCTTCTAGAATTTGGTTGAGGTAGTTATTGCATGGAATGGGAAGAGTATGGGAAAAAAATTGAATTGGGCAAAGCACCCATTTTTGAATAATGTGTTCTGGCTTCTTATGTAAGAAAACACCCAAAAAAATATGCTCATTCCCTCATGCATTAACGTTTTCGTATTCCCTAAGGTTTTGGGGAGTTGCGTGAAATTTTGGATCATCCACCCTTCATTTCTGTGGAGCTCTCACGTAGCTAAACTTTCATGTGTGTTTATCCTTCATGTTTCAGTTGTTTCTTCATTGTGCGTGTCTAGGGAATATGAATCTGTTTTGGTGCTATGGAGTGAATGGCTAGCAAGGAATTACGATTTTTGGTGAATTTTGTATCTTGCTCTGTATTCCTTTGTTGTTTTGATATGAATTGGTTTGGGAGTGGAAATGGGGTCTGAACTAGATTGATAAACTTAGTGTGAGAAGGAACCTCAAAGAAAGATCTATAGGGGTGGTTTTCTTCTTTGCACACCCTGAATAGCACTGGAAAGGGAAGGCATATCCCGAGGGACTATGTAGCAGAGAAGGGGATGCTTCGTGGTGTTGGATGTGTAGATGTTTTAGAATCCATGCTAGATCCGATGCAGGTGTCTATAGCTCGTTGGATGATTTCACTAGCTTTGGAGACAGCCTTTCCATCTCCTTTGTAGCCTGATAAACCCAACTGTGAATTGGCTTGGTTGTGTCTTGTTGTGCATTGGCCATGTGTGATACTTGGCTGGACAGTATAATAAACCCAACTGTGAATTCTAGGTTGGATGAGTAGCCTAATAAACCTAGTAGTGAGATGGCTTGGCTATGTAGCCTAATAAACCCATCTGTTGGCTTTACTGGTCCTTTATGTAAGTGTTGAATTGATTTGTGCAGTGTGATAAACCCAAATGTTATCTAGATTCAATATGTGTAGCCTGATAAACCCAAATGCGTTGGATTGGCTGAGTTCTTGTTGTATCCTTGGATTTTTGTGAGTCTTCTATTGTTTCCTTATTCCTTAGGGGGATCATGCCCAACTCGGGGGTGGTAGTGTTGTTGAGATATTGGTGAGCGCACTGGCCTATGGTTGGGTGGAACATTACAGTGACATAGCTGGTTCCAGGACAAACTTCTTTCAAAGATAAGTGTTCTTGTCTATATTAATTTCTGCATTTGTATTTTCTCAATGATATATTATGAACATGCTTAATGTGTTGAATTAATGAATTTATTTCGTTGTATAATTACACTTGTATGCACCTGTGTATGTTTACTTTCAATGCATTTGTAAGTTTCATTATGGGGCTTAGATTGGTCGGATTGGTGATGTCTCGAATGATCAAATCGGTCCAAGACTTCTGTTAGCAAGTTGAATTTCTACAGAAATATCCTTCTACACATTTCCTTTCTGCAACTTGCGGGATGCGGAAGTGACATTCTGTAAATGCTGTTCTCCACAAATTTCCTTCTGCAACTTGCAGGATGCGGGACCGCAATTTCCATATTTTCTTGATTCCGCAAACTCAAGCTTTATGCACCGTTGATTCTTGCGTGTTGATTCTGAGCCGTTGATTCTTGCGGGTTGATTCTCAGCTATTGATCTATTCCCATATGCGAAACAGATTACGACCGTCTTTTTTCGTCACGATTTTTCCCCACCATTCGATCTCCGCTGATATATTTCTTCGTAGATCATCGAATTGATTAATGGTGGACGATAGGGTACCTGACAGTGTGGTATCATAACATGAATGTTAAGGAGTGCTTCACAGTCATGCCCTATGCTTCAAAGAACGACAAAGGTTCCGTAGAGAATTTTTAATGGAGTAGTCTAATGCTTCGACAATTTTTCCCATTGTTAGAGTACTCTATCTCCCTAAGTCAATGCCTTCGGCTCCGCCAACCCTCGTCTCAGTGAGCCCCCTTCACTGGGTCCCAAGGGATCCCCACATATCTGGCGTCTTAGCAGTTTCCTCGAGGTCCTCCCCTGCAGCATTGCCATCCCATTGACGTCCTCCCTTTGCAACCTCGCATTTACTCCGCCACCTTGGCTCCTCCACCCTTCTGACTATGCTTCGAACTCCCTTTCTTGAAAAAAAAAACTCTTTGAAAACCCTGCTGCATCCGACTTACTCCCTTTCTCCAAAAACCAGACTCTCTGAAAACCCTGCTGCATCCGACTTACCGTGACAAGAGATGCAGTTGTCGCTGCTCGCAGGTCATGTCTCGTGGTTTATCTATTTTTCGTTGATCCATTTGAAGAGGTAATCTTCTGTTTCTTCTTCACCTGCATCAAATGTTCCTATTTTACCCGACTCTTTTGAATTTTGCGAGAGGCCATTTCTCATATCAGACATGCTCTCAATTTAAAGTTTAGTTTTTTTGTAGTTTTTAGCCTATTTTACCATGAAGCTTGGATTTACATATTCCATTAACAAATACCAATATCAAGCATGAATTTCATGTTGCTATAATTTACGGCCAGAGCCCTTTATAGAGGGGGCTCCTTTCATCTCCCACATTCTTCTTAGTCTGGACTAGGGTGGCTGAGTATTCTACCAAGAAACCGATTTTATCTTCTAGGGTTGCAGGCTTAATTTTGTTGGTTTTGTCCTTCTTTTTTCATTGGTCAACTATAGGAACTGGTTTGAATTCCGTCTACATGAAAGGAAATCATAAACCAAAACAAATTTCTCGTGCTCTGAGTTTCATCTATGTGAAAGGAAATCACAAACAAAAACAAATTTCTCATTTCCAAAGGAGCAGTTTTCATGACAAGGTATCCTTTGCATATATAAAAACAATTTATAATGCCAGGGAGATATACAAATAGTTTATAATGCCAACGTTTCTCCCTGCACAAGTTATGTTTAAAAACCAAGATTTCATGGGTTAGAAAATGATATATAAATCTTAAAATTAAATTTTTAAAAAACTGTCAAAATTGTAACAAGTGTCCAAATCATAAAATTGTAATTGGTATGTTATCTTAATTTTGGTTGATATTTTATATTATGTGATTTATTTAATATTAGTGACAATAGTTTTGATATATTATTGATATTATAAAGGGTTGCAAATGTTTTTATTTTATAGAATATTATGTGGAATTATTTGTAATAAGTTAAAAAAAATTCTTTGTAGATAAATGAAATGTTAATAAATTTAGTTCTATAAGTATATTGACAAAAACTACTTTTTAAAAACTTAGAAATGATCGCAAGATTCAACAGAAAAACATATCGCATACAATATTTTGATAGTCAAGGACCCGTACGGATTTCTCTTTGGGAGCCCAGTCTACGAACCAGAATTGCAAAGTTGTGCAAATGACATTTTTCAGGGTTGGAGAGTGTTTTTTTACCTCTCCTCTTCTTGAAACACTAGGGTCCTTGACGATTGATTGCTTCTTTAAACAGTCAGCCAGAAAAAGAACATGGATAAGAATAGCAAAATTGGTATACCTTGCGGCCTTTCTTCTTGCAACAAAATCAAGTTACATAGTGACATAAGTCTTATTCCTTGCATACTATTTATTCCTTGGTTTTCCAACTGCTAGAACATGCTGAAATATTTCCGACGATACCCATTTTGTCAAAATTGTATTTCAGATGATAAAAATTAAGTCATTTTTATGTTTTGACATTCGAATAGTTGGGAGTCCAAAGTCAGCATGTATGTTGTTGGTTGTTGGTTGAAAATGTTTACTTTCAACCTTTGATATCATTAGTGAAGAGTCAGGAGTGAGAGGAGATTTGTTTGTCAATTGGATTGACATCACCGACTTCCAACTTCCAAAGTTGACATTGGAAAATCAACATTGGAAAGTCAAATCAGAAAGTTGACATTGGAAAATAGGCATTCGAAATCCAAATTTGAAAAGCCAACATCGGATAGTCAGGGTTAGAATGCTGGATTACAAATCAATGGTCTAGATTGGTTGATGACAGTTCGATAAATGACTCTATTTTGAAACTAGAGATTATGACTGTTGATTTGGTTTTTCTGCGGATGTTGAGTTCGATCCTATTTTTGTGACCTTATGCTATTAATTTGGGCATGGATTCTAGTCGTACACATGATTTGGTAATCAAGATAATTTCTGTCCAAAATTGGGCACTTTTCTCATAGATCTAAACATTATATGCGGATCCAAAAAAACAACCATGTGCTACTATTTAAAATATAGCTTACACACGGTAGGAAGAGTCAAAACATAGATAGTAAGTGAGGAGTTACATAGTGAGGAAGTTAGTGAGTGTCGAAGACATGGTCTCCATTTGTATGCTTGGGAATAAATTGATCGATGGATCAATCAATTTATGGTCCAAGTAGATAGAGAAATTTGGAATGAGAAGATGGAAGAAAATTCAAAATATAAGATATTTTCCCATACTATGTGGCTGTATACTACTTCAAGATACTGCATATGAGAAAATATTCTCTTTATGTATGCTTGAGGTATCACAACAGTATATTTCTCCTTTATGAACATAGTTAGAATTACAATCATTTTTCATAAATTTGATGTAATCTTTTTCTTTTGATGGGATAATGAATTTGTTCAACAATTAATTGAGCCCGAAGATGTAGTAGAAGGGGTCTGACAAAATCTGATATCAAATTTGGTTTGCATATCTGTTTATGTGTCAAATTATTTAATTTTAGGCACTATATGCTTTATATGTGGAATACTTGACAAGATCTCATTTTAAGTATGGGAAGTTTGAGAAATTAATTAATATGAAATGGATTTATAAGTAAATTAATTACTTTTTTTCATTTATGAATCATATTGGTATCAAATTTGTTTAAAAAAATAAATCGGTGTCAGTTGCTAACATTTTTTCAAACATGCACAATCCTCGGTTACAAATATCTTGGAAAGTTTTGGATCATGAATATTTCCTTCCTCAATGTTGAGGTTAAGGAATAGTTTTACATACAACAACCTAAGGGGTTTTTAGTTCATGGGAAGGATTCCCATTTATGCAAACTGAATAAAGCCTTGGATTGTATTAAGGAATCCCCCAATGCTTGGTATTTGAGGATTGCTAGCTATCTTCAAATAGTGGGATTTTCTAAGAGTGAAGCTAATCCAAACATGTACTTCAAATTTGTGAAGAACCAACCTATGATATTGGTTCTCTATGTTGATGATTTGTTCCTTACTGGAGATGAACATCTGCTACCTTAATGTAGGAGGGATCTCACTTCTAAGTTCAAAATGAAATACTTAGTTATTATGCACTACTTTCTTTGATTTGAGTTTTGGAAAAATAAATATGATATCTTTCTTTCTCAAGGGAAGTGCAATGTTAATGTGTCACAAAGGTTTGGCATGATGGATTGCAATTCCATGTCTACACCGATGGTTTCTAATTTGAGAAAACTACATGAGTCAAATTCCATATTGGATCTAGTGGATCCTACTTTGTATAGACAACTCATTGGTTCCTTGATATACTTGATACATAGTAGACTTGACATATGCTATGCTCTGAGTATCTTGAGTCAATTCATGTATGAGTTGAGACATTGACCTTGTGTTGTTCCTAAGCATGTGCTTAGATACCTTCGAGGTACTATTGCTTATGGACTCAAATCTGCCTCTAGTGGAGGAGTGATGCTACTCTAATTGGGGTGGTAGCATTGTTGAGTGAAAGAGTACATTTAGATTTTGTTCTAGCTTAAGTACAACTATGATATCTTGGTCCACCAGGAAGTAGGGCTCTGTATCCCATAGTACTATAGAAGTAGAGTGTATTACAACTAGTTGAACATGTCGAGAATCTATGTCCCTTAGGAAGATACTTGCTAGGTTGTTTGGTGAGAACTTGAATTGATCACTTTGATGAATTAATCAAACATGCTTTTAGTTAAGAGAATTAACTAAAGTGTTAATAAAATACGATTCAGTTAACTAAATTTTTTTGCAATACGACACTTTAGTTAAACTAAAATATGACACTCAAGTTAAAATAAGACACTTAATTTATGACACTTGAGGTACAACAATTGCATGACAAAATTGAGTTAACATCCTAACTAAGTGGTCTAGCTCCTAGTTGTATAATGAGTTCATCCTGAAGTCAATAAAGAATAGACTTAATGTCAAAAATGAAAGGCATTGTGAAAGTGTGTTGTGTAATATTGATGGGTTCGAGGTGCAAAGTAATCTCTCTATGTAGTGATTCACTATATTTTGCATGGGACTAGTTTCACCCATGTAGTGATTCACTACCTCTTGCATGAGACCATATTTGCAAGTGAAATTGTGTGTTGGGAGTACAATTGGATCATCTGATCCTTTTATCTTCTCTATTGTTTAGATCTTACACCTTAGCTGTTTGAATTATCTCCTATCTTACACCTATGGTGTCGAAAACATTATGCAATTGTAAAAGACATTCTCTGATATCTATCATTATTATACTAAGAATATTTACCGGGTTTTTTTATCCTCGTTGTTTTGAGGGTTTTCCCCAAGATACATGCTATGGTGTTGTGAATGATTATATGTCTTAATGTTTCATTGACTTCAAGTAATTGGTAATTCCATGCTTAAAGATTAAAAAAAAGAAACTCAACAAAATTCAATAGAGTTTGTTTGTCTAGTTAATTCAACGATGTGCTATTTCAAATTATTACCCTTAACCATTTTAAAACTTATGATTAATTTGACCTCCAATATGTTTCAAGAGTTTTCCTATGTTTTAAAAGAACATGGAACCATTCATAGTTCCCATATGTTTTAAAAGAACATGGAACCATCCATAGTTCCCATATCTTTCAAAAGAACATGGAACCACGCATTCTAAAATCCCTATAAGTAGTAATGACATTAATATTAATGATAAAAGTAGTAATGACATTAGTCATAGATGGAAAATACGTGTAAATCTATATAAATGTTTTTATTACTTATATTTAGATGGAGAAAATAAGTCTAAAACTATATAAATGTTTTTATTATTTATATTTAACCAAAGATTACAAGTTCTTTATAGTATATATATTTAACCACCTATTCAAGTTTAATATGAAAAAAATCAAGTGCTCCTTTTATTTTACTTGGAATGGGTGCACATTATACCATGAAACTAAAGTGAGTATCTATAACTTTCAAAATTTGGCAATAAGAAACGACGATAAATACTTAGTCTGCTGCATAACATTCAATGTGCATGCAACAGGCATACTGACTGTTGGATCTTAAACAAATTTAATCGAAGGGTCAGCATGGCTGTTGCAGGTGCATTAAATGCTCTGCAGCAGGCTGAGTATTTATCGCCATAAACAACTCCTTAGGGTTTTTAATTAAAAAAATGGCTGAATATTTCCAAGCCATGAAAAATGCCAACACCTTTCATCCACTATCATGAGAAAGGCTAACATCTTTCATCCATTGCCATGATTCCTTGATTGGGTCAACAATGTTTTTCTCAACAAAAGTCGATGATCCTATCACATGAAATTTCAAAAAGTGAAGACATCACAAAACCATCCTATATAATTCACCTCACACTCCATGCCTATAATTTGTCCTTGAATTTTAGCTTGGTGAAAAGGACAATTCATTCCACTAGGAACTAAGATATATATAAAACCTTCATATCTAAATTACCTCATAGTCCATGCCTATGATTTCTCCATGAGTTTTAGCCATGGAAAGAAAATAATCCGTTGCGTCAATAACTAACATATATAAATAAGGAGAAAGAATAATAGTTTACTCATGCCAAGTAGATAAAACCGTCATATCTAAATCACCTCACACTCCATGCAAATGATTTCTCCATGAATTTTAGCCATGCAAAGAAGATAATATGTTGCATCAATAACTAGCTTATAGAAAAAAAGGAGAAACAAGATTTTAGTGATGTCAAGAAGATAATCCATTGTATCAATACCTAAAATATAGAAATAAAGAAAATAATATTTTTTTAGCACTTCTTATGATTTGTCCTCAAATTTTATCCATGCCTAAGAAGATAATCCATTGAATCAATTACCAATGTATAGAAATGATGAGCAAGAAGTATTTTTTTTGTTAGAAATAAGATTAAACATTAAAGCATTGGAAAAAAGAACATTAATAAATGACACAAAACAAATTTCCCTAAGTTTGCTTTGTAGACATGTTTCTTTTCTGTTGAAGTTTTGGGCTATGAACCCAAGGTCTTTTTGTTCTAGGAAGTATTAGGAGGCTAGGTGCATGCAGTGAATGAATGGATTCTGTGTGCAATGGGTTAACAATGAATGTGAATGGTTGATGTTAACAGCTTCGTGCAGTGTGTGACACAGCTTCAGTTAAGATAAGGCACGGTCGCCAAGAGTCTAGGGTCGCCATCAAACTATGGAAGGATTACATCGATATCGATAGATGTTAGAATAACACTAATTAATGTTATTTTCTCAAATTTCGGGGATGGAAGTCGATTTCTGGAATCCAAAGAAAGAATATTCACCGTAGTTGTCATTGGTTAAGGATCATAATAAATGTAGATTAATGGTTAGGGATTAATGACTGCCAAATTTCTACGAAACTATTCCTCTAGTGGTGGTTAGATGCAAGGAGCCATGGCCCAACCGTTTATGTGATGGTGGTTTTATGTGATGAGTCATGGATCTAGTTAACTTATTCCTCGTCGTCTCTTCCAATTTAGAGAGTATAATAATTGTAGGTCAATCTGATTTCAAAGTGGCCTTGTGATGTACTGATTTATGAAGGCTGGAAAAATGAGAATAAATGCAGGTATTTATAGGGGTCATCACTTTTGACTTGGTTATCTATTTGGGCTCAAATCTAACAAAACGTTGCAATTCAAAGTGTTCAATGTAGTGGCCAATAAGTTCCTTTTGATCGGAGTTTTTTTTCACACTTTTTCGAGGCCAAATTCTTTCATATAAGGCCTCAAATTGAGGTTTTAGAATTTTACATGATTTTTTTAGTTTGTAATTAACAATTATTTCCCATTTTATACACCTATTAGAAAAGTGAGTTGACAAATAGTGTCTCTCTAGTAAGCCTATATTTAGTGTTTAGTTTCATATTCATGGAAATTTTTTCTAAAATTAGCAATTTTCAAAAATCTCAAATAGTAGTTATAAAGGGTTGGACCTTGATTGTAATAGTTAGGATGGAGAATGAATACAAATATAGTGTTTTTATCCACTCTCATTTGTTTGTATGGTTTTTAGATCTTTTGAATTGAATCAAAGCTTATTGGCTAGATCATTTAGTATCAGAGTAGGAATTTGGTTGGGAGAGGAAGAGGAATAGAAGTGTTGGAGTATCAGGTACCTCCACATGGTATAACCACCGCACCTATGGGAATATAAAACAAGGGTTTCAAATGTTCACCAACATATGCAGGTTTTGGTGTAACGGCAACCCTTACAAGAAGGTCTTGATCATATGCGTAGAGATATGCAATGCCTCCGAAGGAAAGTAGCATATGTTACAAACATGTTGGTTAATCAAAGGATACTACGAAGAGAAGTGTTTGCTGAGGAGACAAATCAAGGAGGTTTAGATCAACATACATAACATAAAGAAGAAGAAGTAGAGCACATACTTTTTGAAGAAAAGGTGCTCACGACTCTAGAAGGGAGAAATGATGGGATCAGAATGGAAGTTTCAGACTATGGAGAAAGTCTTAAACCATAGGAGTTGATAACCTGGTTGAACTCCGTGGAATTTTTTTAATAGAATCCTATGGTAGAATAAAAGAAGATGAAATTTGCATGCAGAAAGTTGAAGGGTCATGCCATGATCTGGTGGGATCATGTGCAGAAAGACAAAACAAAAAAAGGAAAATCCAAAATAAAGACATGGGATAATATAGAAAAAAAGTTGCGATAATTTTTTTTTGCTAGACTATGAACAAACCCTTTTTGTAGATTTCATAACTTGAGGCAAATCTTGTCTATTGTGAATGAATTAACACATGAGTTTTATTAGTTGTCCATTCATGTGCATCACTTGGAAATTGATGAAAAACTTGCTACAAGGCATGTGAATTGTTTGAAATTTTCTATTTAAGATGAATTGAGCATGCATAGGGTTCGTAGTGTGGAAGAGGCATACTCGTTAGCATTAAAGGATGAGGAAAATCAAAACTGACAATTTTCTCAAAGGAATAGAGGAGAAAGGAGGGGCACATTGTCTTCCTCATGGGGTGGTTTTAATTATGGATAAGGTGAATCATCCCAAGGAGATGAAAAAGTAGAAGATACTAGACAAGGTAACCTAATCCAATCACGAGGAAGACAATTTCATAGGGGTATAGTTTATAGTGGTGGAAGAGGAATACATTATTGGTGTTTTAGGTGCGGTGTAGAGGGTCATCAAGAGTTTGAATGCTCAAATTACAACATACAAGAGTCAAATCTATGGCAACATTCTAGTTTAAAATTGGTCGAATATGAGAATGAAGAAAAAGTAGTTGAATATGAAGTCCCACTTGATATGGGGGGAATATCATGATAAGAAGGTTAATGGTGATTCCTGAGAAGGAACATGTAACACCTCGATTTTGACCCCGTCTACATTAAATGTATATGATGTAAATATTATATGGAATGAGGGAAAGGAGATCAAGGCCAAGGCCCTGTCATTGATTAATGTTTGGTGTATAGGTGATCATAATCGATGCCTATGGTTCATGTCCTCAGTCAAGCACGTTTGTAAACATCATGTAAATATGAAATTTAATCAAAACACGCACAACCAGCTATGTCAATTCAACAAATAATGAGATAGGGGCATGATTCCCAAGGATAGGGAGGAGGGGGAATGTTTAAACTTGAGCCATTGGGGAAAACCCATAAAAACTGCCAACTATCCATTTCTTGTCTTTTTCCCCAACCATTTATCTCTGCCAGATTTTGGTTGAGGTAGTTGTTGCATGGAATGGGAAGAGTATGGGAAAAAATTGAATTGGGAAAAGCACCCATTTTTGAAGAACGTGTTTTTGCTTCATGGGAAAGAAAACACCAAATACGTATGCCCGTTCCCTCATGCATTAACATTTTCATCTTCCCTCACGTTTTGGGGGGCTGCTGAACGTTTTGGATCATCCACCCTTCATTTCCGTGGAGCTCTCACGTAGCTGAACTTTCCTTTGTGTTTATCCTTCATGTTTCAGTTGTTTCTTCATTGTGCATGTCCAGGGAATCTGTTTTGGTGCTATGGAGTGAATGGCTAGCAAGGAGTTACGATCTTTGGTGAATTTTGTATCTTGTTGTGTATGCCTCTGTTGTTTTGGTCTTAACTTGTTTGGGAGTGGAAATGGGGTCTGAACTAGCTTGATAAACCTATTGTGAGAAGGAACCTCATAGATAGATCTAGAGGGCTACTTTTCTTCTTTGCACACCCTCAATAGCACTGGAAAGGGAAGGCATAGAAGGTACTATGTAGCAAAGAAGGGTATGCTCCCTGGTGTTGCCTGTGTAGATGTTTTAGAAGCCAGGCTATATCTGGTGCAGGTGTCCATAGCTCTGTGGATGAGCTCACTAGCTTAGGAGACAACCTTTCCATCTCCTTTGCAACCTGATAAACCCAACTGGTAATTGGCTTCGCTGTGTCTTATTGTGCATTGGCCATGTGTGATCCTTGGATGGACAATCTGTTAAATCCAACTGTGAATGAACACTTCACTGAGTAGCCTGATAAACCGAGTAGTGAGATGGCTTGACTGTGTAGCCTGATAAACCCATCTATTGGCTTGGTTGGTCATTTATGTAAGTGTTGTCTTGACTATGTGTAGTATGATAAACAAAACTGTTAGCTAGCTTGACTTTGTGTAGCTTGATAAACCCAATTGTGTTGGATTGGATGAGTTCTTGTTGTATCCTTGGCTATGTGTGAGCCTGTTATTGTTTCCTTATTCCTTGGGGTCATCATGCGCAGCTTGGGGGTGGTAGTTTTGCTGAGAGATTGGTGAGTACAATGGACTATGGTTGGGTGGAACGTTGCAACGACATAGCTGGTTGTGGGATAAACTTCTTTCAAAGATAAGCGTTCTTGTCTATGTTAATATATGCATTTGTATTTCTCTGCATTTGTATTTGCTCAAATAAATATGATGAACATGCTTAATGTGTCGAGTTGATGAATTGCTTCCGCTGTATAATTGCAATTGTATGCATCTATGTATGTTTACTTTCATTACGTTTCTAAGTTTCATTATGGGGCTTAGATTGGCCAGATTGGTGATGGCCTAAATGATCAAATCGGTCCAAGACTTCTGTTAGTAGGTTGAATTTCTGTAGAAATATCCTTTTGCAACTTGCAGTATGCGGGATGCAGAAGCAAAATTCTGTAAATGCTTTTCTCTGCAATTTTCCTTCCGAACCTTTCCTTTCTGCAATTTGAGGGATGCGGGATGTGGGATGCGGGATGGAAATTTCTATATTTTCCTGATTCCGCAAAATCAAGATTTCCGCACCGTTGATTCTTGTGGGTTGATTCTCAGTCGTTGATTCTTACGGGTTGATTCTCAGCCATTGATCTGTTCCCAGATGCGTAACAGATTGTGACTATCGTTTTCTATTGTGATTTTTCCTCACCGCTTGATCTCCTCTGAGATATTTCTTCGTAGACCATCGAATTGATCAATTGTGGACAGGAGGGGATGTGACAGTGTGGTATCTGAACAAGAATGTTGAGGAGTGTTTCATGACCATGCACTATGTTTCAAAGAACAACAAAGGTTCCCTAGGAAATTTTTAATTCTACATGATAATCGGGGTATGGGTACATGACAGAGTGGTATCAGAGATGCTGGTTGCAGCATTGGTCTTGGATGGGCTAGAATGAGCAGTTAAAAGAGAAAAAAACACCCAAATTGTGGTTTAATAGTGCTGCGGATTGCAACACTGGGCCTAAAAGGGGTCAACTTAAGTCGTTAACAGAGTTGTTGGTTATAGCATTGGGCCTGGATGGGTCGAGTGACACTAAGGAAATGGTTTTTAATTTAAAATTAATGTTATGCAACTAACAAATGGTGTTTGATAAAAAAATTTGCAGAGACATAGTCCATATTGCAAAAGTGGGTTGTTGGATCAGCCATGAGAACCTATGGCATGAATGATGCACAGGACCCTTATGAGCACAAGGAAGATGCTATGGGGGAAAATTTCTGAGTTGGAAATGCCGAGACAAAGTCTAATGAGAGGAGGTTTCAAGATACTCCCCTAGATTTTGCAGCCACCATGATAAGCATAAGGGTGGAGATGCAAAGTTACAGGGAAGATAATAAAAGATTGGCTAAGGCTCAGGAGGAGTAGAATCAGCCGAATGCAGCCATGCTGCAAAGTTTGACAGAAATTCAAAGGCAGATGAACTCTGGGTACCAGACAATTAGACCAATAGCCAGTAGGAGCACTGCTAGAAGAAGAACGATATCTCCTAGTGGGTCATTTGACTATGAAGGATCCACTAGTGGTTCAAGTTCTTCTTCTTACAAGAATGAGAGGAAGAGGCATTACTATAACCATTCATGTGATGAGTTGAAGAAGGCAAGGCCGCCTACCTTCAATGGTGAGATAAAGAATGGTCAAGAAGCTGAAGCTTAGCTTCTTGGGATGAGAAAATATTTCCAAGTCCAAGACTACTCAGGAGATATGAAGGCTAGGGTAGCCATCTTTAATTTTACTAGAAGAGCATCTGTATGGTGGGAGCACTTCAGGAAAGTGAAGAAGATTAACAAAAGAAATATTGTTTGGAAATAGTTCCAAAATTATTTCAAGCAGAAGTACCTCTCTAACAGGTACTATGATGATAAGATCAAAGAGTTCCATGAGCTGATATTGGGACAACAGACCATGGAAGAGTATGCAAATAAGTTCTTGTAACTATTGAGGTATGCTAGGTACATCAAAGATGAGAAGGTGAAAATCTAGTGTTTCCTCAGTTGATTGCCTCAATCTTACAAAGACAGAATTGAGTTTTATGAACCTAGAAACTTGGAAGAAGTGATAATGAAAGCTAAGTATTGCTATGAGAAAAACAAAGGAAAACCTGATTATCATAAGACATGGAAGGACAAGAAGAATGAGAATTCCAACAAAAGGAAGAAAGGTTTCAAACCTTCTAACTTTAGAAATCAACATAAGAAACCATCCCAAGTTGAGAAGCATCTAACTAGAGTGGTGTGAGAAAATCCAAGAGATCCACAACAGAACAGAGAACCACTCCAATGTTGGAGATGTAGAGGACCCCACATGCGCAGGAATTGTTCACTTGAGAATGAGAACGCACGGCCATCTTACAACATTCAAGAGGCAGAAATAGTGGGTCAAGTAGGAAGCCCAGTCCCTAGGATTTATGCAGCATTGGAGGACTGCCAAGCAGATCACCAGTCAACTGTGGTCGAAGTTGTAGGTAATATTGCTGAGAAATCTATTTCTATATTGATTGACCCTGGTTCTACTCAGAGTTACATTACTATTAGAGTAGTGAATACGTGTGCTTTTAAGAAAGTAAATCATAACAAATGTTGGTTAGTTTAGCTAACCACTAGAACTAAGAGAAAGGTTAGTGAAGTGGTAGAGAACTTTCCATTGGTGATTAATGGATTCGTCACTTGTGTAGATCTGAATGTTCTACCACTTGGTTCCTATGATGTTCTCATTGGAATGGATTGGTTAGAAGCTCACTGGATAAATCTCGACTGTTATAATAATAATTTTGAATGCATGGATGAAGAAGGGAACCCAATAGTTGTAAGAGGCATTCCAAAGGTGTTTTCTGTGAGGCAGATTTCAGCAATGTAGTTGAAGAAGTTTTGTAGGAAAGGTTTCCAGTTGTATGCAACTCATATTATGGAGGAAACAGAGAATGAAACTCCTAGGTTGGAGGAATTTCATGTGTTGCAGGAATTCATGGATGTTTTTCCTGATGAGATTTCAGGGCTTCCTCCAAAGAGAGACATTGATTTCACAATTGAACTTGTGTCAGGAGTAGCACTAGTGTCCAAGACACCGTACAAAATGAACACACCAGAAACGCTAGAGCTGAAGATGTAGTTACAAGAGTTGTTGGAGAAGAAGTATATCAGGTTGAGTGTGTCTCCTTGGGGAGCACCAGTTCTGTTTGTGAAGAAGAAAGATGGTACACTCAGGTTGTGTATTGATTACAAAAAGCTGAACAAAGTCACTGTGAAGAACAAATATCCCTTTCCTAGAATTTATTACCTCTTTGATCAAATGAGAGGAGCAAATGTATTTTCCAAGATTGACTTGAGGTTTGGATACCATTAGATGAGAATCAAAGATGAAGACATTCATAAGAAAACCTTCAGAATAAGGTATGGACATTATGAGTTTGTAGTGGTACCATTTCAATCTCACAAATGCACCAACTACATTTATGTGACTTATGAATAGTGTCTTCAACAGGTATTTGGACAAGTTTTTTCTTTTTTTCCTTGATGAAATTCTTATTTATTATAAGAATGAGGAATGCCATGAAGAGCATCTGATATTGGCATTTCAATTGCTCAGGGAGCATCAGTTGTATCCAAAGTTGAGTAAGTGTGACGTCTATAAAGATAGGATTCATTATTTGGGTCACATTTTCTTAGAAGACGGTATATCTGTGGACCCTGACAAGATTGAAGCCATTACGAATTGGCATACTCCACGAAATGTGACATATGTAAGATATTTTATGGGACTTTCCAGATGCTAAAGGATATTCATTGAAGGATTCTCCAAGGTTCCACACCCAGTCACTTCTTTTCAAAAGAAGGGATAAATGTTCGAATGGACACTCAGGTGTGAAGAAAGCTTCCTACAGTTGAATAATATTCTAAAAAATGCACCCGTCTTGAATATTGCAGACCTAGAAAAATATTTTTTGGTGTGTACCGATGCATGTGGTCAAGGACTTTGAGGAGTTCTTATGCAAGACAACCATGTAATATGTTATGAGTCAAGAAAGTTAAAGGAGCATGAGAAGAACTATGGGACTCATGATCTGGAACTTGCAGCCATAGTACATGCTCTCAAGATGTGGAGGCATTACTTGATGGGTAGAATATTTGAGCTAAGGATAAACCATTGTGGTTTGAAGTATTTGTTTCATCAACCTACTCTAAATGCTAGGAAAGCTAGATGGCTGGAGTTTTTATGTGAGTTTGATATTGAAATCAAGCACATAAAGAGAAAAGAGAATAAGGTAGTTGACGCACTCAGTAGGAAGGTGTAGGAAATGCATGTGGCATCCATTAGTATTTTCCAATCGAAGTTGAGGCAATAGATCGTTAATCATGTTGCTAAAGATGAATTGTATGCCTTGGTCAAGGAAAAGTTGCAGCAGGAAAGCCTTGAAAAGAAGTATGAGGGATATAAAGTAGAAGAATATGGACTTCTTACTTATAGGAATAGAATTTATATTCCAAATTTAGCATATTTGAGGAGGGTTGTTATGGATGAGATCCATCAAGCTCCATCTTCTGGTCACCCAGGATATTAGAAGACAATTTCTACAGCTAGAAAGCAGTACTTTTGGCCACGAATGAAAAAGGACATGGCTGAATATATTTCAAGGTGCATAAAATGTCAGCAGGTGAAGGTTAAGCATCAACACACAGGAAGTTTGTTGCAGCCTTTTCCAGCTCCAGAATGGAAATGGGAAGTTATGTCCATGAATTTTATTATAGGATTGCCAATGAATTGGAGACAACATGATTCTATCATGGTTGTGGTGGACAAGTTGACAAAGGCAACACATTTCATACTAGTTAAGTCTACGCATAAGATTTATGACATTGCAAAAATCTTCATGAAGGATATTTTCAAATTGCATGGATTTCCTAAGGAAATAGTCTTTGACAGAGATGTCAAGTTCACTTCTAATTTCTGGAAGGGGTTATTTGCAGATTTGGGTACAAATATGAACTTTAGCATTTCCTACCATCCTCAAACGGATGGTCAGACAAAGATAGCGAATCAGGTGCCTAAAGACATGCTTCGCATTTATGTGATGGAAAGACCAACCAAGTGGGAAGATTATTCACACCTGGTAGAGTTTGCTTATAACAACGGACAACAAGCATCCATGGGGATGAGTCCATATGAATATTTGTATGGAAGGAGGTGTAGGACACCAGTGACTTGGGATAATCTAGTGACTAGGGTTGTGCTTGGTCCAAAATTGCTCAAGGAGATGGAGCAAGAGGTTGTAAAGGTCGGGAAGAATATGAAAGCGGCCCAGGACAGATCGAAAAGATATGCATATAAGCATAGGGGGGACAGAGAGTTTAGTGTTTGGGGTCATTTACGTTAGAGTGAGGGAAAAGAAGAGTTCCTTGAAGCTTGGAAGTTGTGCCAAGCTTTCAACCAGATAATGTGGGCCATTTGAAGTGTTTGAAAGAATAGGGCCAACTGCATATAGAATGTTATTTCCTGCTAGCACTAGAGCTCATAATGTTTTTCATGTTTCTTTTCTATAGAAATATGTATATGATCCTAACCATGTGATAAATCAGGATGTGATTCAAGTGGCACTCAAGGTAGAGTTCCAAATCGAGCCAATGTGCATCCTCGACAGGAAGGTCACAATGCTCTGAAACTGAGCCATAGGACAGGTAAAGGTGCAATGGGATCACTACGGTCCTGAAGAGGCTACATGGGAGCTGGAGGATGCCATGCGATTGTCACATCCATTTTTGTTCAATTCTGTGGAGCACTGAGGGAGGTATCAGTGCAACATTTTTGTTCAATTTTGTAAAGCACTAAGGAGAGTGTTGTTGAAGGGGGAGGGGAATGTCACACCTCGGTTTTGACTACGTTTGCATTAATTGTATATGATGTAAATATTATATGGAATAATGGCAAGGAGCTCAAGTACAAGGCCCTGTAATTGATTAATATTTTGTGTATAGGTGATCATGATCGATGCCTATGGTTCATGTGCTAAGAAAAGCATGTTTGTAAACATAATGTAAATATGTAATTTAATAAAAAAATCCACAACCATGTCAATGCAACAAATAATGATATGGGGGCATGATTTCCCAAGGATAGGGAGGAGGGGTAATGTTTAACCTTGAGCCATTGGGGAAAACCTATCAAAACTGTCAACTACCCATTTCTTGTATTTCCCCCAAACCATTTATTTCTTCTAGAATTTGGTTGAGGTAGTTATTGCATGGAATGGGAAGAGTATGGGAAAAAAATTGAATTGGGCAGCGTACCCATTTTTGAAGAACGTGTTTTGGATTCATGTGCAAGAAAACACCCAAAAACGTATGCTCATTCTCTCATGCGTTAACGTTTTCATTATCCCTAAGGTTTTGGGGAGCTGCGTGAAATTTTGGATCATCCACCCTTCATTTCCATGGAGCTCTCATGCAGCTAAACTTTCATGTGCATTTATCCTTCATGTTTCAGTTGTTTCTTCATTGTGCATGTCCATAGAATCTGAATCTTTTTTGGTGCTATGGAGTGAATGGCTAGCAAGGAATTACGATTTTTGGTAAATTTCATATCTTGCTTTGTATTTTTTTGTTGTTTTGGTATGAATTGGTTTGGGAGGGAAAATGGGGTCTGAAGTAGATTGATAAACTTAGTGTGAGAAGGAACCTCAAAGAAAGATCTAGAGGGGTGGTTTTCTTCTTTGCACACCCTGAATAACACTAGAAAGGGAATGCATAGCCTGAGGGACTATGTAGCAAAGAAGGGGATTCTTCCTGGTGTTGGATGTGTAGATGCTTTAGAATCCATGCTAGATCCGATGCAGGTGTCTATATCTCTATGGATGATCTCACTAGGTTAGCAGTCATCCTTTCCATCTCCTTTGTAGCCTGATAAACCCAACTGGTAATTGGCTTGGTTGTGTCTTGTTGTGCATTGGCCATGTGTGATCCTTGGCTGGACAGTCTAATAAACCCAACTGTGAATTCTGGCTTGGGTGAGTAGCCTAATAAACCTAGTAGTCAGATGGCTTGGCTGTGTATCCTGATAAACCCATCTGTTGGCTTGGCTGGTCCTTTATGTAAGTGTTGAATTGATTTTGTGTAGTGTGATAAACCCAATTGTTATCGAGATTGACTATGTGTAGCCTGATAAACCCAAATGTGTTGGCTTGGCTGAGTTCTTGTTGTATCATTGGATTTTTGTGAGTCTGCTATTGTTTCCTTATTCCTTAGGGGAATCATGCCCAGCTCGGGGGTGGCAGTTTTGTCGAGATATTGGTGAGCACACTAGCCTATGGTTGGGTGGAACGTTATAGTGACATAGCTGCTTGGGGGACAAAATTCTTTCAAAGATAAGTGTTCTTATCTATGTTAATCTCTGCATTTGTGTTTTCTCAATGATATATTATGAACATGCTTAATGTGTTGAATTGATGAATTTCTTTCATTGTATAATTACAGGTGTATGCACCTGTGTATGTTTACTTTGAATGCATTTGTAAGTTTCGTTATGGGGCTTAGATTGGTCGGATTGGTGATGTCTCGAATGATCAAATTGGTCCAAGAATTCTATTAGCGGGTTGAATTTTTGCAGAAATATCCTTCCACTCCTTTCCTTTCCGCAACTTGCGAGATGCGGAAGTGACATTCTGTAAATCCTGTTCTCCGCAAATTTCCTTCTGCAAGTTTCCTTTCTACAACTTGCGGGATGCGAGACCGCAATTTCCATATTTTCTTGATTCTGCAAACTCAAGCTTTTCACACTGTTGATTCTTGCGGGTTGATTCTAAGCCATTGATATGTTCCCATATGCGGAACAGATTGCGACCATCATTTTCTGTCACGATTTTTCCCCACCATTCGATCTCCCCTGATATCTTTCTTCGTAGATCATCGAATTGATCAATGGTGGATGATAGGGTACTTTACAGTGTGGTATCAGAACATGAATGTTAAGGAGTGTTTCATGGTCATGCCATGTGCTTCAAAGAATGAGAAAGGTTTCGTAGGGAATTTTTAATGGAGTAGTCTAACGCTTCGACAATTTTTCCTAGTGTTAGAGTAATCTGTCTCCCTAAGTCAATGCCTCCGGCTCCGTCGAGCCCTCTTCAGTGGGTCCCAAGGGATCCCCACATATTCGGCGTCTTAGCAGTTTCCTTGAGGTCCTCTCCTACAGCCTTTCCATCCCATCGGCTTCCTTCCTTTGCAACCTCGCATTTACTCTGCCACCTTGGCTCCTCCACCCTTCCCACTGTGCTTCAAACTCCGTTTCTTAAAAAACCAGACTCTTTGAAAACCCTGCTGCATCCGACTTACTCCCTTTCTCCAAAAACCAGACTCTCTAAAAACCCTGCTGCATCCAACTTACCCTAACAAGAGGTGGAGTTGCTACTGCTTGCAGGTCGTGTCCCGTGGTTTATCTATTTTCTGTTGATCTATTTGAAGAGGTAATCTTCTGTTTCTTGTCCATCTGCATCAACTTGTTCCACTTTTACCCGACTCTTTTGAATTTTGCGAGAGGCCATTTCTCATATCAGACATGCTCTCAGTGGAAAGTTTAGTTTTTTTGTAGTTTTTAGCCTATTTTACCATGAAGCTTGGATTTACATAATCCATTAACAAAGACAAATATCAAGCATGAATTTCATGTTGCTATAATTTACGGCCAGACCCCTTTACAGAGGGGCCTCTTTTCATCTCCCACGTTCTTCTTAGCCTGGACTAGGGTGGCTGAGTAGTCTACCAAGAAACCGATTTTATCTTCTAGGGTTGCAGGTTTAATTTTGTTGGTTTTGTCCTCCTTTTTCATTGGTCAACTGTAGGAACCGGTTTGAACCAGTTTGAATTCTGTCTACGTGAACGGAAATCACAAAGTAAAACAAATTTCTCGTGCTCTGAATTCCGTCTATGTGAAAGGAAATCACAAACTAAAACAAATTTCTCATTTCCAAAGGAGCATGTTTCATGACAAGGTATCCTTTGCATATATAAAAATAATTTATAATGCCATGGAGATATACAAATAATTTATAATGCCAACGTTTCTCCCTGCACAATTTATGTTTAAAAACCAAGATTTGATGGATTAGAAAATGATATATAAATCTTAAAATTAATTTTTTTTTAAACTGTCAAAATTGTAAAAAGTGTCCAAATCATAAAATTGTAATTGGTTTGTTATCTTAATTTTGGTTGATATTTTATATTATGTGATTTATTTAATATTAGTGACAATATTTTTGATATATTATTGATATTATAAAGGGTTGCAAATGTTTTTATTTTATAGAATATTATGTGGAATTATTTGTAATCAGTTAAAAGTTTTTTCTTTGTAGATAAATGAAATGTTAATAAATTTAGTTCTATAAGTAGATTGACAAAAACAACTTTTTATAAACTTAGAAATGATCCAAGATTCAACAGAAAAACATAAATTTAGTTCTATAAGTAGATTGACAAAAACAACTTTTTATAAACTTAGAAATGATCCAAGATTCAACAGAAAAACATATCGCATAGAATATTTTGATAATCAAAGACCCGTACGGATTTCTCTTTGGGAGCCCAGTCTACAAACCAAAATTGCAAAGTTGTGCGAATGACATATTTCAGGGTTGGAGAGTGCTTTTTTTTACCTCTCCTCTTCTTGAAACACCAGGGTCCTTGGCGATTGATTGCTTCTTTAAACACTCAGCCATAATAAGAGCGTGGATACGAATAGTGAAATTGGTATGCCTTGTGGCCTTTCTTCTTGCAACAAAAGCAAGTTACATAGTGACATTAGGCTTATTCCTTGCATACAATTTATTCCTTGGTTTTCCAACTGCTAGAACATGCTGATATGCTTTTTACACTTTCATGCTATCCTTCTTTTAGCCCACACAGGGTTGTTAGGATGGTTATAAATTTTCTTTGTAAATGAGTAAATGTTAAGCTATGTAGCATAAATAAAATTGGAGTATTTTTGTAAATCAAATGATGAACGATTGCAAAGGTCTACAGGGGTTATTTCTTCTTACTGTGTGAAAGTTTTCTTGGCCGATAGCGTTTTTCAGAGAGTCTGCTCTGTTTTGACATGGTTTTCTTTATTTTTGTGAATTAAATGTTATATTTAATGGCTTAGATTATTTGTGAAGAGCCTTTGTTCCATGGTTTGTGTGTGAAATTCCACACCTACTTATTCAATCTTTTATATCCGATTTGTTAATTCATTCAGACACCTACATATATTTTATATTTGATTTGTTATGATTGCTTTTACAAATTTTTAAATGCCAAACACAATCTATAGAAGCGTTAGACTACTTTTACAATTAGTACCATTGGAAAGATTGCATCTACTGGCCTTTGAGTTCTAGATTTAACATGCACATGTCAATTTTGCATAAGCCTATGACTATCAATACCCACCTGTTTGTTCTGATCATTTCTTACCAAATACGGATCAGAGAGACCCAGTTCTAGCAGCAACCGACCTGGTATGTTGTATATACTGTAACCAAGCACTTGAAAAGTGAAATCATGGCTTTCTAGGTTGTCACTTCATGAATGAAGGACTACGCTAGGTCTCATAAAAACTTAGATTTTCAAGGTGGTATGCTTTTATCTTTTATCCAACTGGGATAGCACAAGGCTTGGTCTCATAAAGACTGAACATTTTTAGGGTGATATGATTTTATACAACTGGGATAGGACGAGGCTAGGTCTCATAAAGACTGAAAAAATTCAGGGTGATATGCTTTTATTCAATTTTATTCCATGTTGATAGATGGATTATTTGAGATTATGTAAACTTCATAGTTATTTATCTTGTGATTTGTAAACATTGATGGGTTAGTAGTTATTACATATAGATTTAGATATTTTTAATATAGATATATATATATATATATATAATTTAAATTTAAAATCACTATAAAAAAATATTGATAAAATACTTTTCTCATCTTTCTGCAATAGAGCAGAAACTTTGTTTTAAAAAATAGGAAGAACCTCACCTTTTGTTTTAAAAAAGAGTAGAAACATGATCTTAGTTTACTCATACAAAGAATATTTCCTTTGAAACAATGACTCTTGAATAGACTATCAATTTTACTAGTTATTTAATAATAGTTTATAAACTTACTCCTTTGTCTAAATGTTGTTCAGTCTAATACCTTTCTCAGGAACCTTCACTTCTTTAACTAATGGCCTATTTCGCAGAACCCTTCACTTCTTTAACTAATAGCAACCCAAGTTTAAATACTTACAATTTCTAATTCAACCTAAATCTAAATCATTACTGGGGCTGCCGAATTTTAATTATTTACAAGTTCTAATTCAACCTAACTTGCGATCAATGAGTTAAAAACATTTTAAAATCCACTTACCATCAAACAAAAACAATTTTATATCATACTTTAGATACCCAATAGCCAAGTGAGAAACTCAATCCAGGGACTGTACACCACCAAGGTTTTAAAACCCCTCGACAATACCAGGATTCTATCAAGGGTTACTATAAGAATAGGGGCTACTGTAAAAATACAGTAGGTACTTTTTCAATAAAGTTGTTTGGTCCATTTTTTACTGGAAGAGTTGTACATGATTTTTTTTTAACAAATGTTGGTTGTTTGGTCCCTTTTTTACTAAAGCATTGTACATGAATTTCTTTTGGTTTAGGTTCTTGACATTGTATAATGTATGTTGGACCTTTCAAAGTAGTTGACATACTTTGTCTACATTATCTTTTTTTGTGACATTTTCAAGGCATTTGAATTAATTGTTTACTTGGCATCTCATAAAAAATTGTTTGTGTTTGTTCTTGTCTTTTCAGGTTATTCAAAAGGAGAATATACAGGATGGTGAATAAATGGACCTTACACATTGATGTGTAATGTCACCCCAATCTAGAACGAGAAATCATTACTTATGTCCTAGTCAACAATGCTTCTAATGAGGTTTTCCAAAGAAATTGGGATATATCTGCTAGGAAAACCAACAAAGAAGCATAATATATTGCACTTATTGAAGGGCTAAAAGAAGGAAAAAACTATGGTGAAAATGACATTTCGGTCTTCACCAACTCACAACTTGTGTGTAACCAGATGAAAGGGATGTATGAAGTTCGAAAATTCAATTTAAAACCCCTCCATAAAGAGGCAAAAAACATTGTTGTTCAATTTCAATCATTTACGATAAATCACCACTCAGGTATTAAGAGGGTGTTGTGTGGTCTATTGTTCGAGATGATGTATACTTTAGGGGAGAGGGTGAAAGATAAAGTGGTGTCAAAGTCTATTCAATCAAAATCTACTACCAGACATTGTTACACCTCTGGAATATGTATATATTCTTTTGTTATATTTTTTTTTATGTTTGTCATGGTGTGGCTATTTAATTAAAGAAGAAGCCAATATGCCCCTCATCGTGTAATGACATTGGATTGTACAATTTTTTTTTGTTTTTGAAAATGAGATCTTTTTTTCTCTTTCAATTGGAAAATGTAATGATCGAGAGATCTTGTTATAAATATGACTTCGCATGAGTTGAAATGGTATTTTGCAATTTGAGGTATTTTGTTATTGAAACACAACTATAACTTCTAAATTCTAACTCAATTTATCTAGATTTGTCTTTATAGATGTGCTAGTGGTAAACTGGAAAAAATGATGTTGTCTTCTACTGTTTTTCAAACATTATGTCTCGTGTAATAATTTTGTTTAGTTATGTCTTCTTTTGATTAGTGATTATGGTTTTTAATAAAAGTACTTGCATATTTTTCTACAAAATGCAAGGGTGATTATTATGAAATGCAGTCCACCTATAACACATAAATTTACTTCTAAAATTAAAATTATTACAATTAATAATTTGCAAATATACCATGAGTTGGAAAATTTACAGCTGTACGATCAAAATTACTTACAATGATATTTCTTCACCGAAATGGTGGAAATTCGGGTTTACAACATAGTTTATTCATGTTGTCAAAGGTATTTGAATGTATCAAAAAAACCTAAAGAAGTATTGAATTTTTTTTAATTTTTTACTTCATCTAATTTCAAACTTGTGTAGACTTTTCAATTCCAACGAAACTTTTGTTACCTGAATCCAAATTTTCCAAACCACATGTTCAATTACCATCCACTTTTTTTATTTCAACTATTGAGGGAGCCGATGGGATTTGGAAGTGGGTTGCACAAAAAGTTTGAACTATGTACTAATCGTAATGGTTAACAGTATTGGGATCAAGATTTTTATAAACTATTACAGTGACAAGTAAAGTTGTCACTAAAGTGATAGGTGAATGTTTATAAGCATAATCAATCATTTAATTTTGTAAAGATAGTTAGCTGTTACAAAAGGAATAAAATATATATTTTTATATCAATTATTCATACCAAATTGTTAGAGCACAAAAACAATATTATTTAATTAACAACAAAACAAAACTTGATTCATTATCTTATTATGTTGTCCTATGCATTTATTCATAAATCCTTGCCTAAACATTGAGATTACAAATTTATAAGTTTTTCAGAAGTCCCAGCCTAAACATTAAATTGGTAGGGAACTCCTGCCCTAAAAGCCTACACTTTTGTAAGGCTGTAGATAATAAGCCCGCCTCTCCAGTCTTTGCATGAACATTGACATGACAGATTTTCTATCCAAAACCTTACACTTTTGCAAGATTTGTGAGAATGCATATAAAATTGTATGTTTCAAGTCTCTGAGAATGCATTACGTTGTGTTTTTAAATTGGCTATTTTTCAGTTTTGGAAATTTCCAAAATTGTTTGGCATTAAAATATAGATGATCTATTCTTTCCTGTCCATGCAGCATGGAAATAGAGAATGCGATCATGATATTTTGGATTTTATGTACTGTTGCATCCAAATAAGGATAGGAATAATGTAATGTTTGTTTTCTTTCATTGTAATATTGTAATATGTTACTTCTATTTTTTTTCATAAAGAAAGAGGCATCTTTTATTTAACTTCTCTTTTGTCCTCGTGCAATTCTTTCAGTTGTTCTTTTACATGGTATTTTTCAGTAAATTGGATATCAATGTCTTATCTAATATTGATTTCCATCTTTAGATTACAAGTTGAAAAATGAGTTGCACAGACTTGCATTTTGTGTAGATATTTTAAAAATGCCGACACACAATTTGAGGAGCTAGATCAAATGGGGGCTATAAAATGGAGAGCTAGATAATCAAATATGATATTAATCTCTTTATTGGGCATGGATTATACACTTATATGTAAGAAACATGCATGAACTTGTTCCATGTTCTTAGTTTGAAAATTTTCTGGGTTTCCAAGAGTTTAATTTTAAAAAACAATACATAGCATGAGATGGATACTGCACATGGACAATGATTAGAGTCCTAGCCTATTGGAAAGAGTCGACAGGGAACAAAGTCCAATTTAATATATGAGAAAATTTAATTCACAATCACAAACACAATACTTTAATTAATAAAATAAAGGCAATCACATTTGTCAAGCAATTTAATTTAATTTATAGGAAAATCCATGATGTCATACATAACTACATAGGTCATACTCCCAAGGATCAAGCCCTTCTCAATATTTATGGGATATTCCTTCATAAACAAATTTCATAGCTCATTCGTCATCAACAAAGTTGAATCCCTTCCATGATGGGTTTCTGATGCCAGAAGATGATGCTCCTCCCCTTACTCTATAGTTACCTAACAAAAATAATAATACAATGTCCAACACATAAATAAAGCAAAACCCAAAGAAAATATATCAAAATTTCCATGAAATTGTTTAAAACATAGCATTTGTCAAACCTTGGAAATTACCAAAGGGATAGTTGGGAATCAACCAAGCATGTTCGGTAGGAGGAAGATTGCTATGAGAACATCCTACAAATGAAATATAGCAAGCAATTTTCATTGTCAACCATTTTTCCGTGTAATACATATGTTAAAGAATGGCGATGCCTAGAAAAGGGTAAATGTCAAAGAGATGATATCATAGCATTTTCCAAACCTTGCAGGTCACCAACTACAGACTTTTCAGCCAGTTAGTCATGTTTCGAAGGAGGACGATCACTTGGAAAATTTCTATAATCTATAATTAAAAAACTGAAATAATAATTATAAAATGCATTCGCATGTAGAAAAACATAGGCATTCAAAATTTAACTACAAAATATGAAAGTCCCATCAAACATACTTTGTAAAGAAGGTGAAGTTAGATTCCCTTGCATTTCCCTATGACCTTGGATTGACACAACGACCGTGCATGGTTGCTTCTCTGCACACATCAACACAATACACATTAAAGCATAAACTGAGTTAGAATTTAGATGATGCTCCTCCCCTTGCTCGTATGCCTCACCAAACCTTTCTTTTACATAATGCTTTAACAACCCCTGGCAAATAATGCAAGACTTATAGGATTATGTAACCATCAACAATTTAATTCTCTGAAACGAGGATTCAGATTGACATATCATTTGAGATATACAACTACAACAACATAATATGAATTTGAGGG
>LPNX010661586.1:286567-301799 GCA_001517045.1 Pseudotsuga menziesii | reverse complement strand
AGTCAACTCATTGAGTTATTAACTTATTTTCTTATCTAAGCATTTACCTCTTAAACACCCAAATTCCTCTCACCATTGGGTGATAAAACTTAGCACGCCCCCTCAAATTCTCTCTAAATTTTCAATGAAATATTTCTTATGCAGACATTTGCTTGTAAAATATATATACCTTAGCTTAAGTTTGTAAACATTACCAGCTATATATGCTTCAATGTTATAAGTAATTCCTTAAATGTTTTCACATATTCCAATCAAGCACCAGCGTACTTAATGTTTGAGGCAAGGCTTGTGCTTTCTACAAACCTGGAAATAATAAAGGATGATCTCTTTGAGGTCATGTTTAGAAATCATTTCCAAATTCCAAGAGTCCACACAAATAAAATGAATGAAGGAACAATAGTGACTTTTTTTTCACTAGGAAAAATACTCTGTTATTTGATATTCAAAATATTGAATAAAAATAACAATTAGATATCAATTGAAGGAAATAGCTGGGATTTGTTTTATTTATTGTATTTACACACAAATAAAAGGAAGGAAGGAACAATAGTGACTTTTTTTTCACTAAGAAAAATACTCTGTTATTTGATATTCAAAATATTGAATAAAAATAACAATTGGATAACAATTGAAGGGGATAGGTGGGGTTTGTTTTATTTATACACAACTAAAATGAATTAAGGAATAGTAGTGACTTTTTTTTCACTAAGAAATATACTCTGTTATTTGATATTCAAAATATTGAATAAAAATAACAATTGGATATCAATTGAAGGGGATAGGTGGGTTTTGTTTTATTTATTGTATTTACACACAAATAAAAGGAAAGAAGGAACAATAGTGACTTTTTTTCACTAAGAAAAATACTCTGTTATTTGATATTCAAAATATTGAATAAAAATAACAATTGGATATCAATTGAAGGGGATAGCAAGGATTTGTTTTATTTATTGTATTTACACACAAATAAAAGGAATAAAGGAACAGTAGTGACTTTTTTTTCACTAAGAAAAATACTCTGTTATTTGATATTCAAAATATTGAATAAAAATAACAATTGGATATCAATTGAAGGGGATAGCAGGGATTTGTTTTATTTATTGTATTTACACACCAATAAAAGGAATGAAGGAACAGTAGTGACTTTTTTTTCACTAAGAAAAATACTTTGTTATTTGATATTCAAAATATTGAATAAAAATAACTTGGATATCAATTGAAGACTGGAAGTTACATAAAGAAGATACCCATTTAATTATGCCTTGAAGAGTGAGTTTAGGACATTTAATGTAAAGGTGGCTAGCCCCATCAAATACACCTGGTATAGCAAGAAACATCGGTTGCCCTTGCATATCCTTATGGTCTTGGACTGGTGCCACAATTGCAGAGTTTTGCACCTCTACAAACATCAATCAAATACAAGCTAAAGAATGTTAATGCCTCAGAAAAATGTAATTGACAAAGTGTTAATAACATAGCATTGTCCAAACATTGTAGATCGCCAGATATAGAATTGTCCATTATGTGGTCATGTTGGAACCTTCCCTCGGATTCGAATTGATTCCATGGTTGTGGATTCTTGTACCTCTATAAACATGAACACACCACATACATATGAAACATAAAATCATTTAAATAAATTTTTATCACAACGTATGAAAAGTATAATGAAATGCACCTAGCATGTCAGAAAAAGCTTGATGGTGTTGCATCTCCCTTTGGCTTTGGATTGATGCAACTATTGTGGATTGTTGCACGTATGCCAATAAAAACACATCACCTATTAAAGAATGGAAATGACTAAATACACTAATATATAACCCATTACTCATTTGAATCTATGAAACTAACTTGAGTTCATAGGAAATGCATTCTTTGCTCAAGGATGCCCTCGCTCTTTGAGGTATTGAAACTGAAACAGTTCATATTCATATGCATGGATATTCAAATCAATTTCCAAACCATTGTTTTGTTTTTTCCTTCTTTATTTATTTGTAGGGCTAAGGAAACTCTTCTTTCTCTTCAAAGACAAATCAAGAGCATTTAACTCAACTGTGAAGTCAAAATCCATGATGTGTAAATTGTTGGCCTCATCCAACATTTTTTTAACCATTTCAGCCAATTGCTTGGTCTTGCTCAAAGTGGTAGGGGGGATATTTTGAATCAACTGCAAGTAGCTAAACAACTCCTCTCTATCCAAATTAAGAGCATCAACATCTGTATCAAGACTGTCACCGACCATAATAGTGGTGTCAGTGTCTACATTGAGGTTTTGAGGCTCTACACTTATTTCAGGGGGGTTGTTGAAAGTGTTAGCCAATGCATCTTGATGAAGTAATGGGTATGAGCCACTTGAGTGGAAAAATAACCAGTTGACTTTTATGGCGTGCTTTCATATATTCCCACGAATACACCATTGGCATTCACACACTGTAAAATTTGTGGTATACCGTTCACAAGGTATTCCTTATCACGATTTGTTTGGCTCCTCACCCAATAAGCATGTAGCTTGCTCTCATGAGGAAATAAATCACTATCCGAAATTCTTCTAGCTCTTTCCATCGATGATTCAACTTGATTTTCTCTCCTGTAGTTATTTAGGTATCCTCCTTCTTTCAAAATTTCCTTGTACTGATAGCAAGGTTCACCACTCATTAGGAGCATGTACAACAACTAGTCCATCCCACGAGCACATTTCTTCCTTCGATCGAATAGGAAGTTTGTCTTCAAATAATAATGATATGAATCAATTGCATTGCTGGTCTCCTGATTTGCATGAGGTAACTCTCGACAACCTTTCACCCACATTCCTAAATGTAAAAAAACAAGTTAGTAGAAGTATATTATATTTATGAAAGAAAAAATAGAAGCATCAACAACAGTTTGTCCACTTATGATTCTTGTCACCAACAACCCAATTCTTCTGAAAATAGTCTAGAAATGTCTTTGCATCTGCAAATTTGGTAAAAAAATCATGGATTGCTTCATCAACATCATCATTTGAAGTGTATTTCATGATGAAACCTAAGTCTTTTAATAGCTCATGCGCCTTTTCTGGATTTTTGACCAACCGGTGCACATTTTTCTTCCATGTCCTTTGTACATGCCAGAAACACAGGATCACATCACAACTTGTGATCCTCCTGCCATATTTAGAGAATTTAAGTATGACATTATTAAAGTAAATGCAAGATATATTGTTTCATAACAAAAAATAAGTTACCTCAAAGCAATGATTTTAGCCAATGCATCATCAACCATGAATGCATTAACTTTTAAATCAGGACGCATTTTGTAACACCTAACCATGAGTTGCTCCAACCATAGCACAATATTTGTTGATGTACTTCTGGATGAAACAACCCATGCAACTAGAACCCCTCTTTGTTGTGCATCAAAAACCACCACTGTGTATAGTTGATACTGTCATATTCAAAAAAATATGTAATGTCAAATTCAATCCATGTACTATATTGAATGGCTATATCTAAAATAAGCATATTCCATCCCTTATTGACATCCAAATTACCTCGTATTTATTTGTACTAAATGTTGAATCCATGGCTATTATGCTATTATGAGATAGCCTGACCATTATCTCCAACATCCAGTTTGTTTGGATTCCCATTATAAAAGGGACATCTGCAAGAATGAGATTTTGGTAGAAGAAGAAATCCTCTTGTCACTTTTTATTCCAAAGGTTGACACTCTTTCATCCTTTTGGTGGAGTTGATAGTTTCCTTTCGTCAACCGATTGTATATGTTTACAATATATTTCCTAGATAGAAAAAAATCCCTATCTCGAGTTTCCGCATCCATGTCAACATGTCTCTTCATGTGCATTTTATAAACTGAATCAGGGGGCACTCCCAAAAAGTAACAACTCTCCACATATGAAACAATGTCCCTCGAAAGATTTGGCTTATGTAATGTCCTAGCATTACTTGAAGTGTCAAGTTGGCAATGACAAGCCCATCCTTGCTCGTCTTCATGCTCATACATATTGTATGTCAGTATTTCTATGTTAGGACTCTGAACCATAACCTTCACAATGAAATGGCATTGGAAACCCCTCTTCTTTTCAAATGAAGTCTTTCATTTAGTCAACTGCTCTCCTCGTTTGTCCTCAATACCATATGAACTATGATAACTACATAGAAAATTTTATAGCGTTAGTAAATATAATGAATGATAAATGTGCTCTCAATGCTAATACAATGCACTTTCGATAATACTTATAGTTCATATTGCAAGGCGGCACTACCCCTTTTTCTTGGTTTTTTGCTTTGTTTTCGTACAAAAGTACATGGAGCACTAGGGTTTTCTCCCTCCCCTTTGATAAAATTGGGAACTCTACTTGAAGGGATTGAAGAAATAAGATCAATGCTCTTATTTTCTCGATGTATTTCAGACCAAGTTAGGTCTCTACTAGAAAATATGATCACATTTTTGGGGTCTTGCACCTCAAGATCCATGATAGCCTCCCATTTTCCTTGCTTTCCCATGTTGTAGGGTTTCCTATAAAACAATATGCAAACGCATGAGCAATTTGTAATGTGGAGGCATGCAAGCAACAAAGCTTTTCATACTTAAGTAAATTCACAAAAGCTATAAGATGCATTTAAAAATTTAATTGCAATGTAATGTCATATAAAAACATAAGAAATAAAGAAAGAAGTGATTTTGATTGATAATTCAAGATGTCAGGAGTTAAAATTTCCTAATATTAAAGTAACTTTGTTAAAATATTAGGAAATTTTCACACCAACAATTTATTAATTAATTCAACAACTAAAACTTTATATTTAAACTAAGATTATATATTCAATATCTAACATTTTAAAAATTGAAAACTAATTTCTATTCTTCTTCAAAACATTAAGAGGATCATTCCTACCATACCTCCCTTAACTTTATGTATGGTATGTATATATTTTAAATCTCTCTTTGTTTCTCATAGTTCATTAATTAATTCCATGTCTAAAACAATTATATTTAAAGTTAGATTGGATATTCAATGTCTAACACTTTACATTTAACTTTATATGGTAATTACAAAGTACAAAGCTGGCGTACAAAGTAAAAATAATGAGCAAAGAAGTCAGTACTGACCCAACAGTTTGAGAAAAAAATACTCACAATTTTTTCAATCTCAAGAGCTGTGTAGATTTTTAAGTAGGATAATTTTGTGAATGAGCTCTTGCTAGATCCAAAAATCTTTGAATTTGCTCAGTCCGAGTAGCCTCATATAGAATTTTAGAAGTGGCTTTTGGATAAAGTTCTTAGGTAACCATGGATGGGAGCAATTTTATGTTGGGTTGGTCCAAACCTAAGCATAAATATTATGTTTACAAGCTCTATGGGCTTCAACAATCTAGAATCATTGAGGATCACTGTGAGATGATGGAAGAGCTTCATGAGTAGGATATATGGAGTGATGTTAATGATGTTGAAGCCAATTGATATGGCTTACATTAAGATGGGCGGAATGGTGTTGCAGTGTGCAGATCAATTGGAATTATGAAAGGGAATAGTAATAATACCAGGAGATCAGTAAACATTCCTTAGAAGAAATCATGCCATGAAAATAATAATAGGAGGATAGTGAGGTATCAGTCTTTTGCACCTGTGAATATCCATAACTCGTATGAGATAGTATGGAAGGAGAAGAAGAATGACCATTACTATATGAGAAGTCACGGTATAGTTGATAATAAAAATGATGATGAATATGATTTTGAGAGGATTCCACCCCTGAACTCATTGCTAAGAAGATTGCCCATAACGAAATATATTCATTCTTTGTTTATGAAGGCATTGGGAAGACTCTCACCCTTGGCATACAAAGTAAAAATAATGAGCAAAGAAGTCAGGTTCGAAATGCAGTCTAGACAAGGACTGGTTTTATTGAATGAAATTTAACTTCTATGGGCTTGGTGTCTATACCTGTTGGTCATCTCTTGATTGATTACATGATGATTTACTACATATATATACATAAAGTGGGAAAGGATCAATTTGGGCAAAATCCTGCTTTACTAGACGTGTTGGTCATCTCTGACTATGAGCTAGTTGGAAGACAAACTTCACATTCTATTTGAGCAAAATCCATCCCAAATTGCCATACATATACTATGAAAATTGAAAAATATTATTATATGTTGCAATGTAATTAATCATAATGACCCAAACATATTATTATATGAGAATATAATTAATTATAATTAGGGCTAGTGGGATTCCTTGGTAGCCTTAGTGGATGCGTGAAGTTTTCTTACTTTTGGATCATATTTTAATTTTTTAATAATTTTTTACTCTTATTTATTTTTAAATAAATAAACTAGTAGTTAATAATAATAAAGAAAGATAACATTAATGTTTGTTTTCTAACACAACATTAATGTTTTTTTGTTAACAAATGTGGGTTGATTTATACTTGTTTTTCTAAGTTTATAAAAATTAGTTTTTGCAAATCTACTTATAAAACCAAATTTATTAATATACTAATTACAAATAATTACAAATAATATTCTATAAACTAAAAACATTTTCAACCCTTTATAATATACATAATATATCAAAAATATTGTCACTAATATTAAATAATTTGCATAATATAAAATATCAACAAAAATTTGCAATTTTATCATTTCGACCGTTTTGACAATTTTATCATTTTGACAGTTTTTTAAAATTAAGATAACTTACCAATTACAATTTTATGATTTGGACACTTTTTACAATTTAAAAAATTTAATTTTAAGATTTATATATCATTTTCTAATCCATCAAATTTTGGTTTTTAAACATAAATTGTGCACGGAGAAACGCTGGCATTATAAATTATTTGTATATCTCCCTGGCATTATAAATTATTTTTTTATATGGAAAGGATATCTTGTCATGAATCGTGCTCCTTTGGCAACCAGAAATTTGTTTTAGTTTGTGATTTCCTTTCACATAAACGGAATTCAGAGCATAAGAAATTTGTTTTAGTTTGTGATTTTTTTTCACATATACGGAATTCAACCCGGTTCCTACAGTTGACCAATGACAAAAGTAGGACAAAACCAGCAAAATTAAACCTGCAACCCTAGAATATAAAATTGATTTCTTGGTAGACTACTCAGCCACTCTGGTCTAGGTTAACAAGAACGCGACAAATGAAAGGATCCCTTTTTGTAAAGGGGTATGGCCATAAATTATAGCAACATGAAAGTCATGCTTGATATTGGTCTTTGTAATGGAAAATGTAAATCGAAGCTTCATGGTAAAATAGGCTAAAAACTACAAAAAAAACTAAACTTTCCATTGACAGCGTGTGTGATTTGAGAAATGGCCTGTCGCAAAATTCAAAAGAGTCGGGTAAAAGTGGAACAAATTGATGCAGGTGAAGAAGAAACAAAAGATTACCTCTTCAAATATATCAACGACAGATAGATAAACCATGGGACACGACCTATGAGCAGCAGTAGTTCCACCTCTTGTTCAGATAAGTCGGATGCAACAGGGTTTTCAGAGAGTCTGGTTTTCGGAGAAAGGTAGTAAGTCGGATGCAACAGGGTTTTCGAAGAGTCTGGTTTTCAGAGAAAGGGAGTTGGAAGCACGGTGGGTAGGGTGGAGGAGCCAGGGTGGAAGAGTAAATTCGAGGTTGCGGAGGGAGGACGTCGATGGGAAGACGAGGCTGCAGGGGAGGACCTCGAGGCGACTACTAAGACGACGGATATGCGAGGATCTCGTGGGATCCATTGAAGGGGGCTCGCCGAGATGGGGGCTGACGGAGCCGGAGGGAGACAGATTAGTCTAACGTTGGGCAAACCTTTCGAAGCGTTAGACTACATTTTTAATTCCGCATGATAATCGAGGTATGGGTACGTGATAGAACAAAGACATAGTAGCAACAATGAAGATTCGTGGCTTTAGACAAATATTTTTCAAACTAGGTGCGCTTCGGGGGAAAGGTATGTTAATTTATTGTTGATAGTGGTAGTTGTGAGAATATGGTTTCCAAATATATGGTAGATACATTTAAATTACACTTTGAAACACATCCCCATCCTTGGCAAATTGCATGGTTCAAAAAAGGGACTAATGTCACCATTAAAAAAAGATGTTTGATTAATTTTTTTATTGGTAAGACTTATAAAGATGATTTATGGTGTGAAGTCATTCCAGTGGATGCATGCCTTCTATTAGTGGGGAGGCCTTGTCAATTTGAGAGGAAAGTCATAAATAATGAAGGAAATAATCAAAGTTCGTCTTACTACCCCTTAAAGATGAAGGAAAAACTAAGAATATGTTGTTGAAGAAAGAGCTTGTTAACCAAAAGAAGGAAACATGATTATGCTATAATTTAATAGTGCAAAAAGGAGGATAGGAATACATACCAATGCCTACTCAAGTGGCCAAGTTACTAGAAGAATATGTTGATGTTATCCCTAATGATTTTCTTGATGACCTTCCACCAAAGAGGGGTATTTAACATCACATTGATATGATCCCAAGATCATCCTTACCTAATCAAGAAACCTATAGAATGAGTCCTACACAAAATGCAGAGCTCAAATGACAAGTACTGATATCTTATAAAGAAAGGTTTGGTAAGAGAATGCATGAATCTGTGTGTTGTGCCAACATTGTTGACTCCAAAAAATATAATACGTGGAGGATGTGCACAGATAGCAGAACAATCAATCATAATTACCATCAACTATCGGTTTCCTATACCATTCTTGGATGACATGATGGATGTACTATCTGGAGCTAAATATTTTAGTAAAATTGATTTGCGAAGTGGATACTACCAAATCTAAATTTGCAAAGGAAATGAGTGAAAAAATACCTTGATGACCAAGGATGGACTATATGAATGGATGGTGATTCCATTTGTGTTCTCTAATGCACCTAGTACCTTCATGATGTTGATGAATAATATGCTTCGACCTTACATTGGTAAGTGTGTTTTCGTTTCTTTTGATGACATTCTAGTTTTCAGTAAAACCAAAGAAGACCACTTGCAACATTTAAAGATTATATTGGATACGTTGAGAAAACACCAGCTTTACGCAAACCTGAAGGAATGTTGGTTCCTACAAGAAATTTCGGTAGTTTTGGGTTTTGTCATCTCAACAAAAGGATTCAAGATGGATTTAGAGAAGGTCGAAGCAATTTTGAAGTGGCCTAATCCTAGGAGCATAATAGAGGTACGAGGTTTTCATGGTCTAGGCACCTTTTACAGAAAATTTATTCAAAATTTTAGTAGTATTGTAGAACCCATAACAGATTTCACCAAAGGGACAACATTCAAGTGGACTAATGAAGCCGAAGAAAGCTTTAAGTTTCTAAAGAAGAAGTTAATTGATGCACCTATATTATCCTTACCATATTTTGATAAAGTATTTGAGGTAGATTGTGATGCCTCAAATGTAGGCATTGGAGCTGTACCTAGCCAAGTAAGTAAACCAATTGCATTTTTTAGCGAAAAATTGAATGATGTAAGAAATAACTACTCCACATATGATGTAGATTTTTATGCAATTCTGAAAGCATTGTGACATTGGAGGCATTATTTAGTGCCCAAATCGTTTGTGTTATTTACTGATCACATTGCTTTAAAATATGTAAACACCCAAAATAAATTGAATAGTAGACATGCAAAATGGGTTTCCATTTTACAAGGATATTCCTTTGTTTTGAAGCGCAAATCAGGAAATAAAAATCAGGTTGTAGATGCTTTGATTCGACACACTATTATTTTGACCACCATTGAAAACCAAGTAAATGGGTTTGTTGTATTGAAGAACATCTATGTGATAGACAATGATTTTCAAGAGATTGTGGAACAGTTGAAGAATCCAGTTGTCGAGAATATGGATCTTATTCAGAGTGAATATTTTATGCAAGATGACTACCTCTTCAAAGAAAAACAAATAGGCATTCCAATTAGTTCTATGAGAGTAAATATTATCAGAGAACTTCACAGTAGCGGCTTGGCAGGACATTTTGGAAAGGATAATACACTATCCTTAATCAAAGATAATTATTATTGGTCAAAGATTAGAAAATATGTAACCAAGTATGTGGCATGATGTAGGATTTGTCAAATGGATAAAAGACACTCACAAAATACAACATTGTGCATACCATTACAAATTCCACAGATCCATGGATAAATATCAGCATGGACTTTGTGCTGGGGCTCCCAAACGCATAGCGAGGTAACGAAAACTCTATTTTTTTGTTGTTGAAAGGTTCTTTAAAATTGCTCAATTCATTGCTTGTAATAAAACTAGTGATGCATCAAAGGTGGCAGAATTGTTTTTTTTTTCAGAAATTTTTAAATTGCATGGTGTTCCAAAAACTATTACCTCTGATAGAGATACTTGATTTTTGGGTCATTTTGGGAGGACTTTATGGAAGAAAATATGTACTAAATTACAGTTCAGTAGTTCATATCACCCTCAAACATGTGGGAAAATTGAGGTAGTAAATCAGAGTATGGGAAATATGTTAGGAAGCATTGTCATAGAGAATCCCAAGTAGTGGGATTTGGCTTTACCTCAAGCAAACTTTGCCTACAATAGTTTAGTAAATAGATCTATAGGTAAATCTCCATTTCCTTTTGTTTATGGTAGAAATCCTATGGGTATCCTAGATTTTGTGCAACTACTGTTTGGGGATATAATCAGTGATGATGGGGAAGCATTTGCAGAAAACATTCAACACTTCGAATAACAAGTGAGGCGGAAGTTGCAAAACAGTAATGGGAAGAATAAAATTATAAGATATGCTCACTAATGACACCAGATATTCAATGAAGATGATTTGGTGATGGTTTATTTAGGGAAAGAGTGGTTTCCTAGAGGAACCTATAAAAAATTGAAGTATAAGAAAATCGGTTCTTGCAAGATTCTGAAGAAAATTATTGACATTGCTTACAAGGTCAATTTACCACTTATATCTTGATATGTCTCTTGTGTTTAATATTTTTGACTTATATGTATTCCATGGGGACAATGTGGGTGATGACAATGAGGCAGTAGTGGATTGGAAATAGGATATTTTGAGAAAGAAAAAGGAAAAGATTGATCATATCTTAGATAATGAGACCCTTCATACTCGACAAGATACAACCGATATTTAGTCCAGTGGGAAGGATTAGCACCATAAGAGAATACATCGATTACAGAGGGGGACTTGCTGAATCTAGATCCTATTAAGTGGAAACAAGTTGAAGACAATGACCTGTAGGAGTTGTGTTCTTTTCAACCAAAGGAGAATGATGTAGTGATTTCTAAGGGTTGGGAAAAAAGAGAGAAAAAAAGTAGAATAAATGCAGGGATTTTCAGGGATCATAACTTTTGACTCAGTTATCCGTTTTGGATTAAATTTAACAGGAAGTTGTGTTTTGAATTGTTCAATGAGGTGGCCGATCAGATCCTTTTGATCAAAGTTTTTCTTGACAATTTTACGAGGCCAAATTCCTTCATTTAAGGCCTCAAATAGAGTTTTAGTGTTTTGCAGGTTTTTAAAAATTTTTAATTAACAATTATCTCTCAGTTTATAAACCTAATTATAAAATAAAGTTGACAAGTAGTTTTGCTCTATTTATCTTATAGTTAGTGTTCAGTTTCATAGTCATGCGAGGATTTTCTAACATTAACAATTTTCAAAAATCTCAGATAGTAGTTATAAAGGGTTGGACCCTGATAATTGTAATAGTTAGGATGGAGAATGAATAAAAATATAGTTATTTTTTCCACTCTCATGCATTTGCATGGTTTCTAGATATTATGAATTGAATCAAATCTTATTAGGTACATCACCTTGCACATGCATAGACAATGACAACTTCAAAGAATTCTTTACTCTGCTACAATGAATATTTTACTTTGATGGATACGAGTGGAATGGAAACCCAAGGTTCTATGAGGGATGCAACACACAAAATTTGTGCAACAAGAGATCATATGATTTCTTCAGCACATGGGATAGATTCAAACTCTACTAGGTAATGAGACACTACCTCATTTATGCCCACTGCAATGATGAGGCTGGATTGAAATTAGTGACTAAGGAATACCAAAAGCTGTTAGAATAACACCCATAGATGTTATTCTCTCCACTTTTGGGGACGGAGGGTAATCTGCAAAATCCCAAAAATCCATGAATATTCATCCTAGTTTTCATTGGTTAAGGATCCTATGAAATGTGGATTAATTGTGAAGGACACAAACTAATTATTAAGTATTAACAATTTTCATATTTCAAGGAAACCATTATTGTGGCAACGGTTATATGTAATGAGATAGGGATCGACCATTCCCGTGGTCGTGGTTAGATGCAAGGATCTAGTGCTCTAGTTAATTCTCCCCTCACTCTTGCTTCAAATTTAGAGAACAAAATGACCATAGGCCAATCCCATTTTGATGATGCCCTCTAGGGCCAGAGAGTCTAGTGACAACTTCAAAGAATTATTCACTTTGCTGCTACGAAACTTTTACATCGATGCCTACGAGTGGAATGGAAATCAAGGTTATGCAAGAGATGTAACACAAATAATTGGTGGAACAAGAGATCATATGATTTCTTCAATATAAGTCATAGACTCAAACTCTAATGGGTAAGGAGGCATTACCATATCTATCACTACTGCAATGACAAGGTGAGATTCAAAGTAGTACCTAAGGAATGCATGTACTATATTTAGTGGATATGATGCACAACAATGATTTATATTTAGTAATAAGATTGTCCGGTGAAGGAAAGGTGTGAGGCAGGTTCCATTAGTGAATGGCATCTTTCTTGCTACATAATCATCATGTTGTTCCAAGTAGCTCTTTTGAGAATTTATAACCTAAACCTTTCTATTGTGTACATGTTCAACTTCCTTATGACAACTAGATTTTATATTTTAAATAAATCTTCATAAGTATTCATTATTTTTGTGATAGTTTTATAATAAAACATACACAAATATACAATGCAAATGAGAGATTTATTACTCATTACCCATGTTTACCTGTCACAAATTTAATGGTTGTGTTAATATAAACTTGAATTAGGTTGGGATGTTTGTTATAAAAGAGTAAAAAATATTACCATTTCTAAACAATAAAAACTTACCTTACCAATGATTATAACCAACCAAATTTATTAAAAAACTAGACTCAAAACGGAATTGCACAAGGAACGTTAAAAAACTTCCAATCGCATTATCATATGTCGATTATACACATCCTCTTATTCAGGTTAGCGCAAATTCCATGTAGTCGACCAATGCCACCTATTTGAATACTAGTGGGTCCTCTTACAAATAGTTTAGATATGTCTGGTGGTGGTTTGATGGGAGGCTTTAAAGGTGGTTTGATTGGAGCCCCTAATGGTGGATTTGGTTCGCATGTAGTTATTTTATTGCATTGTTGGTTGTTTAGTTTGTTTCTGCATTGTGTTTTATGTGTTGGCACTATATATCATATCATGTCTTCACGAGGTTCTCTTTTTCATTGAGCCATGGTTATGACTAGCTATCTAATGTATAAGATTAAGATAAATAATGTGGGGACAAGAGGATTCCTAAAATTAATTACTTCACCCTGGTCGAAATGGCGTGTAGTTTGAGTGAGGTTGGCATAAAGATACCATGATTTGGCTAAATCATTGGAGAGAAGAAAAAAATTAAGATATTATAAGGAGGTGACCAACCGTAATCTACAATATCAAAAGTATTTCTTTGCTTTAGCTAACGTAAAGAACAAAATCAACATTGTTAAAATATTAACAAACTCTCCCAAACTCGAGAATGAAACAAGGTATTGGACAATTCATGGAACACCATCCCATGAAAGAATTTTTCATCTTAGAAGACAAAAACCACTTTAATGGCATGCTTACATCTACATGATTGAAATGCAGTTTCAAAATTTTAATTACAATATCCACAATCCTAACCTTTTAACTCATTATAATTATGGTGATCTAGATTGCTATTCTAAAAAAAAACCTTACTTTTAAGAAAATATAAACTAAAACTAGTCCAGACATTTAAAACTCACAGCATTATCATCAACATTAATTTTAAATTAAATTAAATTAATTTAAAATGTTAGATAACTTTCATTTCAACACACTAAGTAATTTGTTATTTTTAACCCTAACCCCATTACTTGGTGTTAATCTTACAAAAATTCAGCGAGTGAAACGTACATGAGAGATCATGCCGTAAGTGCCTCCCGATATTCCTTAAGATTTCGTGAATTGCAAATTAGATAATATCATGTGGTAATATATTATCATTTATTTTTAATAACGATGTTGTTGTTTTTAATTCTATATTTAAAATTTAGTAATGATGTTGTTGTTCGTTTCAAGATTTAGTATTTAATGTGAAACTAAAGTATAGTTTTTTTAATTAATAACTCTATTTAAAAAAAAAATTAATCATAACTCTATCTATATAAAATGATACCTTTTATTTATGGATTAAATTGAAAGAACATCATTTAGTTTTATCATTACCGAAAGTATAGTTTTTTTAATTAATTAAAATAATCGTAATCATTACATTACATTGTTTAAAATTTTTTTTAATCATAACTCTATCTATATAAAATGATACCTTTTATTTATGGATTAAATTGAAGGAACATCATTTAGTTTTATCATTACCGATTATAATGATGTAAACTCGGTTCTGTTATTAATTATAAACTACGTCAACTATTTCCTTTCCTTTATAAACACAATCATATTGTCTTATTCATGAATTGATTTTAAACTACATCATAATTTTATATTCATTTTTATATTCAAAATTATTTAAAGTAGAGTGGATTTATGTTGTAATGTTTTATTTGCTGTTTCAAATATCATCATTGACACAATAAATTTAAATTAAAAAAAATGTAATAAATTTTATATAATTTAAAAAAATATAATAAATTTTATATTTTATTTTATTCAGGATGACGATTATACGATGTTATTGTTCAAATATACTAATATAATTGCTAGATTTAAAGGAAAAGTAAGGATGTTGAAATAATTTACGTTTAAAACTATAAAACTCATTTGGATTTCCATAATTTAATTATAATTAACCACAATTACAATAAAATAATATAAATAGGGGTGGCAGGTGCGGGGGGATCCTAGTGGATCCCGGAGGACAAGTGGAACATCGATTCGCTTGGGGTCTTGGATCGCGAACTAATAATGAAGCAGAATGGTTGGC
>LPNX010661586.1:267943-285804 GCA_001517045.1 Pseudotsuga menziesii | reverse complement strand
TGAGCTGTTGGGCAGAGTTGAGCGTATTGAAGCCGATCTCCAAAGGCTTGTTTCAATGAACCAGGAGAGCAGGGTAAACGGAAATAACACCTCAGCCTCCCAACCCATGGAAGAGGAATCAGTACAGCTGCCCCGTCAGCTTAGAGGCAACTGATTTTCTTTGTCTGTCTTTCGCTCAGTTTAGCAAGGGGTTTCTTTTCAACATTTTGTATGAATGATGTTTTTCTGCACTCTGTTATGTAGTCAATTTGTGAGGGTTTTTACAACTCGTTTAGTTTGCAGTTCAGAAGCAATTTTATGTTCTCTGTTTTGGGAAATAGACTCTGTTCGGTTTGTTGTTTATGAGCCATCCCGGCTATATACCTCCCTTCGGATATGTAATGAATGGCTGTGCACAGCCTGTTAATACAACCCCCTTTTCTGTTTCTGTTAAAAAAAAAATAAAAAATAATATTAATGTGTTTAATATTCTTAAATTAATATTAATATTATTTATCATATATGATTATATTGGTAAATTTATTATTATTTATCATATATGATTATATTGGTAAATTTATAATATAAAACAATATTATAATGATTTACTGTATAGTTGACTCCATGGTGTTGTTGTCTTTACGAACATGCACTTGTTGCTAATTAACATGCACTGCACTTGTTGCTAATTAAAGAGCACCAACTCTCAAATGTTATTTTGTAATCACCTTTCCACCACAAAGGATAAAATTAATTTGCATCCAACAAACGAGCTCTACTAGGAGCTATACACATGCATTTCGAGGGAATATTTGCACGTAAGTTAATATTTTATTAGCTAGGAATTTAAATATTGTTCAAATTTTAGAAATTTTAATATTTTTTTAACATATGTTGTTACGATTCTTATTTCATAAAAATGGCAAAAAATCTAGATTTAAATGAAAAACAAAAATCTAAATCAGGTTCAGTTTTATTTAGTGGAATTAGTAAGAAAGATATTAAACAATTGAATATAACAAAATAATTTATTGTTTACTTGTTCATTGCCCTTGAACCAACTAACCATTTGATTTTTCATGGAATTTGATAACCTTGTTTTCAATAATGAAGTTCCCTTGTATTTTGTTTGAAAACCGTGGGTTAAGTTCATTTTTGGTTACCATGTTAATTATTTTAACATTGGTGAATTCCAAGGGGTTGGCCATGTCTAGGACTGGGATCGATCCACTACTAGATGTAAACCATTGAGAGGGCCATCTCCTCTTATGTAGATGCCCAATGGCACCCCTTCCCCCCACCCCTTGAGCCACTTCAACTTAGAGTTAGGAATTCAGCTACTAGTATTATGATATCATTCTTAACCTAGAATCTAGTCTAACATAGTGCACTTGTATAATCATCTAATGATATTAGACAACCTGATGTAAGACCCTCATTGAGATACACTAGCCATTATGGATCAAGTCGATTGGTTCCTCATTAATGCTCCCATTGCAAACATAAATGTCATAGCTTGAGAGAGAATCCTATTCAATACAGTTACTTGGATGAGGTTAGTATGAAATAGTTTTTATATTTTTGTTGCTTATGTACGTAATGTTCAATCTAACAAATATTTTGTAAGCATAACTTTAAAGGATTTGTAACTATCATTATTTTTGGAATTTGTAGCACTTTTGAGATGACACACCTACATGCATATAGCAAGGAACCTCATCTCCCACACTTGATAGAGTGCTAGTTGTAGCATGTTCCCTAAGGTAGGGAAAATTTTAAGGATCCATAATTTTATTAAAGTGTAGAAACCTTCGCAAATCTTATTGATTATTAAATTTCCAACCATAAAATGTTTGGCGATATTTTTAAAATGATTTTCAAATGTCTAAGAGTTTTATATAGTTTTCAGACATTTTTGATGATTTTTAGAGTACAAGTATTTAATCCAATGGAATTTGGGTGAATCATATTAGAAGAAAATGGAAAATAACGAATATTTTTTTGAAAAAAAACGTAAAAAATAGCCCATGGGCTAAATTCCTCCCATAAAATTTGACATGCCCTTGAGGCTACTCAGAGCTACATATTTAGATCACTTTATGGNATATATATATATATATATATATATATATATATATATAGAATAGAGTACTAACATAATTGCTTACAATCTAAATAAAGTCTACAACCTTATAAGTTGGACTAAAATTAGTTGAACTCTAAAATATGAATCATAATCAAAATATTGCATACTCTCATAAATAAATTAAAATATTCCCATTAAATTCGCTAGATAGTTTTTCCATAAAGACAAGATTATATCCAATGTTACAATCCTACATATTCCTCATCTAGTATGTCTCATCATTTACATCTCATCCCAAATAACCCTTTTTTAAATAAGAGGGATTACAAAAAGAATTGCATCATTAGCAATAGTCCTTCTCTAAATCACTATAGTAACTCTACACTTTCTATGCATATAATTTACAATATTTTCTTTGTAACACATCATGTACAACAACCATCTACTAAACTTCAAAAACAAAGTCTATCTTTAATTTCTAAGATTTAATTAACTACCAACCAACCAAGCACCTTAACTTTAGTAGATGAGTAAGTTTTTAATAATCTTAACACTTCTTATATTGTCAATCTTGTTTTGCATGTATGTGTTGGAGATCTTTCTTAGGTGGATTTTTCAATGGATTGTATTTTGAATTTGTGAATGGATTGCATGCTAGAGGAAGGAAATTTGAATTTTTGATGTGTTTAGTTGAGATGAAAAATATCATATAACTACTTTGAATGATGATAAAGGAATTTGTAAAAGTTTACATTCACCTTCCTAAGAATTTAAATTCATATTTGAACTACTCAAATATCAAGTTATATACTATAATATTAAAATAAGAAATTTAGAGAAGAAATTGTTACATGAAATTGTTACATTCTACTAGCTACAAGAAAATTATGATATTAAAGTGATTTTTGATTTTACAAATATATTGTTTAACTAAGAGTCGTTATTTCTAGTAGTTCAAACAACTATAATGACATTCAATTTTGTATGTCAATTTAATTGTTCATTTATAATCAATGGAATATCGTATATTGTAGCCATTATTGCTCACAACGAAAATATTGTCATTATTATTATTATTATTAATGTTTTGTCTATTTCATTATCTATATACTTCTAAATTTACATTGGGAAAAAACAATTTTAATTATATCATAATTCATAAGGTAGTATTATAACCAATTAATATAACATATAAAATTAATATTTTGATCCCAAACAAAAATGTATTTGAAATTTGTATCATTATATTAATGATTTGGAATTTATGAACACATTGTGGCATAAGTGGCACATATATGTTTATACAACATGGATAAAGATTGTATAAAGAAATTCACAGGGTTTCATAATCAAATGTATTCAAACTTCCCTAGTTCACTTTCAAAGGTTTATTGTGGCATACGATGAACTATAACACCTATGAACAATGAATAAAAGTCCTTTATTAGTTGATGAAGCTTGGTTTTCTTACCCTTATTCCACCTAGTTGTCATTAGAAAAGTATCGATGAGTGTTGCATGGTGTGATTTGGAATTTAATGGGACATACTATCTCCTCAACTTGAGTAAATTCCTTGGGTGAATATTGATATGTTCTATATCATTCTATGGTTTGAAATCATTCTATGATTTGTATGAATGACAATTTGATGTAATGAAAGTCATGTCCTAAATTTTTCTTTGGTTTACTCATACTTGTCATGAGTGTTGCATGGTGTGATTTGGATTTTGATGGGACATACTATCACCTCAACTTGAGTAAATTCCTTGGGTGAATACTGATATTGTCTACATCATTCTATGGGTTGAGATCATTCTATGATTTGTGTGAATGACAAATTGATGTCATGAATGGCATGTTCTAATTTTTTTGTTTAATCTTACTTGTCTCGAGCGCTACTTCTTATGAATTTACTAGATCATCTTTTAAGGTTAATTCTTATCGACAAATCACATAGGGTGCAATGTGTAATTAATGGTCTTAGGTCTTTTGATACTGGCATTTGTAGGTACAATTTTACCCTTTTCATCCAGTTTGAACTCTTTTTCAGTTCATTTTGTTTTCTTAAATTAATTTGGATACATGTGTGTCTTTGTCTCGCATTCACAAGTTTTATAGATCATAGTGTCTTCTTCTTTTATTCACGTGATTTAATCACTGTTTTATAGTCCAACCTTCTTCTTCATATTGTCATTAACATAATAGGGTTTATTATTAACTTTTATTATCATTATTCTATACATAGTTTAATATAGTTGCTCAGCTTTTTGTTTATCCTTATCTATAGACACAGATGGACTTATTTAAATTTTTATCTTTCTCTTTTATTTATACGTTATTATTTCTTCCATGTGGAAATTTGGATATTTTAATATGGCGTTTATTTTCCATTTTAACTATCCTTATAGATACAGTTATAGATTAAATCGACACTTCTCTATCCTTGACAAAAATTCAAAAGACAACACTTAATAATTTCACTATTCACTCAGAAGAAGGGCAATTCTGGATGGAATATCCCATTATTTGATCTTTATTAATGGACTTGATAATTGAAAATGAGTTCACAACATCATTCCATTCAATTATAAGAGTTGTAAACTCAAAAAAGGCAAATTCGTGCCTTTCCTTTGGATAGGCATGAATCATTTGAGTGTTTCATTTGAATAGGGTGAAAATTCTCAATAATGCCATGAAAAAATATAAACAATTAAAATTATAGAATTTAGGAAGTTTGCAAACTTGATTGTAACTCCCTGAACCACCTGCTAACCATTTACAACTATTTTCCTCAAACATAAAAAAGAAATAAAATGGACCAGAAGGGAACACCTAGAAATCCAAAGTTATGTTGGAGCAATCACTCACAGACCCTTCATCCCTATCCATAGAAAATCCATGTTTGTGACCCTTGTAACCCTGAATATTGAATTTGTTTCCCTCAGGTAAATTCATGGTCCCTCGTATACATCCAATGGACCGTAGTGGGATTGTTGAAGTGCATGAGCATAAAGAGAATAATTTTATGTCTCAATAAGGTGTCGAGCATTTGGAAGGAATATCTCATACTTGTTTGATTTCTATCATTGATACTTGACATCTTCCATTCCCCCAATCAAGTGTTCTTGTGATTGTTGTTTGAAATAAAGAATGTTTTGTTATTTATATTGAATTTGATTAGATAATTCATGTTATTTTTTGTTTTCAATTAATTTACATTATTTGTTAAGTATCAAATTGGCTTGAGAAAGGTTGGATTTGTTGGTTTTTGCATGTTGAAATTGGGCACCAAAGAGAATATTTGGATAAATAAAAAGGAGTCTCTAGGGTAACTTTCAAAAAAGGTACATACCTCTCTTCTCCCTTACATCTTCCCCAGCTTAGATTTCCTTACTGAAGTTTTTATGTGTCCTTATATGTGCATAAGTATCTAAGTCAGCCTGCAAACATAGCTATTTAATCAAGTCTCATCCTAATGAGTACATGGGTGATCTTTCCCTAGTAAAAGGATTTATTCTTGAACAATCAAACTAATGATTAATTGTGTTATGCGAGTTTGGGAGTTGTTGATGAATCAAAAGTCCTTGGGGTGACATGAAAACTAACTAACAAATTTAGGTATATGACTTGTGTCCTATATTCCCTACCTATTCATAAAAGATCTGTAATACACCAAGATATAATAAATTGTTATTAAATTATTTTCAAAAATTTTATTTTATTTTTTATTTTAAATATTTTTGACAAGAAGTAAAAAATAAAACAAATGTAATGGATTACTCTGTTATTAAGAAAAGATACTGGAGGGGACAAAAATGAAATAGTTGTTGAAAGAGTGTTTGATGAACCATAAGAGGAAAATACAAGTGGCTGAAGCTATCGAGTGAGAACTCAAGATGCATGAGGCATCTTCCCCAAAATCAGGTCACAACTCCTTGTTGAGTGCTAAAGAGAAGGAGGTTCATAAATGACCAAGAACAAGGAAAAATACTATATAAAAGTATGTCAATTATCAAGCCAGAGGCTAGAATTGGATGAGGAATTAATTTGATAATAAAAGAGATGGCGCATTAAGTGGATTTTTTTCTTATGGTTCAGGGAACATGCTCGAGGGTTCTGGAGCAAGTGATAATTGGATTCTCTAGGATTTGGTTTGGAGGAACGACTATTTCATTTCTTTTTTTTTCGACAGTGGTGCCAAGTTCCTTGTCCTAGTTCTTATCTGTTTAAGAATTAGTTATAGCAGGATTTCCATTTTAACTAGGAATCAAAACTATTTCTTTTGGTATAAATCTTATTATGCATATGTATAGAGTATTGATCTATTATGCATTTGAATAGAGTATATATTATGCATCTAAATACAATATATATTATGCATATGAAAAGAATATGGATTTATTATGTATCTGTTCAATAATATTTACTATTATGTTTTCGAATCTAGATATTATTTCCTATTGTTATATATTATGTCTGTAAAATAATTTGATTTTAGTATTTGTAGTATTCTTAACGAATCTTTGTTCAGGCATCCATACCCGAATCGAGGCTTCATTCAATTATGTATTGATTAAAACAATTAGAGAGTTGAATGAAAGATCTAATTATCGGGTATATAATAAGTTGCTTATGTCCACAACATGTATGATACTATAAATTATTTAAAAATAAGAATCCGATGATGTTCTAGTTTTTTATAACCAATTTATGGAAAGATCGCTAATACAAAATAAATAAAAAAATACAGTCAAGTAATCCTCTACATAAACTAATAATCAGAAGTACTATACTTTGGTTATTGTCTTAACAATTTAAGAGCCAAGAGGCATTCATAATTTTTTTTTTTTTTTAAATATATCTTATTTTCATAAAACCCCAAAATAGATCGAGAATTCCCAGATCGAGCTTGGTCGCAATATAAGAGAATATCTACAAATACCCTTTATAGAATTATAAATATATATTTATGCAATATATGAAACCATAAATATTTAACTACACAAAGTTTTGAAATCACAAAAAATCCCATTTATTAATTAACTATCAGTCCCCGACTGAGCCGAATGTATCAATATAAAATCTATGATTTATTTAAGCATCAAGCTCCTTTTTTCCAAGCTAAACAGGAGAGTTAATCTTTTTAAAAACCAAATATACTATACATATTTTGAGTCGAGATTTACGAATATGTTACAATCATTTGAAAACATATAAATATCGATATGTGGCAATAATACCATCATAGATGGAAACCATGGTATAAACTAAATAAAGTAACATGAACTATCATTCAAGAAATAACCAAACACATATAATTTAATGGTACATAAAAAGAGTGGTCACTTCTAGCTAATTCATAGAATTAAAATCATGACAGGTATTATTCCAAAATTCCAGTGATGCACATAAAACACATAAATAAGAAATTGGAAAAGACCCTAACAGATGCATTAATCTTTTAACATCAAATTTTAACCAATTGTGGATTCTAAATCCTTGTTCCTATAATACCATCACCAATGGTATCCACCGGTTTGTAAAAAAAAACCTAATTTCAAATAATTTTACAATCCAAGGTTAACAAAGGTGGTGATAAGTCATCAATGATGGCACCCACTATAATATTTTAATCCAAAGAAAAAACACATGCACAAACAAGTTTAAAAATAAACGTTGGAATGGAGAGGCTACAAAGTTGCATGTCCGGTAGTTTATCAACCCCTAAAGGTTGAACCAAACACATAGTAACTTATCTTGCAAGAAGGTGAAAGATTGAACTTCCATCACGGGCTCAAATCCTAGCCAAGAGCCATCGACAACAAGAAAACAAAAACCTTCAGCAACCGAGGATGAATTTAATTAGTAATTAAACAAAGTAAGGATTTGTAGTCACCTTGGCATTTTAAGACGTGGGCCTGGAAGGAGGTGACCCTGTCACCTTTCTCACCGAGACTCCCAAACCTGTAACCACCCGCATATAGTCAAAACTATACTAATAATAATCTTAAGTATTACAATCATCTTTCTCTTCTAAGAGAGATAATTAGATCCAACTAATGTAGGAATAGAGACAACTTTTGAATTCATAGTGTAACAAAATAATTATGAAATCCTTAAATGCAAAGTTTGATTTATCATAAAAAGAAAAAAATTGATTAAAAATCATAAATTTCTCATTGACATCGAAGCCTAAAATGTGCTAACAATATTATACATAACCCTACAATAGAGACACAAAAGCACAAGATCAAATTGTAAATGCTATAAAAAATATATATGTATTTGAATTTTTGTTCAACAAAAGCTACAAATCCTAGTACAAATGTTCACTTTAACTAAATATAGGGAGTGTTGGAGGAGCCTAAGTCAACTAGGCGACTAGGTCCTCTAGTCAACTAATTGTAAAGTATAACAATAGATTACGTCAACATCACAGGTCGTGTAGGTTAGTTGAACTAACAGGTAGTTATGTAACCTCTTGTAAATAATAGAAATAGGTTGTAGAGTCAGATAAAGAATTGGTCTAGTTAGATGTATGAAACCTTTATGTGTTCTTGAGTAATATACGCACTTGTTTTTCTATCTATCATTCCTTATCTCTTATCTATATCATTGCTTGTATAAATCTGTAATATGTATCATTGGTAACTATGCAATCTATTTGATTACATCATTGGTTCCATTGTTGATGGTACATGTATGAGATGAAAATGGTTATAACCCGATGATATCATAGCAAGAGATTAAGGATTGGTGGGAGTGAAAAATAGCAAATTACCTACAACATTACGCGAGAAGAAACAAGATGACTATTTCTCAAGTAAGGGAGAATTTTTTTCTCTAAAACACATGAAACATTTGTCGAATCCATCCCATGTGCACTAAAGAATCTTATGGATGAATAATATGATAGATAAAAATGAATGACAACTACGCAAAAATCTAACTAGAGGAGGCCATGAGAATCTGTCGAAGTGGTTCAAAAGAATTGTTGACGAATTCTATGAAGAACGAGCTATTGAGGAATGAGTTTCTATTGATAACATCAAGAAGAGATTATATAATCAGACCTCACTGAAAAATTCCTCTACTCGATACCGACACTCTTTTTCATATTTAAGATCAACAAAGGAGTATGAAATATTGTCAAACCTTGACCACTTTTGGTAACACCATCTAAAAACATGAACTGGAAGTCCAAACAAAAAGAGTGGGAAAAGTTCATACAAGAGAGAGTGCTTAGTCAGTAAATGAACAATTGCACCCTAGATTACTAAAAATATTTTGGGTCGGCAATGGGGAGTATCTGATCATGTTCGGATAAATTAGATAAATAACCGTAAACAAATGAAGAACACGACATGGCCAATAAGGAAAAATCAAAACAAAAACAAAAAAGGCGAAATTAGAACAATGCCACACAAAATCACTCCAGCTATCTAAGAGATTGAATGGGAAAAGAGAAGGAAGTGGCATGAATAAATAAGGGAGCATGATTCTACACTCCAGAAGGAAATAAATATGAGTATAGTGAGATAAACAAAATAAAATCTGCCAGAGTCAAACCATGATCGACAAGAAACTTGGCGTTAATGAAGATCTGACACTTATGGAAGAAGACTTGTGGATAGAGAAAGGTAGATCTCTCCAAGTAACTATACCTAAAACTATAGTCTCGTGTTCCCCACTACATCTTACTTAGAGTGCCCAAGTGCAAGACATTGTTGAAGAAGACTTAGGTGTCCATGATGGCTTTAAGCAGTTATATGCAGTCGATGGAATGATGAAGTAAATGAAGTTGATCGACTATTAATTCATCGACCATGGTAAGGGAATTGGGTCACCTTTCAACTTGAATGATCCAATCATAGTTTTCATCTACTTTATTTATAACATGGAGGAGTTCCCCCCAGCCAATTCCAACATCAGACAGTTCATCATATCATTCAATATCACCAGTAAGAAGAGTAACCCAATTTTAACAAAATTTTACTTGGGTATTGATAGAATCATTAGACATGAACTGACTTTTGACAGTCGAAAAAGAACTAACCGGCACCGAAAATATTATTAACGGAAGCGAAGAGTGCACACTAAATATTGTGAATATGCACCCAGAAGTAGAATCTGTGGAAAATAGCTATGAAATAAGTACAGTTATAGGAAGTGACATATGATCACCACCACCAATAGGAGAAGCTAAAGCCACTGCAGAAATGGTGCACGTAACCTCCCATATTCCTCTCTATGAGGGAGATAAAGACCCAAAATGTTATTGGTTCATTTGTGAGTTGGTATGGGAGGCCAACGCCATCACCAACGAAGATCGTCAAATGGCACAATTTGCTGGTGCTCTTCGAAAAACAACACTCACATGGTACATGACCTATATCGAAAAAACGTCGAATGCAACAAAAATTCAAATCAGACAACAATTCATGTCCTTTAAAACTCTGGATACAAAACATATCACCGCCAAAAAGTTGAAAACCATTGCTTAGAAGCCAACATAAAGAATACAAGAATATGATGAAATATTTAAAGACTTGCTGAGATAACTAGAATATAACATTGATGCATAGTTATTAATTCAGTGGTTTGTGGCCACACTACTGCCAAAAATACGAATGCACATTAGGTTAGACAATTTCAATACATATGAAGATGCATTAATGAAATTGTTTCAAATTGAAATGGATGAGGACTACCCTGTAAATCCTGTGAATTGACATATTGAAGAAAAAATCGAAAGTATGCAAAAATCCATACGAAAAATTTGATCCAGAAGGATATTGGTGGCCACCCACCTATTCCACTTGGACCCCCACCATTGTTTCTTTCAGTTTTCCAGTTTCCTTAATTGTAACACAATTTACTATTTTTGGCATTTTTCGGGTCCTAAACTTCCAGAGCCGTTTTGAGGACCTAAACGACGTTTTTTCGGCATCGAATGGTCGAGAAAATATGAGTTCATTTTGGTCTTGATATTTACTATTTTAGGATGTATTCCTTAAATAGATCTTTCTAACGATGTATCTTGCGTGTCAAACAGAGGTAAAATGCTAAAGTTACGACCCAAGGAAATTGATGTACCAAGTTACCCAACAGGGCCCACATTTCGGTGTTTCACCTCCTAGGGTTATGTTTTTGGATGTGTAAGGTTTCCATTGTTTCTCCATAATATATAGGCATTCGAGCCTCATTGTAACAGAGAGTTCAGAGGCATGTAGTTGCCACATCTCTTCTCAGAGATAAGCTACCAGCACTCTAGCTAGTTTATTTCCATTCTGTATGTAAACCAGGTTCAGTTATTGATTAATGAAATGAAGTGTTATTTCCTCTGCATATTTGTTTCTATGGTTATTAATGTATTATGTTTCATTCCTGCATAAATGCGGATCAAAATTATCCTTCGAGGAAGCGAAGCACAGTGTACCAAATGCTCGGTGGTCAGTCATACAAAAGACTATTGTTGATAAAACGATTGTCGACAAGACATCCGGCTCATACAAACAAAATGTTTTTGTGACATCTTCCATGAGCACGATTTATGCACAATAAAAGACTTCTCCTATAATATGAAGAACTAGCAAGCTCGATGGTGCGCAATATGTGAATTCAAAGCTCATTCCACAATAGAGTGTCAACTAAATTTAAAAATTAGATAGAATTACCAAGTGGTATATCAAACCAATGCTGTAAACTAAATCAATAACACATATAACAATGAAATAAATGATAATAATGACCATAGTGACAGGAATACTGATTATCAAAGGTAAGATGGTCGAAGATACGATCACCAGAATGATTACCACAATTGACGAGGGGGATTTCAAGGGCAAGGAAAACATTTTAGAAATCAAGAGAACTCACCGTGTCGACCCATTCATTATTATACATGTCTTAATGAAGGGAATCGACATGCGAAATGTCCATACAAATATCAAACCGATTTGAAATTCTTTACAAATTGTGGAGTAGGCGATCATATCTTGGAAGATTTCCCTACCATGCTTGAGAAAATCAACAGTAAAAAGAATTTTAATGTATTGTCTAGCGTTCATAAATCTAATGTTATTCAAACTAAGAATTTTTAAATTGTAAGCTAACAGAGAACGGAAATTGGAATTGATAATTTGCAAATTAGTAAAATAAAAAGTAAAGAATACTATCCTAACTCTACTGAGCAAAATTAAATTATATAACAATGTATAAAAAATGTTTCAAGAAATGGAATCATAAGAAGAACATGACGAATCTTGACAAGAAAGTACCAACGTATTAATCAAATTGATAGCTAAAAATGAATATATTGCAAAGTTAATAGATTTACTATATAATATGAAAAACAATATGGTGAAGACAAAAAAGCTAAAAGTATATGTAGCCTAAATAAATAAATAAAAATGATGTAGACCTGCTAGTCGACCTAGAAATCGAAGGCTACCACGTCTGACAAGTCGTTCTCAACATTAGATCACAATTAAATAATATGACTAGGGACACATGGGAACACCTTAGAAAACCACGATTACATGAATAAGGAATATACCTAAAATTATCTGACCAAGGACTAATTGAACCAATCGGGGCATGGAAAAATGTCGCCACAACCATCAAAGGTATCTCGACTAAAGTCGACTTTGAAATCATAAATCCTAAAGAAGGATCTAGTTTCTTCCCTGCCCTAGTATGTCGACCATGGGGAAGAAAAATGAAAGCATCAATATCCCTTGACAAATAAATATTTAAACTTAAGGGAAATGGGAAAAAAATGATCATACCAATCCAACCATCACAAGTAGAACCTTGGATAAAACTAATCAACGATGATGTCGATATTCAACAAATATATCAAATAAAGAACAATGAACATTATACTGAACCTAATACATACAAAGAATTCCATCTCCGAAACCCTAATTTGGTCAGATATAACTCAGACGCAGAGATTTACGATTGAAAACTATAAAACTACAAATTACAAGTGCGAGAATGCTGGACGATCCAAGATATTTCCAAAAAGAAAACATGACAGTGATTTTCTGTCACTACAATCCCAAAAATCTTTGATAAAAAATCAGAGAATATCCAACTTTAACACTAGTAAAAAAGGAGGCATCATCTATACCACTACTAAGATAAAAAGAGAGAGAATCACCATCATTTCATGTTGAATAAGTCTTCGAAACTGTAGGTGAATAGAGACAACTCAAGAGTCTGGTCGAGACATTCATAGGTCAAGTCTCACGTTGGTGGGATATGCATCAGTCAATATTACAAACTCGGACAATAACATCAACATACTTTATCGAAAGGTTCAGAGGAAGGAAAGTAATAACATAAGCAAATGTTCCAGTCTTCACGCAAGGACAAGACCCTGAGAAACATATTTACATATGTGAAAAATAATGGAGAAAATTAGGTTACAAAGATGAACGAGTTTTTCCTCACTTATATCCAAACACACTAGACAATCTACCAATAAGTGGTACAAACTGGAGGAAGCAGCAGGAGAAATTCTCACATGGAAATAACTCAAAGACAATTTTCTCAATGAATTTAAATTCTCGTCCCAAGATGAATTATTGGTCGAAGCAAGTAAATAGATAAAAGGGTTCCTACAACCTAGAGACAACAAACAAGCAACAGAGGATTGAGTTAGGCGACATAATACTACATGTAACAATATTAGATCAACCGAAACCCGAAACTTGACAAGAATTCAATTAGAAATGGAAAACACAAAGTGGAACACCTTCCAATGGAAATCAGACCACCGAGAGACTTCAAAATCAATTAGAACAATCTTCAAAATTCAAACATCAGAGAAAGAAGACCCTGCAAGAATGACAGCGAAATACATTCCACCATCACTTTAATAATTCAAAGAAGAAATTTGACAAATCAATGAAATAAAAGCACAAAAATGGATGGATGTGAAAGTTAAGATGAAAGAATTAGATATATCCAATGACCACATACCTAAAATCACAAATATAGGTGATTATTGGAATGAATAAAAAAGGGCAGAAATCGTCAACTTATTAAAAGGATTTCAAGATGTTTTTTCTTGGGGCTACAAGGGTTTAAAAGGACTTGTTTAGGAAATCGGTGAAATGAAAATCGACATGAAGCTCGAGGAAAAACCAATAAATAAAAGATCATACAAAATCACACACAAATATAAGGAAATAGTAAAGAAAGAAACCAATGGCATGCTTGCAGCTGAAATCATTTACCCTATTGATCAGTCGGAATGGGAAAGACCAATGGTGGTCCAATCCAAGAAACATGGCCTAAAATGTCTAAGGATCTATGTCAAATTTTGATAAATTAATAAATTAACTCTTATAGACCCATTTCCAACCCCTTTTGCAGATGGAATTCTTAATGAATTCGTGGGACATGAGTGTAGTAATCCTGAATTCTTTTATCAGAAGATACCAATGCCATTAAGAGCACACATTCTAAAGGATAATGACCTACATAAATTTATCAACCAACTCCCATATCTTCTATCCATATGGAAAATGATGATAATAAAAAGACCAGTCTTAGTCAAGGAAGCACAGAAGTATACCTTAGACACCCCCGAATATCAATTTTCTGACCTTCTTCAACCATCCATCTCTAAACCACAAATTGTTGGATATAATGAAACCATTCTACACAAAAATACTGACTCGAAAAATAATATTGTGGTAGATCAAAGTTCCTCTTTAATCCCTCATCATAGAACATTTGACACCACCAAAACACCACTAATATAATGAACCATGCTCCACCAACCCCGCTGTTGACCCCTCGATTACAATATTACAATCTACTTTTGAACCGACTTCAACAAGCAATGTCGAGAAATATATACTAGATGAGTTAGCAATCCTATATTAGATCCTTCACCTATTTATCCACCACCACTATCATCACCTGTGACCAAATATATTTCAACAAACATTCCAAATTCCTATGACATAATCAACATCATCCATCCTAGCCTTGTTGATACAACCCCAGCTACCTAGTAGAGCCAAAAAATCCACAGTAGAGATACAGAATCCACAAAAAAAACAGACAAAAAATGACAAACAAAGTAAAGAGCAGAAAATAAGAAAAAGGAAGAAGAGAAAAGAAAAAAAGAAATAAGAGAAAGAATAGTAGAAACAATAGCAGTGTCTAGAACAGTTCCAACAACAACCAGACCTGTCAGTTCCATATAGATCAATTCGATCTAGCAGTTACATTTGAACAACAAAAAGCTAAGGAAGAAGAAGTAGATATACTAGCAGATGCAATTGATCGGAAATATAAACATAGAAGAGTGGAGGACAAAGAACAAATTAAACAACTAAAAAATAAGAAAAAAACATATTTAGACAAGTGTGATAGCTTAGCAAAGTAGATTATCACATTTCCAATTGGGACTGACTCTGAAAAACCTCTCGACAAAGCATACTTCATATTTAAAAGTGTTGTCTCAACACTTCAGGAGCAATTGGAAAAAAAGAGACAAGAGCAGGCTGAGGAAACCGATGTCCTACTAAGAAATCAATACACAACATTTACAGAAGCACATGGCATGTTAGTACAATATATTTCAAAATCTCTTGTCACTATAGACGTCTTGTTGAATTGGTACACCTACTACGGTCATTGACTTAAAGAAATGCAAAAGACCTGTGAATTCATCAGTTCAATGCAACACTTCCGACCATTTACCGGTGAAGCAATGACACATACCATTGATGATCAAGTTGTTTTCGAAATGAATAATATTGAAAAACTAGAGAAGCAATAACATTAGTGGATCAGCCAAGCCCAAGTTAGTATATCCAACATCGATAAAATGATCCCATAACTTCAACGACTGCTCTCTGCTGGTGAAGAAAAAAAATCAATTAATAGGGTTTGACATGATTAACATCTTAGACTTGGCTATGCATGAAAATATAGAGAACTTGTCGAGTCTCACCACTCTAACATTCGACATGCAAAATTCCCTCCACGCATGGGAAGAATTTCAACACCAACTATCAGTATTCACTGAAGCTATTGTAGAAGTATTTGTTCAACAACAACCATATACTAGTCATAGTAGTCCATAATAAAGAGAAATGGGCTTTAGCTACTTAGATAGAACAATTTTTTGGGTGAGTGCACAAGGTTGAGGGTCTCTTTTGGCACATTAGATGCAATAGAAAATTGAAAAAACAGACATTGATCAACTTGCATTGATATTTTGAGACACTTACACAATGAATCTTGCGATGAGTAAAAAACAAGAAATGTAGGAAATTGAATGAACTTTCCAAATATATAATATTTTTCTATTGAAAATTCTGTTAACTATCTAAAGGTAGATATATTTTAACGGGCACTTTTTTATTTTTGGGACAAATTATAAGGTATATGTTTTTGTGGGTGCAGTGTCTGAGTGACTAAATCATGGAATAAACTTACGATAACCGGTATACATATAGAAAACATATAGTACTAGTGCACGACTATTTTTCCAATAATAATAATAATAAATATTTTATTTTTAACTATCTAAGAGATCAAACCTAGAAAAAGGTACGTCAATTGTGGGTGCAGCGTTTGAATGTCTTAATTCAGTTATTTGGAAATGGCTTTTTTATAGCATGTAGAGGTCGATGTTCTTTAGTGCACCATGCATTTTTTTTTTAAATGGTTGAGAAATGAAAGAGATATGGACGAAATGCTAACAGTGTGTTTTTTGAGTTGAGGAGTGATGACATAAGATAAATAAGAAAAAAATAGAAAAAATTATGTATTCTTGTTAAAATTTACATATTTGGAATCTGCAAAAAAACCATATTTGTTTCTAAAATCTCATAAAAAATGGAGGTGTGCAGCATAATCAAATGAATGTCTAAACACGAGCATATTGACTATTTGGATATAATGTTGAATTAGCCATGGTTTATCATACGCCAAGCCATAGGCATGTTGAATTTGAAGCAAAGTACGAAGCAGACACATAGGCATAAGAATTCCATGAAAGCATGGGTGGAGGCTCAACCTTATCATTTGGAGGGAATACATTTTTGAATTTAAACAAAATGGGAGCACATTTTATTGAAGCAAAACAGGAGCGCTTTTTATTGAAGCAAAACGAGAGCACGTTTTATTGAAAGAAAATGGGAGCATGTTTTAGTGAAGAAAAACGGGAGAGCATTTTTAAGTACTACAATGAGTTCTTGTTTTTTCAATTATACTAATACTTTTATTATTTTATGTCCCCCCCTGAATCCCCTCTTCCTCCTAACTATTACTAACCCTCCTCCTCTTCTCCCTACCTCTAATCCCCCATCCTCTATCTTCCTAACACCCCACCACCCCATTTGTTATTGCTCTCTCTCTCTCTCTCATGCCTGTGTCCCCCCTTACCACTAACACCTGTATGTCTCCTTCCCCCCACCCCTAAACCCATAACCCTTTCTCTCTACCTCTAACTCTTAAACACCCCGTATTGTTCTATCTCTAATCACTTAAACCCCCCCCCCCCCCCCATCGAAACCGCTAAACCTCCCTTTCTCTCTCTCTCTCTCTCTCTCTCTCACACACACACACACACACACATCCCCCTAGCACCTCTTTCTCACTCCTAACACCTAAAACCTCTCTCTCCACTCTTTCTTTCTCCCCAACTCATCCAACTACACATAGCCCCCACCCCCTGATCTATTCCCCAACCCTCTCTCTCTGTGTCATAGACACCCAAATTACACATCCACAGGTCACCCCCTACCACTAACACCCCCCC
>LPNX010661586.1:180780-267503 GCA_001517045.1 Pseudotsuga menziesii | reverse complement strand
CACACACACACATCCCTCCACTCTTTCTCTCTCTCTCACACACACACATCCCTCCACACTCTCTCTCTCTCTCTCTCTCTCACACACACACACACACAGCCCATTATCATCATCATCATCATCATCATCATCATCATCATCATCATCAACATCAACATCATCATCATTATCATCGTCACCATCATCACCACCATCATCACCATCGTCATTATCCTCATTCATCATCATCATTATCATCACCATGATCGTCGATCATCGTTGTCATCATCATCATCATCATTATTGTCATCATCATCATCAACGATAACATCATCATCATCTTCATCATATTCATCATCGTCATCATCATCATCATCATCCTCATCGCCATATTCATAATCATAATCTTCATCACCATCACCATCACCATCACCATCACCATCATCATCATCAACATCATCATCATCATCATCATCAATCGTGAACAAAAGCAGTAGGTCCCTTCGCCTTCTTAAGCCTACATACAAACTTGTAGGATTGGATATCAAAGCACTCCATAGGTATTGTTCTAGAAGAGAACAACTTGACTTTGGTGAAATAGATGTCTGGTCCTTCATTGGTAGGTTTCCACGCTATGATATGAAGCTCATTGATGCGGTAAAAGGGATGGTGCAAGAGTTTTGGCGTGACAATAGTAGACCTTCATCCAACCAAAAAGATGTACTAAAATTGAGAATGGGTTCAAGGGATCATGAGCCCCACAATAATCATTTTCTTGACATGACACAAACAAAATTATATGAGAGATTTAGGCATGAACATAATGAATTGAACTTGGGAAAAAGATCCTTTGAGAAATGCAAACGACGGTATGCTAAAATAAACACAACTTGTAACACATGTTGTTGGTAGACCTTCATCCAACCAAAAATATGTACTAAAATTGAGAATGGATTCAAGGGATCATGACCCCCACAATAATCATTTTCTTGACATGACACAAACAAAATTATATGAGAGATTTAGGAATGAACATAATGAAATGAACTTGGGAAAAAGATCCTTTGAGAAATGCAAACCACGGTATGCTAAAATAAACACAACTCGTAACACATGTTGTTGTCGATATCACATTGAGTATGCTTATTATTATGACAGATATATACATATATTGTGTGTTTTGCATAACACTCTTGTGCAGGAATGCTCAAATACATTGCCACTAACATCATCTAGAGAGTTTATCCATATCATCTTGTGTAGAAGGACAGAAGGTTGCACATTTTATCAAAGGCCTTGCGTAGATGGGACATGCCCAAGGTGTGGTGGAATGGAATTTTTGGACAAATGCATACATGTCACCGATGAGCATGAACTTGGGAGACATGCAGTGAATTTGCAGTCATTCAAATATGTCATGTATGATATCGGTGGAGGGAATGAAAGGACAAAAATACAATTGGTCACCTCTCAGGTTAGCAACGAGTTCCTAAATAGTATTTTTTCCTTCATCTATTGCTAGTTCATATATGTAACAACCTATTGATATGTACATATTTATTGTTGATCCACTAGGTACTGGTATGCAACTTCATGGAGGAATTCTTTGAAAAGACACAACAGTATGTAAATCATGTACATGTGGCTCGTTGGAAAGATGTGCAGTTTAGAGCATGCATGGATACATTTCCTATTGGAACTATATTATCAGTGATCGATTTTGCGAAAAACTACACTCTTCAACCATAGAATGAGAGTCAGATTCAATATTATCACTCAGATTAGGTCATCATAATGGTCCATATCACCTATAGACATGGGGCAGATAGTACCGAAGAGAACAGGGTTATATTGAAGGAGTATCACTTTTACATAAGTGATGACAAGTGTCATGACTCGGATTTTGTACAACACAAATTTCTATTGTTCTACAAACACTTGGAGGATAACAATATACAGATGGACCAACATTAGATTTGGTCTGAAAGTTGTGCGGGGCAATTCAAAAATTCCCGTGTCTTCCAATGGTTGTGTATTCTCCACAAGAGGCACAAGGTGCCACATATTTGGAACTATTTTGAGACCGGACACAGAAAAGGGGAACATGATGGAGTAGGTGCATGCATCAAGACTGCATTATGTAGGAAGGAGATGAAATTCACAACTCTTTCTCATCTGAGATGCAAAGACCATTGTTGCATGGTGTTCTTTAGTGATGGGGCAGGGAGCTAGAAGGAAAAATACCAATAATCTCAAAAAGCACATGTACATAGATATTTTTGGGAGGTGGTCGATGTAGATCGATCACACCTATATGAGTGCAAGACCATCCAAGGAAATCATGCATTCCATTCAGTTAGGACATCAGACAATGCTATAGTTGGACTATGGAAAATAAAACTCTCTTGTTTTTGTTATCCATGTAGCAATGGTGAATGGGACAACTGTGAATCCACAGATTGGGTTGACAGCTGGGATCGTGTATCACTCACCATTGGTCGAAAAACAACTGTAGAATTATCGCAGTTGGAGGAGGGCTAGTCAAGTATTTCACATGACTATGACCACATTTTAGATATCATACAACTAGGTTCAACTATTATGTTGATCACTTTAAAATGTTTGACGACTAGTTGTATTTAGTTAGCTTCCTCCTAGGTCTGCACTTGATTTTATGCAGGGCACATATATGCAGTGGTTGCCTTGAGAGACAATGAATGGAACACTAACTACTAGCTGGCACATTGCTTGGATGGGAAGCAGAACTTCATTATCTCATTAAGCGACTTCGAGGGAAATGATTTCCCAATTGGGTCGATGGCTATCAAAGGAGAATATTTGACATAGGTTTCCCACGCATGAAAGAAAAAGGGTTATGTATTTGAAGATTAGAGACCAGGTCAAATTGTATACCATTATACAAACTTAGTTATTTGCACAAACCTCCAGCTGCAAACAATGCCAAACAAGAACTCATCAAAGTCACGATACTTGTTTCCTTACTCCGAGAACGAGAGGCTAAAGGATACTGTTGCTATTATAGGTGATCCCGATGGTCTAGTCGAATGACCACGTGCCTGGTAGTTAGGTATGTGGTAGTCATATATTTTGGTTTCATGGTCTCATTGACTATTTATAGTTTGATACATTGAGCACTTGATAGATTGATAAATTCAATAGACTTCTACAATGGATTTGTTGTATTATATTGATACTTACATGAATCATGCCTTATAGCCCAAGATTATTATCTACCACTCTATCTGGGATATGTCTATTGCATTTGCCTTGAATCTTGAAGTTGATCCTATAAGGACATATCCTTGAATCCAATAATTATCTCCTTCACTCTGATAATTTGTTTCTCCACAGGAAGCCCTAAACACACTTGCACGATCCACTGGAAGCCCATTTTGATGCACGGTTTCCATTCTATGCCCTGGGTAGGGATTCAACAGATGTCCTTGAAATCCTATAGGAGGTGGGATTCAACATGCGATAGAATGATGGTCATTTCTCGGATCGATGAACCGTTGGCTCCATTGGATTCAGGACATCGGGATAGTGCTATGGGAGGCCCTCTAATCTGGTTCCATGCATAAGAGACCATTTTTTTGGTCAATTTTAGAAACTCGGGTTTTGCTCAATAAGTGAATGTGAAATTTTTGCACATGGGGGTCAAATTCACATATTGCTCAACCGTGAATGTGTGTCTAGCATTCCCACATGGAACCTTCCTAAACACGCTTGCATGACCCACCGAAAGCCCTTTTTGATGCACGGCTTCCATTCTATGCCACGGGTAGGGATTCAACAGGTGTTCCCAAAATCCTGTAGGAGGTGGGATTCAACATGCCATAGAATGATGAGCATTTCTTGGATCGATGAACAATTGGCTCCATTGGATTCAGGACATTGGAATAGTGCTAGGGTGTCCCTCTAATCTAGGTCCATGGACAAGGGATCATTTTTTTGGTCAATTTTAGAAACTAGGTTTTTGCTCAGTAAGTGAATGTGAAATTTGTGCACATGGGGGTCAACTTCACATATTTCTCAATCATGAATGTGTGGCTAGAGTTCCCACATGGAACATGCCTAAACACGCTTTCACGACCCACTAAAATCCTGTTTTGAGGCACGGTTTCCATTCTATGCCCCGGTTAGGGATTCAATAGGTGTCCGTGAAAGCCTGTAGGAAGTGGGATTCAGTGTTCCATAGAATGATGAATGTTGCTCGGATCGACAAACCATTGGCTCTGTTGGATTCAAGACATCCAGATAGTGCTAGAGTGGCCCTCTACTCTCGGTCCATGGATAAGGGATCATTTTTTGGTCAATTTTGGAAACTAGGGTTTTGCTCAGTAAGTGAATGTGAATTTTTTGCACATGGGGGTAAAATTCACATATTGCTCGACCGTGAACATGTGGCTAGTGTTCCCACATGGAACCTACCTAAATAGACTTTCAAGACCCACTGGAAGCCCTTTTTGATGCACGGTTTCCATTCTATGCCCTGGGTAGGGATTCAACGTGCCATAGAATGATGACCATTGCTCGCATCGAAAAAAAGTTGGCTCCATTTGATTCATGACATCGAGATAGTGCTAGGGTGGCCCTATAATGTAGTTCCATGGACAAGGGATCATTTTTTGGTAAATTTTGGAAACTAGGTTTTTGCTCAGTAAGTGAATGTCCAATTTCTCCACATAGGGGTCGGATTTGAAAATTCCTCAACCGTGAATGTGTGGCTAGTGTTCCCACATGGAACCTACCTAAACACGCTTGCATGACCCATAGAAAACCATTTTTGATGCATGGTTTCCATTCTATTCCCCGATTAGGGATTCAATAGGTGTCCCTGAAAGCCTGTAGTAGATGGGATTCAATGTGCCATAGCTTGATGACCATTTCTCGGATCAACAAACTGTCGGCTTCATTGGATTCATGACATCGAGATAGTACTAGAGTGGCCCTCTACTCTTGGTCCATGGACAAGGGATCATTTTTTGTCAATTTTGGAAACTAGGGTTTTGCTGAGTAAGTGAATGTGAAATTTTTGCACATAGAGGTTAGCTTCAAGGTGATTGTAGATCTTCTCCTCTTGAAAAAATACTTGTTGAAAACTATTATTCCATGTCCAGCTGTCAAGAATTATGTTACCTATTGTGAGGTGTTGAACTTGACTTATTTCCCATCATTTTCAAGCAATAAATATTCCTTGTTTTTGTTTTAATAAAGGCGAAAGGAGTTGTCAATCTCTATGTTGAGGTGAATTGATCTTAGGATCTCATATCATTCGTGGGACTAGAAACTCAAAAGAAGTTTGTTTCCCATATTAATTTAGCTAGGTCATCCAAGAGATGTGAGCATTTGTATGATGAAATGCAGGAGGAGACAATGCCATTACGTCAGTAACCATGTAATGGAACATGTTTATGTTTAGAAACAAGTGGCCAACCTATTACACCATTATTAAAAAATATATATATCTTGATGCTACGAATGCTTCGAATAATACTCCATAAACATGAATTTATGAAACAAGATTCAGAATAGTACTTCTCTAATCAATTTAAACTATAATAAAATCACACATAAGTTTCATCTCTTTCGAAGTTGTTACTCGAGGCTATTCATCAAATTCCATGTACATTAACAAAATGATAAAATAATGTGCACGATATAGTCATAACCATTATTTTCAATCAACCTTATAATACTTGGATACTTTTAGGTTTGATGTGTATCCCATGTATTCGTTAGATGAAAGACATCATCCCAAACACTAATTTTATTTATGTAGACCACACAGGTGAATCACTTAGGTGTGTCAACTTCCTGCATCCTTTAAAATTTTGTTAGGTTGTTATGTGGGTAAGGTGCTTTTGTATTCCACCTAGCTGGATCAGTTGCTTAGTTGTGATGGGTGCTTATGTGTATTAGGTATGTTCCATCTTTGTGAATACAATTTAACATTGTTAATATAACATTGTATATGCAATTGGGTTGTGGTAAAAAACAATTAAAATGTACATTTTTTTCATTATGTAATATTGTAATTGTGCATTGTTCTCAAATTTATAACTGATATCTCCATGCAATCGTAAAAACTATAAAAAATTGGGAACATTACACATATAAACATTCTTGTCCACATGTGTATAATCACACTTAAAAGACTGAATCATGAATATCTCAAGAGCCTTGAAATAAAATATTTTTTATATCATGAAAGTTATAAGACAAAAATAGAAGGCCCATCTATGGCCTGTCAATGTACATGTATCAAAAATATATTTGCTGTACATGCGCAAAAAAAAGTACATATGTCGTGGACTGCACCCCTATACTCTAACTCCAGATTGTACATAAAAATACATATTTGTCCTGGACTAACACATAAAAAATATAACTTTTTGTTATTTTTCCCAAGCCGTGATGCTTGTCTCCTCTGTCTACGACCACTATGCATCTCTGGAAACTGCAAATCAATGACAATATTTCTTGACTAGGTAACTGAACTAGTACTTTCTAGCAATAACAAAGTTTGAAAAATTAAAATATGACTCAATTGTAAATAAAACAAAGATTCACTGCATTTGTCGGGGGTATAGGTGCCTCTGGTGTCCTCCTCCTTGCAGAGAGTCTCTCTGCAATGCTTCTCTGCGAATACAAAAATGTCAATTATCTCAAGAGTTATCAACATGTACATGAATGAGAAAGTACTAATCAATTATGTAAAAAAACGAACATCTCACCGAAAAAACCATTTCTAGGGGATTATTCTAGGACTCTTCTATAGTAAGAGGAGTCGTAGGTTGAAAATAAACCTCAGTTGTGTGCAGTAATGGACCAGGGTGTGGTTACATTCACCAAATGATAAAATAATTAGACATCGTGCATGTCCATAAACAATACAAATGAAATGTAATCCGCGAGATGTAGAATAGTTGGTGGCGGGGTATGGTTAAGACGCCCCCTAAGATGGAAGGTCACCGGTTCTAATCCCGTCGGATACCTAAAATCCAACCATGTTAAGGGTTGGTGCAGTCCAGGTTGGGTGCGATCCCTGGGTGATTTTGACGGCTTAGATGCCCCTGGTTCGTGGCCACTCAGCCAATGGCAACCCTGCTAGTCAGGGGGGTTCCACCACTTTGCCAACAAAAAAAAACAATACAAATGAAATGTACAATTACAAATTTTCAAGTAGGTGTACCTTAGTGTGACTTATCCCTATTGTAGATGCAGCATTGACTGCAGCATCAACAACCCCACTAAGGGCTGGCACGGATGACTCTACATCCCGATGCTGTAAACATGTGAAAATAACATTAAGAAAAACTACTTGTGAAGTGAATTCATAGCTAACCAACAACTTCCATTGGAAGTGTGTACATTACCGTGGGATGAGTAGGTTTATCTTGATGCACACCCACTCTGTTCAAGGAAGAGGTTCGTCTGGTGTAAAAAAACCCCTTATCTACATTTGAATTACGGGGATATCCAAACCAAAGAGGCTGTGCAGGGATCTATGATGATGTTTGCAGTCATAAAGTGTTACCATAGTTAGACATGGAGTTGAATGGATGGAATAATATGTACTGAAAAACTAACATGTTGCAATATACTTACCCCTGCTTGGGACATATCTCCCCCATGGGAGTGATCATTTCCATCAATTTCTTGCCCCTCTTCAGATGCTAATAGCATTTGCAAGTTTAAAAAATATAAATATTAGCGATCTATAAAGGAGTGTGCAATAAGAAATTTAAATAATTTGAACAAGATTCAGTCATAACCCATGTACTTACATTCTTCAAGTAATCATAAATTCCACCTTGGATGTGTCGTTGATATCAATGTCTCCAACATCACGTTCTAAGTGGGGTTCCTGCAACTTCAAAAATTGTAAATATTAGACAATTTAATAAATTAATCAAGTCTAACACATGCATTAACAAAATAACAAATTTTTAAATATTACCTCAATGGTGGTTGTTTGGGCCTTGGGTACAACCACACCGGGTGCAGTACCACCCCCGTGAGAGGCATCAATATCCTACAAGAGTAAATATTCCATATATTCTGAATCTTTTAATATGTTACATATAGTATGGAAAAATTAAAAATTGAACAATAATACGGTTTTAAAACAATGTCCTTACATGACCACCATCCATTGTATTGGTACCATGTCTTGGTATAGGACCATAACAGGGTCCGCCACACAATGTACAGATGTGTGGCCTGCTCTAAGGCACATGGGATGTCGGTCTATCCCCACCAATAGATGCCCCTCCAACACCAAAATCTGGTGGTTGTACACCAACAGAGGAAGAGCGCGCTCTCTGGTTAATAGTGGTCGTGTGTCGAGAGACCATGTCAGCTAGAGTAAAAAATGCCTCTTGTGTTTGGGAAACCATGTCATGTGCAAAAGGAATGTCTTCACTCGGTAGTTGGGCACGGGGTGTAGGTATCTGTGGATTGGAATCTCTATGCCTAGCATTGGGTCGGTGTTGGGGCATCCCCCTACCAACTCCTTGAAAGCCCAACATGTCAAAATAGCTGACATGTTTCCCCATCACAAACTCTACATACAACTTTCAGAGGAAGTACAATGGTACTTCACTATTGTTGTGAGGGGAAATGTCAAAAACCATGTACCACCTATCCATCCAATTGTCTTTGATGGGTGGAAAGGTCCACCACTCAATAGAAATATGTGGCCTGTTGATCTCTGGAATGTCATTCGTCCCAAGAAGTCTAAACAATGTATATATGTGTTGTTTTGTTATTTTGAGATTTTTTACCTCGTTGTAGCTCAACCCATCAATGTATTGTTGTCTTTTCCCCTCCATGTACGATGCGATGCTATACAAAGAATCATTCGATCTTGCGATCGTATCAACAATAGACAACAAAGAACCAATCTCCACCCCTCCAAGCAGAACCAATCTCTCTCATATGGCCAATAACCCTCAGTATCTCTCCATTATCATCCATAGTAGCCACTGCAATCATACATACAAATAAAATATCATTAGAAATATAAACACATGATATAATGACATCTCTAAGCACTGAAAACCCTATAACTAATGTAAGACAAATAACAACATAAACTAAATCTATCATGTAAATTTAAAAAATTGATCTTGAATTTTACAGTAAAGAATAAACATTTAACATTTTTTCATTTCATATTTATGTCCTAAATTCAAGTATTAATTCCAATTTTTAAGTATGCATGTGTACATAAAGTGTCTTGAGTGCATATGTTGATTGCAAAGCTCCTCTATCTTATTTTAAGGATTAGATTATGAAGTTTCATCGAAATTGTGAGGTGTTGACTATTTCCTTTTTAGCACCAGCTCCCAGATTGCAGGTAGAGGCAACAACTAGACCCTAGAATACGCGGCATAATGTGCTATTGATGAATAAAATCCCAGTATAGGCAATGATTTTGTTAGATATGTAATTACTTGTTGTAGCGTGATGTTTTTTGGAATCCAAAGTCTATTTAGTAGATCTTTGTTTATATTTAATTTCAGCCATGTATGGATTCCACTTGATGTTATTTTAGTTCTATGCCCTCTTTCTATATACCCATGAGAGACTTTAAATGCACAATTGTGTATAGTGGATTTTATGGTTGCAAGGTTTCCACTGGATTATATCATGTATGATAGTATGTGATTGGCATGTTTAATCAAACACATCAACCTACCTATGTATCTTCATGTTCGTAGACACTATTGTTGAACATTGTTGTCTTGACCTTAACCAAAAAGTACCCTTCGTTCAAGATGAAATATTTGTTAAAAGCATGGGAAGCTTCTATATCTTATTTTAACACTTGGATTAGGAATTTTCATTAAAACTATAAGGTTTTTATTGATGTTCTTGGAAGACCAACTTTGATATTTCGGATAGAGGCAAGGGATTTACCATGTTTATTTATGTATTTTAGGGGAATATATGAATTCTACTTGATTTTTTTTAGTTGTATGCAAGCTTGCAATATAATTGACAAACTTTGCATATTTGTTAATTTTGGTTTGGATTTACAATGATGCTTGCAAATATACATATATGCAAATAGTGAAGTTCGTTTGTTTTTTATGAGTTAATTGGGGTTTTGGTTTACATTGGGCATGTAAATTACTTATGCAAACTTGCAATGTGATTGACAAAATTTGCATATTTGTGAATTTTGGTATGGATTCACATGGATGCTTGTGAATATGCATATGGAAATAGTCAAATTCATTTGTTTTTTATGAGTTAATTGGGGTTTTGGTTTCCATTGGGAATGTGAATTTTAGGTATGAATTTTGGTAAATAATCAAAATTATTTAATTTTTATGATTAAATTGGGGATTTGGTTTCCATTGGCCAACTACATTGGGTTTTTTGTTTCCATTGGCCATAATTTAATTTATTTTGTTTTAATTTTTCAACTTAGGGAAAATAAATTGATGAACAAAGAGAAAAAACATGAGAAGAAATGAGGAAAATACCTCACAAATAGGAGGTTGATCCAAAGGTAGAGGTGGATGGCTTTGGAACACCCAAAAACACATTCGCCCGGTTGATATTTGCTCCATCCAACTCTAATAGCCATGCGATGTGGCGAAAAACATGGGCTCAACATGTTTTAAATAAAAATAGGCTTTCCAAAATGCGAGCGAGATTTTATTCACTAAAATGGAGGTGCAATTTGCTTAAATGAAATAGAGGTGTGATTTGCTTAAATAAAACGGAGGCATGATTTGGTTTACTATCCTAATTGGCATGGTTGTTGGCATCCTTGGGGATAGGATTGGAAGGTTCGGGATTGCTTGGGATGATTTGTTTTTTTGGATCAAGAGTTATTGACTTCACTCCACCATTGCATCTAAAAGGTCCCTCAACTTCTTGCACACACCCTTTCATCTTCTCATTTCTTCGGGATGAAGAAATATTTTGAGGTGGGGTAGATGTTGGAGGATCGTAAGTCAGCTAGCTGACTAGGCCCTCCAGTCGACTAATTGTATAGTATAACAATAGATTATGTCGACCTCATAGGTCGTGTCGGTAAGTTGAACCGATAGGTAGTTATGTAAACTTTTGTAAATCATATAAATAGGTTGTAGAGCCGGATAAAGAATCGGTTAGGTTGGATGTATGATCCCTTAATGTATTCTTGAGTAATATAAGTACTTGTTATTTTATCTATCATTCCTTGTCTCTTCTTTATATCATTCCTTGTGTTATAACCTGTTTTTGTTTCTCATTTGAAAGCATTTGCTTGTTTTTAAAGTATGTTCTTTCTTTCATTTTTAAGTTTTGACTTTAGTTTCTTTTAATTTTTTCTTTGATTTTATGCTTATACTTATAGTTGATTTTATGCTTATACTTATAGTTGATTTATTAGGTTTCTTCCAATTTTGGTTTTACTTAGTGAAATTTATGGTTTCTAGGGGCTTGTAGAATGTATATATGACTTAAAGGTTCTAAAAAATATAATAAGGTTTTATTTAAAGTCATTTAACCAAAGTTTAACCTTTGCCGTGAGTTTTGTTTTAAAAATTATTAAAACAAATATTCTTGTAGCGCAAGCTTAGAAAAGGTAAACCCAGGCACTACAAGAAAATCATGCTATCTGAAAAATCATGATTTTGGCTCAAAATTTTCAAAATTCTCCCATAGGAGAAGTCTATCACACCCGTCGATGAGTTTGATATGTGTTTTAAGCCACAGTAATCATTGTGACAAGTGTTGTGAGACCAGGCAGGGAATCATTTGGGTGAGTTGTAGTTGTTTGGAGATTATGAGATACATAGTAGTGGAATGATAATGATTGTGCACGATGAGGAAAATTCGCCATTAGCTACGCATTTCCTGAATTCATGGAGACCATAGAAGTCGTGGCAATACCTGGAAGTTTGTGATTGAAGATTGAAGATGGTTGGCAATTTAGGGTTTTGCAGGGTAACTGTTTAGCAATGTCGTGGCAGCCAGGGATAGACTTAAGAACGAAATTCAACACTTGGGAAGATAGGAAAGCAGATTTATAGCAACCGAATCCATTATTCAGACAGGTATGAAGCGAATTATTGTCATATTCCATGAGTTCGGGTTCACATTAACAGAGGATTAGTAATTGAAATTAACTAAGAATGCTAGTTCATAAACTAAATTTTTGCTCAATGTTGAATTTTCTCTATTAATAGAGTCAAAATACTTATCAGTTTGAGAAGTAAAATTCAGCTCCATGGGTTTAATTTTCTCAACATATGATTGACTGTTAAAATTGCAAATATTCGAATAAAGTTAAGTTCTTTACTGAAGGAAGCACTTTTAAGATCAATTATCCGGGATGAAGAGGAGTGGGAAAACAAACAGAGCTGAACCCTCAGATATGTATTGGGTTCAATATTTCCCTGACTGTGCAAGGTTATTTTCAGAAGCAAGATGGCTAAACTATTTTGAGAATATTGATGGACATCACATAGAAGTTTCATATAAGTTTTCTCACGGATTGGATAATGACATAGTTACTTTTGACACCCTAAAGAATGAGCTGAATGGAGAGCTAATAGCAAAGGATACATGGATTCTTGATGAAGGTTAATATTGGCTGAAGAAGGTACCTTTTACCTTTGATTCACTGAATTACTTGCTTCCAAATGTTGTTGCAGACTGGGGTAAAGGAGTGCATATTCAGAAGTTCAAACCAGAGTGGAGAGAACCAATTACAATTCTGCAAAGCTATGTAACTTGTGAAGGAAGATATACATTTGTATTTAAATATAATTTCAGGTTTTTACAGGACCTAAATCATGAAGCAAAATGAACCTTCCTTTCTTCTTCCTAAAGAGTCTGCAAAAGATGTCCAGCAGAGTAAAAGAGCATCAAGACCATACTCAACAGTCCATATTTCATCATGGTCTGATAAAGTTAATCATAAGTACAGTGCTCCAAAAGAAGGAAAAGACCTGGGACTATTTCCTATTTTGGTTTGGGTTTCAATCTGAGAAAGAAGACCAATCAAAGAAAAGTCAGCTGAACAAAGGACAAAATTTAGTCAAGAAAGTGAAGAAAAAGGTCATAGTCGAGATAGAAGAAGATAGTGTGCAAGGAAATTCTGTGACACAAAGGGATGAAAATGATGAAAATGAACAACATAAGAAAATACATGATACATCTCAGTATTTCATTGTTGCATGATTTAGTGTTTGTCTTAGCCTTATGAGTTTTTACCCTCTTGTTTACAAAACTGCACAACCAAAACCCTAAAAAACCCGTTTTTCTTAATTTTATTTATTGAGATTGTGTTGGCTTGTTCTTTAGTAGTCTGAGAATAATTTCTGGCACTTACACCTTGTATAAATCTGTAATATATATTATTTGTAACTATGCAATCTCTTTGATTATAACAAGGTGAGAGTTCCCAAAATAAATCATGGTTTCTTCAACCAAAAGGTGCAAACTAGCCAAAAGTTGCCCTAAAATGTCAAAATTCATAAAAGGTTGAAATATTCATTGTCATATATAAAACGTGCAACAAAAAACAAATAGATTTGAAAGAGACTAGATTTTCTACAAAAAAATAGATATTTGATATCATGTTACTATACAATTGATTTTAATCCATATCTATAAAAATTCTGATTTAAAAAAAAAATAATGGTGAGGGTTAGGGTTTTAAATACAAATCTCAAACACGTAAAAAAATGATTAGTTCTAAGAATATACCACCTAGGTATGCCATATCATATCCAAATCTACAACATATGGAGGAACAACTCTAAAAATATCAAGAATCATTGCTTGTAAAATAAATTCAAAGAATTATTGAAGGAAGTAGACCATAGAAACTTTATATGATACCATGTTAGAATATTGAGAATATGCATAACACACAACAATATATTTACATTAACATTTAAATCAATAGAAAAGATAGAAACTAGTATATCCTTCTATTTATATAAGTAATAATAATCATGTAAAAAAGAAAAGACAAGAGAACAACAGATGAAACACTAGATATACATGGGAAAACCCCAAATGTGGAAATATACAAAATAAGGTTTGTTCTTCTTGGTTCCTCATAAATATGCAATATTACAAGAGAGATCCACCCTAGATATTTTTCACAACTTTACAATAGCATTACAATGCAATCCACAAGGTATCTATCCAATGTTCCCAAAGTCTGTCCTTCACCTCTATTATATGCCAAGAGGTATGGAAGAATAACCTCTCAAGATACATGTGGGATAAATAATTTTCCAACTCTTTATATAATGGATAGTAATTGGAGCATATTACTCCATGATGCATGTTGGATAACTCCTTTTACATAATATTAGAGTTATTTATTTCCTCCAATACTAGGTAAGACATCATACTAGACTTCATTACACATGTAATATTAAAATTATAAATTCCAATAAGTGGTGTAATCATCATGATGCAACGCTTCCCGATGGTCATAAATTTTGACTCAAATTCTCATTTGTGCTGAAATTTAATAAGAATTTTCATCTTTAGGAGTTTACTACAATGACCGATAGGATCCTTCTAATAAGACCTCATTTTGACACCTTTAGGGGGGAAACCCCTTCATATAATTCCTCAAATTTGGGCTTTTAGTTTTTTGGGGAATTTTTAAAATTTGTAATTATCAGTTAGCTCTTAATGTATTCATATAATTAGGAAAATCAATTGACATCTAGTGTTAGTCTAGTTATATTTTAGTTATTGGTAAATTTTAGAGTCATGCGATGATTTTCTAAAATTAGCATTTATTGAAAATCACATATAGTAGTCATAATGGGTCGAACTTTCGTTGCAGTGGTTAGTGATGGAGAAGGAATAAAAGATAGTTATTTTTCCATTCTCATTTGTTTGCATGGTTTTTGGATCTCGTGAATGAATCAAATTTTATTGGCTACATCATTTATTATCAGAGCAAGAATATGGTTGGGAGAGGAAGAGGAAGAGGAAGAGAAGGTCTTACTTAGATGCATAGAGATATGAAAAACCTGCAAAGGCAATGATCATATCTTACAAGCATGTTAACTAGTCAGAGAATAATACAAAGATAAGTGTTTGATAAGGAGATCGACCAAGGAGATGTAGGTAAGCATATAGAACATGAAGAAGAAAAAATAGGGTGCATGAATTTTGAAGAAAGGATGCTCAAGACTCTAGAATTGAGAAATTATGGGATCAAAATGGAAGTTTTAAAATATGCAAGGAGTCTTAAACCATAAGAGTTAATATATTTTCTTAATGCAATGTTTTTTTTTAATGGAATCCCATGAAAAAGGAAAACAAGGTTAATTTTTCATGCACCAAGTTGAAAGGTCCTACCATGATTTGGTGGGATCATGAGTAGAAAGAAATAACAAAAACAAAGGAAAAGACAAAACCAGGTCCTAGAATAAGATGGAGAAATAGTTGAGAGATTTGTTTTTCCTTTGGATTATGCATCCTTTATTGTAGATTTTAAAACTTGAAGCAAAACATGACCATCATGGAGGAACTCACACTTGTTTTTTATTAGTTTTCCATTCATTTGGATCACCAAGAAACTAATGAGAAACTATAGTACAAGGTATGTGAATTGTTTGAAATTTTCTATTTAGGATGAATTGAGAATGCATAATGTTTGTAGCATGGAAGAGATATACCAATCATCCTTAAAGGTCTAGGAAAAACATAATAAAACATTTTCTCGAAGGAATAGAGCAGCAAGGAGGCCAACATCGTCTGCCTCACATGGTATTTTTAAATGTGGAAGAGGTGAATCATCCCAAGGAGATAAGAAAGTAGAATATACTCGATAATGTAACCCTAATAAAATACAATGGAGAGGATTTCAGATGGATAGAGGCTATATTGGTGGCATAGGAATACCTTATGTGTGTTTTAGGTAAGGTGTGGAGGGTCATTGATCATTTGAATGCTCAAATTATAACATGCAAGTCATGAAGAAAGGAAAACATCCTAGTTCAAACTTGGTCTAAGATGAGAATGAGGAAGAAGGAGTTGAATCGGAAGTCCCACCTGATATGGTGGAGAATCTCATGATACATAGGTCAATGGTGATTTTATAAATAGAGAAAATCTAGAGTAGTAGAAATGAATATCTTTGGCTTTGAAAAACGTTTTTTGAACCAGTTGCACTTCAAAGGGAAGTATATTTCAAGTTATTGTTTATAATGGAAATCGTGACAACATGGTTTCCAAATAGATGGTAGATAAGTTGAAATTACATTGTGAAACAGATCCCCATCCTCACCGAATTGCATTGTTGAATAAGGGTCTAGGGAATGAAATCATCATTAATAAAATATGTTTGTTCAAGTTTTCCATCAATAAGACTTTTCAATATGAATCATGGTGTCATTTCATTCTTATGGATGCATGTGATCTATTGTTGGGGAGGACTTGGAAATATGACAAAAAATTCATGCATGTTGGAGAAAAGAATACCTACACCTTTTGGAAGGATGGATCAAAAGTCATCTTATTTCCACTTAAGGATGAAGGCATAGGTAAGAATATGTTGTAAAAAATATAACTTTTTAAGAAAATGAAACAAACATTATTTTTTTATGCATAGTGAAAAAGGAGCTAAGGAAGAGATGCCAATACCTACATATGTGGGCAAGTTAGTAGAAGAATATTTTGATGTTATCTCTAATGATGTACTTGATGTCCTTACAACAAAGAGGGATATTAAACATCAAATTGATGTAATCCAAGGATCATCCTTACCTAATCATAAATCCTATAGGATGAATCCTACACAACAAGTGGATATCAACTAGTAAATAATAGAGATCATAAATAAAGGTGTGGTAAGAAAACACGTGATTCTTTGTGTTGTACTAGAATTCTTCTCTCCAATAAAATATAATACGTAGAGGATGTGCACAAATAGCAAGGAAATCAATAAAATTACCATCAAATATTGATTTCTTGTACCACACTTTCACGACATGATATATGTTCTAGCTGGAGCTAAATGTTTTAGTAAAATTTATTTGTGAAGTAGATATCACCAAATCCGGGTTCATGAGGGGGATGAATGGAAAAATACCTTCAAGACTAAGGATATACTTTATGACTGGATAGTGATTCCATTCAATATATACAATGCACTTAGTAGCTTCATGTAGTTCATGAATATTGTGCTTCGACCTTATGTTGGTAAGCTTGTCATCATTTATTTTGATGACATTCTAGTTTTTAGTAACAACAAAGAATATCACTTGCAAAATTTAAATATTATATTGGATGCATTGAGAAAACATCAACTTTATGCAAACCTAAATAAATGTAGGTTCATGTAATAAAGTTTGGTATTTATGGGTTTTATCATCTGAATTGAAGGATTCAAGAGGGATTCAAAGTAGGTTAGATCAATTTTGAAATGGACTAACCCTAGGAGCATAAGATAGGTAATAAATTTTCATGGGTTGGACAACCTTTAAAGAAAATTAACTTGAAATTTTAGTAGTATTGTAGAACCCATAATAGATTTCACCAAAGGAACGACCTTCAAGTGGACTAATGAAGCTGAGTAATGCTTTAATTTTATAAAGAATAAGGTAACTAACACACCTATATTTACCTTACCATATTTTGATAAAGTGTTTGAGGTAGACTATGATGCTTCACATGTGGGAATTGGAGTTGTACTTATCCAAGAAAGTAGACCAATTGAACTTTTGGAAAAATGTTGAATGAGGTAAGAAAGGAGTACTCTACATATGATGTAGAATTTGATGCAACTGTGCAAGCATTGAGACATTGGAGAAATTATTATGTGCCAAAAGAGTTTGTCTTATTTACTAATCACATTGCATTAAAAATATGTAAACACCCAAAAGAAATTGAACAACAAACATGCAAAATCAGTCTCTTTTTTACAAGACTACACCTTTGTTCTGAAGCACAAATAAGGAAGGTAGAATCAGGTTGCAGATGCATTAAGTTGGCATGTTGTTCTTTTGACAACCATGGAAAATCAAGTAATTGGGATTGTTGCATTGAAGGATCTCTATGTGTAAAATAATGATTTTTGAAAGATTGTGGAACAATTAAAGAATCTAGTCGCTCAGAATATGGATCTTTCAGGACGAATATTGTATGGAAGACAAATATGTCTTCAAAGGAAAACAAATGTACATTCAAATTTGTTCTATGATAGAAAATATTGTCACAGGGCTTCCTATTAGTGGCTTGGGAGAACATTTTGGAAAGAATAAGATAATAACCTTAATCAAAGATAAGTATTATTGGCCAAAGATGAAAAACAATTTACCCATCTATGTGGTGCAGTGTAGGATTTGTCAAATGGATAAAGGGCACTCACATAATCCAAGGTTGTACATGTGATTACCAATGCTCATAGACCCATGGGAAGATATAAGAATGGATTTTATGTTGGGGTTTCCAAACACAAAGTGAGGTAGAATTGTTTTTTTTTTCAAAATTTGTTAGATTGCATGGTGTTCCAAAATTTATAACCTATAATAGATGTACTCGGTTCTTAGGCCCATTTTGGGGGATTTTATGGAAGAAAATGCATCAATAGGAACCTTCCACCCTTGATACAAGACAAAGAATGGTTTCCCTTGTGTTTAATGTTTCTAATTTAAATATCTTCCATCAACATGATTTGGGTGATGATAATGATGCAGAGGTGGATTGGAAATAGGCCATTCCAAGAAATAAAAGGGAAAAGGTTTTGAACATTTTAGATAAGAATACCCTTGATACTTGGAAAGGCCAATACAACCAATATTTGGTCTAGTGGGACAGTTTATCACCAGCATAGACTACTTGGATTAGAGAGGGGGGCTTGCTAATCCTAAATCCCATTAAGTGGAAATAGTTTGAAGACAATAACATGCAGGAGTTGTGTTCTTTTCAACAACAAGAGAATGATGCAGGGATTTCTAACAATCATAAATTTTGAATCAATTATGCATTTGGGATGGAATTCGATATTAATTTGTGTGTCAAATATTTCACTGCATTGACAAATCATATGTTTTTATCGTACCTCATTTTGACTTTGTTTCGGGGTCAAATTCCTTGATATAGTGCCTCAAATTAGGGTTTTACTGTTTTTTGCGAAAATGTGTAATTATCTATTATCTCTTAGTTTATGCACCTAATTAGTAAAAAAGGTTAACAACTAGTGTGTCTCTAGTTAGACTTTAGTTATTGGTCATTTTAGATTCATGCAAGAATTTTCAAAAATATCAAATAACAGTTATAATGGGTTGAACTTTCATTGTAATGATTAGTGATGGAGAAAAAATAAAAGATGGATATTTTTTCATTCTTGCTTTTGTTCATGGATTATATATCTCATGATTGAATCAATTTTTATTGTCTACATCACATCAACATCAATGCCCACACAAGTTTCATGTTGGAGATAAGGTTTGGTTTGATTTGAAAAAAAAAATCATCACAGGATCCCATTGGAATATCCACCCAACTTGAAAAAAAAACTAATGATATGAGTGAAAATGAACTTGAAGTAAGTATTCCCCCTTATTTTTATTGCACCATACATTTAATATGAGTCAGTTCAACCATATTTTCCACTTCTCTCAGACACCTTAGAAGTGGATGGGTACTTAACCACTATAGAACTACCAACCATGGTTGTATTGAGTAGGTGATAGTCAATTGGGTCATGAACATGAATATGAAGGGAGATCAATAGTATGACATCTAACTTTATTAAGTCTTCAAAGAAGGGATACTCATTCAATAGGGAAAGTGTCTCACAAGGATTGAGATTCAAAATAACTTTACCCATATAATGGATGAACTTAATGCAATATATACCATTTATTCTTGAGTATGACTAATCTAGGTGGATATTGATGACCACTCTCTAGTTGAACGAACTCAAAATGGTTGCACATATGGGTGATTCTTCTACAATTTTTTAGGTCATCAATTCAAGTACATTTTTTTGGCATTTTGCATAGTGAAAGATATTATCCTAATATATCATTAACAAAGGCATGGATTAATATTGAGCTAGTTTTTGTAAATCCATAAATGAATTTTGTATGTAAAAAAAATACCTCAAGAAGTAAAAGTATTAACAAGATTCCTCAGGTCCCACATCCCCTTTTCCACCTAATTTCCTAAGATTATAAATTTATATCTATATGGTTTGTTCATCATAGGAAACCATACTTTATGTTAAAATGTTTCTTTGTCCTCTTGTAGTGTATTCTTGTGAATGAGTATAGTCAGCACATCTCTGTTCAAATATAAGCTACCTCCATTCTAGGTAGTTGGTATTGATTTTTATTTTAGAAAAGTTTTCCATGGAATTCATTAATAGAATTTAGAATTTGTTGCATTCTCATTCTCTTTGCAATAGCATTATTTGTTTTAATTTATATCTATGACTTTGTTTTCATTCTCTACATAATCTAGAGCAATGGTGGAAGAGAAATCTACTTTCTGTTGTTTGTGTGTACATGTCCCTTGTTCTAACAAGGGTAGTTTGTAGGAAGGGTTAGTTCATAAGTTTTATTTTATAATTTTTTGTTTTCCATTTTCATATTTATTCTCCTAAAATGAGTTGCAAAACAAACAAAAATAAAATTACACAAAGATACAAATGAAAACACAAAAAAATCAAAATTTATGTCAACCTTTCCCTTTTACTTGTTTCGTTGGTTTATATTACAATACGATTAAATAAGGGACATGTTTGTGAAAGAAACATGATTCCGATGTATTATTTGTATTTAAGTCTAATAATTAACAATTTCTAGTTATTAAGTGTTAATGTTAATGAGTCCTCATCAAGTTTTCCTAATAGACAAAAGCTCTTATTAATACCAGTGTAGATCCAAATCCTAGGCTCTATCAAGCACCGAGAGGGATCAAATCTCTTATTAGGTATCCATTGATTTGATTCAAACCTTGTGAGCAACCCTTCGATCAAGCGTAGCAGCCCTTCCATACTATCCTAATCTGAAGCCCTTCCATACTATCCTAATCTGAAATCGCACACTTTGCGAGCAGCCCTTTCATGTTCGTACAAATTTGATAACAATGCACTTATGTTTTCATTCAACATTATCGTTATCGCATCACACTGTAAGGAATTCCCCTTTTCAAAAAAACTGTAAAAACACTCCAAAACTGCAGAGTTAACAAAAATAAAAACAACACTGTTTTGTAAATATCTAATTCACGTTGGTGTTAAAGTTGAGCAACACAGGCTCACAAGTGCAAATTGGCCATGAATTTCTACAGCGAACCCATGAGATAATACACTTTGAATGGTAGTGATGTTTGCATCGCAATTGCTTTGTAGGCTCTACGCTGGAAAACGTATCATGGAAAATGGGCCAGATCTCTCCATCAGCATCGTTTTCACTTTCATTGCAAATCTGAAGTTCTGGCAACCCATCTACTGCTTCAAGAAGACTGTTAGGTATTTCCTCATCCACTGCTACACCAACTTCACTATTAAGTGGACTGAATTCTCTTATACTGGTCAAGCCAATAGAGATATTTTCAGATCTGAAATCGAAGTTATACGTATTGTCCTTTACATGTTGTTTGATCTCTCGCCATGTGAATCTGGAACTCCATATAATTTGAGTTTGGATGTAATGATTGTCTCGATGGCGCAAATCTTGTATGGATCGAACAACAATGATATTCTGTGGAAATATGAAAGTTGTGCGATAGTCTTGAGGCTCCTCATCTTCACTTTCAATGGGGAATCCCCGAGCACGAACGTGTTCTCCACGCCATCAATCATCTAACTGACTTAGATCAACATTCTCCAATAGAGTCTTTAATTCCATAGGGAGTCTATGTTGAAAGATGGTACCATTTTTATAGACGTTTTGCAGGGTTTAGGCGGGGTTTCTCTATCCTTTGTAACGTGGAATCAATCGCCATACGATACTCAATAACGCTCTTTCAATCCTTCATTATCAGCCCCTGTAAAGCTCTGCAGAAACGCAAGAAAATTCATCTGGGCAGCCCTGTAGTGTTTACTTTTTAAAAGGTTTTAGCACATGGACCCTGCGACTGCTAAGCTTTCCCGTCACGAACCGGGCCCAAAGATGACCCCATTTGCTTCCCGACGGGAAAATCATGGAGGAACTGCAGCAGATTCGAAAACTATTCCGGGCTCGATTCCCATCCGCGCTCCACTTTCGGAGGACGTAGACGATGACGAGGAACAGGAAATTTCTGGCACGGAAGAGTCCGAGGAAGAGGAGGATTTTCAAATGACTACCGCCCCTTTTGCGGTAGAGAGCCTAGTGGGGTCTTTTACGGCAGGAAATCCGACTTTTTGGTATGAAGCTCAGAGCGCAGTGAGGCGTGCTAACGGGAACAGTTCATTTCTTGTAGATGAAATGGAGGGTGTGGAGGCTGCAGATGAGCGGAGGATTTCAGCTGAGGACGAGGCCGTGTTGGAGGAATTCGTTCCATGGAGGGTTTATTGTTGCTGTCGCAGTGGTTGTTCCTATTGCTGGATCAAGGTAGCTAGCTATGATGTAGTTTATGATACTTCTTGCTATTTATATAGTTGTTGTTTTTTTTTCTAATTTTTTTTTTTTTATAGCCGACATAATATTATGTAGCGTTACGTAACCTTACAACGTTACGTAACTCTTCAACGTTATGTAACGTTACAAGATCTACCCCATACTAGGCTGTAGAGCGCCTCTCGGCGCAATTAAAAGAGTGAGCACTTTGTTTGAAATTTCCTTAATGTCCTTTCAAGATGTGTTGGGGGATTAAACAATTTAGTAACATTGTGAATACCAATCCTCTTGGAATTATTGGATAATTCCATTGAAACTCCCTCAATGGATTCTTGTACCTCTTCTCTTTTGTATGTACGAAAGAACTTTTAAGATCCTCAAGGCGCTCGTGAAGAGATGGGGATAATCCATTCTTCTTTGAATTACATGGTGTAATATTTACTTTAAACTACTTGATTGATTTGAACAAACGATTGCTCTCTTACTTTTTTCATATTTATTGATAATTGATTGCTGTAAGATATAAGGCTTGTTCCTTCTCTTGAGGACCTTTAAAATGATAAGGTTTTCCTTTCTTACATGATTATTCTGATAACATTTTTTTGCAAATATTACATTATTAATGAATTACTAATTTTTTACTAGTCCTCCCATTTCATAAAGTTATAAAACCTAATTAATTCAAAGGTTAGTCCTCCCATTTCATAAAGTTATAAAACCTAATTAATTCAAAGGTTATTCATAGTTTTCAATCAACAATACACTTTAGTCCTCGAGAAAGTAACTTTGTTACAAGAAATTCTATGAGATGATCTAGATCCTTGGACTTATAGAAAATGAATGTCACCAAAAATATATTTGACATTTCTTGTTCCAAGCACATTGCCTATAATTATTCTTCTCTTTAAAAAAATGTAAAAGTCTATATCACAAGAAATGAACATAGTAATTACAGACATAAAAACATTAAGAAAATGAACCACTTACCGTTCATCCCAAATCATCCCAAAATCAATAGGAAATCACAAAAAAAGTGCATTCAAACATTTTGAATTGATTTTAAATCAAGAAACACAATTTTAATGGTTTTAGTAGGTTATTGAAATTCAGGTGTGAGTTACTCAATAGGCCATTTTCATCCAGCACACTTCTATTTTATCTAGATCGCTTTTTGCACCTCTGTAGGCATGTTTTTTTAGACCTAATCAAACTTGTAAACATTTTTTCTTTTAATCTCTTCTTCCTTGCTATTATAAATTCGAGATATCAATGTCTCTCATGGCTAAATGGTCTACATCAAAAAACAATTGCAACTTTTTCAAATTAGAAATGTTTTTAAAATAACTTTTTCTTATCATAATGCTTTTTAAAATATCATTTTAATGATTAGACGCGCCTTTCCCTTAGAGCAAGGTATTTTCCTTAAGGAAAGGTGTATGGTCCTTTAAATTTGGGAAAAAATATAAAATTTATGAATTTTTCGATTTTGAACAGTTCCTTTGGTAGCTCACCAATTGTAACCAATGCAAAACAATTATGAAAGAATCCTTCATGGGATATATATATATATATATATATATATATATGGTAACTCATGTTGTTACTATCCTCCTTCATGGGATATATATATGGGAACTCATGTTGTTACTATCCTTATTATGGAAGAATAGTCTCTAGTTATTTTGATTTTTTATGAATTCTCTCTCCTCATAAACCCTTATTTCTAAGTTCCTTATTTTGTTTGAGTGGTGAAGTATAGATTTCGTAATTGAACTATCCATATTGTTCAAGGTTAATCTCAAAGTTTGGAAGGTGTATCATCAACAACTTAACTAATTCAAAGGGACCCAAACAATAGTTCTAGCAGGTATTGATGGAAATATTAGATATAATTACTCTTGTTGTTTATTTACAATAAAATAGAATTCTTTCCTTTCCCTCTTCCCCCACAATATGATAATCAATGTTTAATTGTTTATAATTCATATGTATTATGGAATCAATCTTATTGTTTAGGGTTATTTTTTGATCAATTTGAATAGCTTCAAATTAATTTATATATGTAGCCATAGAATTTAACGAAGGTTCTCTTATCTTATGTACAATTTGGAAGATTCTACTAAATTTCATTATGATTTGGATACAAAAGAGATATTTTGGATGACAACCCATATACAAGTACTTATCATCCTTGTCTCTTAGTTAAATGTTTTCCTATTATTCACAAATTTTAGGAAAATTGGATTACTATCTCTTTTATTGATCATGACTATTTTCCCCTATCTATTTAGAATTTTTTATCCTCAACACTTGTTGTATAGATAAATTAGCCATATGAAATACATTTGGAATATATTTTATTGTAATCCTTGAATCCTTTTATCTAGAAGAATTCCTTCAAATTTTAATTTCTACATAATCGACACCTTGGTTAACCCATATACATTTTTGATCCCATTTTCCAAGTTTATAAGAGTTAAAATAGCTTATTGTTTTCTCTTTTACCTTAGTAGTCCAATAAAACCACATCCTTGTGGATAAATATTCTTTTATTTTTTTAGTAATTCTTATCATTTTTCCTTTCACATGAGCCGAGGGAGGAAAACACCCTATTTGGTGGTCCTAATAGGGGTTTCTGCAATCCTCTAACCTCTTTTTCCCTCACTTTAACTATCAATTTGGAATAAAATCCATCTTAAATTTGGGTAGGTTAATTTTTGTGTCAAGCTATAAAAAGTTGCATGGTCAATGATTAGTATTTTATCCATAAACAAATAAGCAGGATTTAATGAACCTATTATATTTTTATGATAACATCAAGAAACATGAATGACACCTTGAATCACCACACATATCCCATTTTAGTGATATTTGTATTTTCATTCATATATGGGAACCCTTAGAACACATATTTCATTAAATGTGTAATTATTTAGTCGATCTAGAATTTAGAACTTCCTCTAGATTGAGTTCTTTCAAAATGAGGAAAGTCATAGACTTTGAATCCTTATATAATGTCTAGGAATATTATTTATAGTTTGTATTTAATTTTAAGTTGATTAAATTATTTTATGACATAATACCAACATTGTATTTGTTACTACAACAATTAGAAATATTGTTGTAGTAATTATTTGTGTCTTTGATGAGTATGTTGTTTTATTTTTGGAAGTTCGCACCACTTATAATCAAAACAGGAAAATATTTTATGACTTTAAATTCTAAGTTTTACCCTTGTAATGACTAAAATAAATTATGAATTAAAATAGCAGCATAATTTGTTGTTGTTGTTGTTGGTAGTGGTAGTGGTAGTGTATTAAAAACTAAGTTGATGAATGTTTACTTTATGAATTATAGATTAACATGAGGAATTTCTTACCTATAATTTTATTTAATGATATTGATGTTAGTAAAGCCTCCCTTATTTATTAATATTATTTATTAATATTATTTATTTTAACAATCAAAATTAATTATGAACTAGAATAGCATTAGTGCAGTAGAGTTTGATTTTTTTAATATACAAGAGGAAAGGGGGGAAACCAACTTAACTAATTATTGCAAGTATTCATTATTTATTTATGAAGTATTTGAACAATGTGTTTAATTGAAAAGAGCATATTTTTATTGAAAATATAGATATCTTACAATATTTATATTATCAATAAGATTTAAATCATGTCTTAATTTATGTTAGGGCACGGAGGAATCGAACCACCATCGTCCTGCTTGGAATGCAGGTGCTCTTCCATTGAGCTAGCACCCTTTACAACATGAGGGGAGAGGGACTGTGTTAACATCTGGATTACACATTTCTAATCCTCTGTGACAAAGGAAAATGATGTTTTATTCAGAGAGGAAGTCTAGAAGATGTTTTAAGGTTCATTATTGAATATGATTATGCACATTTGATATAGTGACATGTTGAGTTTATGTAAAAAACAAATTGAAAAGTTAAAAATTGAATGGTGTTATCTAATTCACATAAAGTACCATCACATGAATTAACATGGAAGTTGAACCAAAATTTTCATATTAGTAAATAATATAAAATTCCTAAAAAAAGGCTTGAAGAGAATATTTGATATACAACAAACATTTAAAAGTGTTTCTTCTTGTATATTAATAACTAGTTCAAAGAGAAAATTACATTCATGAATCATCTCCACATAATCTCCTTATATTCAGTTAAGCAAATCAATTACAACTTGTACACCACATTTATTTATTGTGGTCTTCCTGCAATCTTCTTTCTTTTGCATCCATGCCCAAACTATGGTACTAACTGGAATAGATCCAAGTCATGTGTCATCAAGGTTTGGTACCCAATATTGTTCTAGAATTTTCCTTTGTATTTCCCTGAACTAGGCTTCCATCAATCAACATTTACATAAAGAGTCTCACTTTCATCATTCTGTAAGATATATGAGGTGGTTTTTGCCATCCGAATCGTCTCTCCTTCATCCTTAGTTCATGATATAACTACCAACACCTTTACTTTCTCAAATTCAATCATAGGATTGAATCTTGGCTTTAGCTTGTTGCACCTGGGTCCAACATATACCAGTTCATCCGTCACATTATCAAATTCTCCATCCATAATACTTATATTACATGCAGTGCATTACGATCAGCATTAAATCTCACATGGATTAAAATGTCTTTATGATGCAATGTCTTTGATGATAATGTCTAACATGAATTAAAGCTAACATGATGTTATCACATAATGATTGATTTTCTGGATTAAATTATGTGAAATATTTTCAGTCCACAATGAATTTTTCATGGTTCCCGTAACAAACATGGGTGGAGTGTCCACTCAAAACGTTGGTCTGAAAAAGGTTCACACAGTTTAATCCAAAAAATCAATCACAATGATGACAAACTGATAAAACCTGCACGCTCAAAATGTTAATACTATATTTATTGAGTATAAGTGAATATACTAGTACAAAGTTGGCACCACTTTAAAGTCTACATGAGAAAATATAATTATGAATTTTAATGCAACATAGTAGTACAACTAAATTTATATCAACTATAATAACGAATATTAGGAAAAACTCACTTCAAACCTTATTGCAAGTGCCTTACATTTATTCACAAAGCAACTCTATAAGATATTTTAAGGTGCATTCACATAAAGTATCATCACATGAATTAACATTGAAGTTGAACCAAAATTTTCATATATGTAGCAAATAATATAAAATTCCTCAAAAGGTAGCTTGAAGAGAATATTTGATATACTACAAACATTGACAACTTTTTCTTCATGTATATTAATTAGTCATTCCAAAAGAAAAATTATATTCATGAATCATCTCCACCTAAACTCCTTATATTTTCTCAAGCATATCAACTACAGCTTCAGGATGAAGATTTCTATAGTTAATCATAATGACAAAGAGAGTTTATGGAATTAAATTGTGTGTATTGAAATGTCCCTACGTTTCAAGTGGACACTTCGCCAATCATCAGGTGAACAAAATGAAAAGCTCAAAGTAGTATTGAAGAGATTGAGCAAAAGCTAATAATAAATAAGGAAAGGATTTTGTACATGCATTAATGAATATAATTATGCACATTTGATATAGTGAGATGTTGTGTTGATCTAAAAGACAAATTGAAAAGTTAAAATTTGAATGGTATTATATAATTCGCATAAAGTATCATCACATAAATTAACATTGACCTTGAAGTGAAATTTCATATATGCAGTAAATAATATAAAATTCCTCAAAAAGTAGCTTGAAGAGTATTTATTATAATACAAACATTGAAAAATGTTTCTTCATGTATACTAAAAGTCATTCAAAAAGCAACGTTACATTCATGTATCATCTCCACCTAATCTCCTTATATCCGCTCAAGCATATCAAGTACAGCTTGTACACCACATTTATTTATCTTTGTCTTCTTGCAATCTTCTTTCTTTGGCATCCATGCCCAAACTATGGTATTAATTGGAATAGATCCAAGTTTTGTGTCATCAGGATTTGGTACCCAATATTGTTCTAAAACTTTTCCCTTGTATTTCCCTGAGCTAGGCTACCACCAATCAATCTTTACATGAAGGGTCTCACTGTCATCATCCTGGAAGATATTTAAGGTGGCTTTTGCCATCCAAATCATCTCTCCTTCATCCTCATTTCCTGATCTAGCAAGCAACATCTTTCCTTTCTCAACATCAATTCTAGGATCTAATGTTGGCTTTGGCTTGTTGCACTTGGGTCCAACATATACCGGTTCATCTATCACATTATCAAAATCCCCATCCATAATACTTGATATTGCATGGAGTGCATTACCATCAATGTTAATATTTTTCCTCGTCTTTGGCCAAAAATCATCAGAAGAAGAATCACTTTCATCCAAGGGTGTATGGTCATTATAGATTCCATCTAATGCATCAAGAACTCTTTTCCAATAATCTAGTTTTTCATTCCATTCCTCTGTAACAATTGGTGAATTCTCGTTGCCAATAGTCTCTTTCCACATTTTTATGTATGATGTTATTCCTTCCTTTAGTTCTTTTAAATATGCATCATTGTATTTGGGACGTAAGAAAGATGGCTTCCCTGTGGGCAATATAAGTCAGCCTTCATCATATATATTACACAACTCCACTGGTTCTGACCACTCAATGTCTCTGATGGATTCTTTATACCTCATAACTGGAACATCATTGAGTAGAAGGAATTGGAAGTACTAGACATTAAGATGTCCAACTGGTGCATTTTTTACCTCCTTGATGTACCCATTAAGAAAAATTTTGAAGTCATACACTTTGTCAATAAGTTTAGGTGGAAACACCCTTTTTTCTTCTATTGTGCGATATGTATCCATCATCTCAGGTAAAGAATATATATCTTTACTTTCAAGTTGGAAGACATTCTTCCGTAGTTTCCATCTATGTATTCATGGATGAGCCCCACAAGCAAGAACCCAACCTCAATAGTGATGAAGACACCAAGTGCAGTTAATAGTGATAGAAACATGAAAACATAACGATTCTTATTATCACTAGCTGCATTGTCAGAACCCCAAAAATTTTGAAAAATTTAAAATTTTTAAAATAGCATAAATACTCATTAAATGCAGTCATTAACTGTTTGATTAGTTTGATGTTAAAAGAGTTGTAACTGAATGATCTCTTGCTTAACTTTAAAGAATAGTTTCTTTTCAATTACCGATTGTTTTTCTATTTGCGACATGAGGTGGGTTTGTGATGAAGGACTAGGCTTACTTAGCTTTCGAGCTAATGCAACGGTTTTTTTCTATTATAGGTATACAGGTAAGAAGTACGGCTCACTGTTAACAAGTCTCAGAAGTTTACAATACGATTTGCTGTATATAAATTAATTAGTAAAAGTACATACATGCTAGATAGAATTACCATACCTCTAGAGGTACACTTTTTACTAAGTTTTCTTTGAGACTTAATGCTGGAGAATTGAATTCTACACATAGAGATGGTAGTTAACTATTCTATACAGAAATATAGAGTTTTAACAAGTCTACAGAGTACGAAACCATTAAATGTCCATACTGAAGGTAAATGTAAAAATGTAATAATTATTTCTTTACTTAACAGCTAGCATGATAGACAATAACAACATCAAAGGTTTACTTCTATTATTCATAGTTACTTTAACATGTCATGTTTAGATTGCATCATAATCAGATTTTCAACTGCAGTTGTAAATGATAAGATATTACAAGTATCGATTTATGATTTTCTTACTTTGAGCATTTACAAGTTTATTGATTGACACAAGTCTTCCCTTCATAAATTTAGGGTTTTACACTGCCTTGGAATGCTACTCTATTTCCAAGATCGACATTTTGAATAGAAATCAAAACGCCTTTAGGATCAGTCCTAGACTTATCATATTTAACCCCTTAATGAAATTTCAAGACTATACTATCAAGCAAAGAAGGTTGAACCTAATCAAGCTACCTATCATACATTAACTTATGAAATCTTTGATAAATTTGAGCTTAGAAAGTGACAAAAGTCTATTGTCACCACCAAGATTCTAAGACTATCAAAAGGGTTACTAATCTATTAACAAGTAGTAATGATAAGGACTAGAGTAAACCAAAAATTCAAATTAATGGTTAACATAATTTAATTACTACTAATTATAGATTTTAAAGAAATAATATGTCTCTTACTTACACTTGAGACTAAGGCCATTGGCAATATAATGGTAAGTATATAAACAACCACAACTTTAACATTATTCCAAGCTATTATAACTTCTTAGAATTAGAACAATTCTCTATACATACATATATATATATATATATATATATGAGACTTAAAAGGAGCAATATTTATAATGCAATGTTTTATAACATGAATCTAATGTTGTGTGGTTGATAACATAACGCAGGTAATACTATGGTATAATGCTTCTTATGGGACCTCCACACAATGATTTGGTTTATAAATCGGTCAAAGGAGCAATGGTCGTGGAAATTTAGAACTTTACCCACTGCATGCAAAGTATTTTGGGTACTACGTGGTCGCGTTTCAGCCATGCATTGGCGCTTTAAAACTATTGACCCAACCCTAATTCGTCATTCCTACTTTTCCTTCGGGCCTTTGGCCGCCTTGTAAACCCTCCTGGTTCGTTTTTCTATTGTGTTGTTTACTATTAGTCCTCCTGCTGCTCCAACTCTTTGTGAGCTTGGCTACTGCATTGTGTGGGGTGATTAAGTGTTGAAAAACTCGTTGCTTGGCTCTGCAATGCCTCCATTGTGTTACTTAGGCTCTGTCTATGACAATATTTATCTTTCCCATTCCCATGAGAGTGATTCCTCCTCCATGTAGCGTGGCTTACGCTGTCTGCAGACTGTGTGTTGTTTACTAGGATAAAATGTTGCATCTGTAGGGTTTTGCCCTGTCCATCAATTTGCTAGGGTTTCTTTTGTTGTCAGTGGTGGAGAGTGCTATCAGTGTTGTTCCTTTGCCATCGATTTGCAAGTTCATTGCACAGGCTAGTCGTGGCATCACTGTGTGGAAAATATTCACTGCTAAGGTAACCGAGTATAATCGTTTTCTTTAAAGTCGAATTAACATACATGTTATTACATTTCTTTGCAATATCAAAGTAACTAACAGTCGGCTCTGAATATGGTTTTGCAGATACACCTGTTACTTTCCTCTGCATACAAAGGGAATGAGGGTTACGGAAACACGGGCCACGGTAAGCCCCAGGTCTCTCCACGGCTTATCCACTTTGTGTGAATCCTTAAGGGATTACGATGGGTTAGTCGTTGCAGCCCTTTTGACCTTCGTGGTTTTTGGTTGTTTGTTTTTTATGTTAAGCTTCAGGGGTTTAAAACCCTAGCACTTAAGCAGAGCTCTCCGGCTTCGACCGTGAGTGTAAAACCTCGTTTGTAATTATTATCGGGTTTATAAAATTTAATAGGCTATAAGCCTTCGTGTTTACTGTGTTTATAAGATTAAACAGGCTGTAGGCCTTCGTGTTTATTTTTGTTACTGTCGTGGGTTATTAAACAAAACAGAGTTACAGTTGTTACCTTTGGATTATTTTGAAAGGATAGGGTTTTACCCTCAGTTATTATAAAAGTTGGAAAAACTGTTTCCTAATGTTGCATTTCTCCTTAATTACAGTATTGGAAAATTTGAATGCTTACTTTGTTTTATTTAATAACTCGGCTGTGAGAAAAATATTGTTAGTTTTACCATTAATTGATTTACTTGTAAATAATTTGGATTTTATAGGGTTTAACCCTAAATGGCAGTGAAAGATAATAATATTGTTCGTGTTTCTTTTAATGTTAAATAAAATTTAAGTTAAGAAGGCATCTGTCAAATTAGGGTTACTGATGAAGTTTAAAACATTTAAGCTCGACTGCCGAGCATCCTGTACTTCTGTCTTTTCTTCCTGCATAGATAAACATTTAATTTGTATACTGAAAATTAATTGTTATTATCTAGTTTATAATTTAATATTTTTATTAATAAGGAAATTGTAAATTTTATATTGTTTATACCCTGATAATAATATAGGGTTTTATATATTTTATTTATTTATTTATCTTGGTACTGTCAGTAAATTTCCACTTATAACTTAGATAATAGGTAATTCTAAATTACAGTATAAATATTTCTAAGATTTACTTACAGGGTACCAGAATACTCTCTATGTTAATAATAACAATATTCTTGTATTGCATAAAATAAATTACTAATATAATTACTACCATAACTTTTTGTGAATAATATAGTTGTTGTATTAATAACCTGAGTGTAAATCCACCAGTTTATCTATAAAAATACTTATTAATTAACTTTGGTATAATTTACACCATACTGTCTATTTCCTTTTATAATTTAATTACTTTCTTAGTTATGATAGTATTTATATAAGTTCAGCATTTAATTTTATCTCTATCTACGATTATCTTATGAGCACACATATTAATATTTGTTCGTTCATTTTATAATACTTTGGAAATAAAATTTATTATTTGAATCTTCCGTAGTTTATACTATACTTTCTATGTTCTACTGTAATTAATTTATTTTCTTAGTTATAATGTTCACTTATAAATGTTCTGTAAGTACAAATATTAACATGTTTATATTCTAACAAAAATAATAATGATAGCTCTGTAACTTGTTCTTGCTTTGAGTTTATTTTTAAAAATGAAATTATCTGAATACAAGGAAGGAAAATATATAGTAAAACAGTATAAATTCTAATCTAACTTCTATTATCTTTCCTTTACAGTAGAATTTAATAGAACAAAAGTACAATACTAGGAGGTAGTTTTTAAGACTATGAGAAAATAACTTATGAATTTGAAAGACACTTGTAGTTACTGGAAGTAACTAAATAAGAAGCTTGGTTCAGAAGAATACTACTTCCCAATACCGAGATACTGTGCTGGAGTACGGTCTGGTGAACCTGGATGTGGAAAAACACAATAATTTTTCTCTAATTTCATCAACAGATTAACTACTGATAACTTGAGATATTCACATTACTAAACTAGCTAACTCTTCTGTCATATAATATAAACATAACATTCATTCATTCATACTCATTAAAACATAAATAGATAAGTAACAGAACCTGTTTAAGTTGTGGACAACAACATCAATGGAAGGCTATTCCTCCCTACCAACTCCTGGAGAGCGCTCAGACATCGTCTTCTCAGGACCCCCGAGCTTATTCTGGTCTCCCTGGCTGGAACTAGGTGCAGCAAAGTCAGATACCAGTCTTCAAACTCAGTATTAACTCAGAACTTTTCAGTAAACTCTCACAGCTACCAAGCTGTAATAAAACAAGTTACTGCAGCAATCCTTTCCCACAACTTCCTTACTGTTTTCCCTCTTTCCTCAATGGATTTCTTGAATAACATTCACTTGAATGAATTCTCTCTGGAAAATCTGAGTAGCCTTAGCTCTCTTCATTCAGTACTTTTAAAAGATTGCCTAGGTCTTTTTTGGGTTAACTGTCATTTAATGAGCCACCTGCTCTGATCCCACTTTCTTGAGGGATCATGACCCCAAATGTAGGGAAGTTTCCACCTGCAACTTAGGAAGTGTTTGAGGATGCTGCCACTTGTCTAATGCCTTCCACCTAGTTCCATCCACCAGTTTGACCATAACCTCTTTTTAATAGCTCTCCCATGCTATTGTCTCCATAATTTATTTATTAATATTAAAATATTCTGAATTACATTCCAATTCTGTTGACTCTGCTGAGTCAGCAATCCTACTTAGCATTAACTTTAACATAATGTCTCAGGAATAGAACTAAAACAATTTACACAATTTTACAAAATTGGGGTATGTGACATGCATTGTCCAACTGTAACAACAAATGTGGAGGAAGAGGTTTAAAATCAAGATTTTCATTTGTTGAGCTTCCATTTAAAGATAGGAAAGCATCCTTGTACACTCTACATTTTGAGTAAATAGAGTTTTGAAGTAATGCATTTGAAAGTGTGTTTCTTGAACTTCCACTCTCATAAAGCACATCACCATACATATAAAGGTGTGGGTCTTCAAGGTCCCTCAAGCACTTTGCAAAAGATGTAATGGTAAATTGTGATCCCATGTGTACAAATGGTAGGGAAAAATGACCAAAACCTCCTGTGCTATGCCCATGTGTTAGCATACCTGTCAACGACAAACCCAAGTTTGTTCCTACAACAGATTTTGATTTGACATGTAATCTTGGGATTGAAGTCTTTGCTTTGTCCATTTTATCATGGATCATGCTCAAGTATTCCTTTGGATACCACTCTGACATAATTATGTGGGCATAGTAGCAATATCTTCCACACATAACAATCTTGTTATGTTTCTTCAGTCTAGCTCGTGCCTTTTCTTCCAGCTCTTTTGTAGTTGCTATCTTCATCTGTGCTTTCAACACGATACATTCACTACATTTACTGAAGTTAGTGTTCTTTGAGAATGCCACATCTGGAAAATGAGTATTCCAAATCTTGCTCATTGTTGGTTGTGATATTGATGGAAAATTTAGCTCTTGAAGAGCCTCGTTGATCTCTTTTAACAAAGAAATTTGGGTGTACGTTAATGGCAGCAATATTAAAGGAGCAGATGTTCCATCTTCTTCAACTTGTCATGTTTGGTTCGGTGAAAAGTCTGAACTATCCATTACAATTTTGTGCAATATTTCTATGGATGCCACAGTATGTGAACGTGGTTTGCATTTGTTGGTGTTACCATGAATTCCTTTGACATGTCCTTGTTGGAAATTATGTTGGTAAGTATAGAAGGTGCTTTGAGGAATATTATGTATCTTGTACCATGCTTTCTTACAAATAATATCTCCATTAAACCTCATGTCCTTTACCTTCCTAATAGTAGGAGGTAGGCCATGGCCATGGCTCTTTGACATGATTGTGTTGGAAAGGAGTGAATTCAAGACAAATTCCCTAATGTCAATTTTTTTAAAGAGTTTCATACCCCTTCTAGCAGTTGTAATAGATTTCCTATCCACATGTTGAAGACAATCTTGTTTGCAACATTCATTCATTGCCAAAAGTCAGAGTTCTTTCTCTTCATCTCTTTGTATTTGAAAGTTTCCAACTTTTTTTGTAGCCACAACTTGTTTAATCCTTTTATATGGCCTCGTTGTGTGCATAGAAATTGAGTCTAGATCTTTTTTCATTATAAAGATCATCATCCCATGTGTTTAAGGGACTTGTGCCCTCTATAAGATCCCATACCACCATTTCCTTGGGTGCTTCCTTGAAATTTTCATTCACCCTTAAAATCTCACCTTCATTGTCCACCAACTTAATTATTGGCCATCTAACCAAACAATGTATAGACTTGTACCCAATCCTACATCTTTCACAATTTCTATCTATGTCTTCCACAAAAACATCGAATTCCTTTTCACCTAACATTTCACCCTCAACCATGTCATCCTCACGGACATTAACTATGATCCCTTTGGCAATGCGCATGCTTGTTCCTGTGCATTCATGTGTAAGAGAAACCTTTTTACATGTGAATGTAAGCCTATCTTGGGGAGTATTTACTGAATGATCGTGACAATGAGGTTCCAAATCTAATTTTGGCCAAATCTCATAAGATCCCAATGCACCCCCTAGTGTATTCTCAAATCTTGTTGGATGTGGCAAAAGTGCATCATGTTTTAACACTTTCTCAATGTTGACCACTATGGATCCCTTTTTCACCATCTTGCCATGCACCTTATGACCAATCTCTGTATTAAATATGGAGCGTTCACCCACCTTCAATCCACATTGCAAAAGATCTACCTTGTCTCCAATAGAAAATGCAGAAGAGACATTTGCACCTACACAACAAATTAAACAAACTTAGTATTTGCTCAAAAAACACAAGCAATGTACTATCAAAAACACTTAACATGTGCTTGAAGATTTTAATTTACCTTTGTTATGCCTCAAATATATGATCTTCCATGGATGTAAGTCCCCTTCATCAACATATTCCACAATCAAATGTGGTTCAATGACATCAATTATCAAAACCATAACATATCTTACATTAAGCCTTTGTCCACCATAATGAGTTGTAGTCTTTGTAGATTCAACCCTTCCTAGTCCAACAACTTGACCATTAATTAGGAGGTCAACATAGTCTCCTCTTGTCAAAATTATATTTTCCATTGTAACTCCTACCAATTTTTGTAACACATTTGAATTGTAGTTTTTAATTAAGGTTAAGCCATATGAAGTGTATGTTCAAAAAAGTAATATAGTTGCAATAATTCAAAACAATAGGGTAGCCCTTTTGTATGCCACGAAACATTGTTACCCTACATCTTGTGCATGCTATCAAAAAAGAATTTACATATAAATTACACAAAATATATATGAAGAGATAACAATAAGAGATCCAAGAATGATTAGAGAATGATAGATATCAACTCCAATAAAACCATCAAATTCCTATTTGACTTTGGACATGGGACCTATATTATTGATGTATGTGTATGAATGTACTGGAAATCTAGCTAGAGTTAGCTTCCACTCTTAAAATGTTGCACGCTGAATGAAAGTTAATATGTGTTAGTTTTAATAATGTATTTTTTCATCTAACAAAATCACATTGTCATCAATCACATTACACCATGATAGAAATCTAGCTATGTTAGTTTTCATAATGTAGTTTTTCATCTAACAAAATCACATTGTCATCAATCACATTACACCATGATGGAAATCTAGCTGTGTTAGTTTTCATAATGTAGTTTTTCATTTAACAAAATCACATTGTCATCAATCACATTACACCATAATGGAAATCTAGCTGTAGTTAGCTTTCATTCATAAAACATTGCATGGTGACTAAAAGCTAATTTGTGTTAGTTTTAATATGGTAGTTTTCTATCTAACACAACCACATTGTTATCAAATACATTACACCATAATGAAAATATAATGGAATTAGCTACCTTCTAACAACATGGCATGGTAAGTGAAACCTAACATGCAATTGCTTTCATAAGGAAGTTTTCCATCTAACACAACTACATTGTCATCAATCACATTGCACTATGATGGAAATCTAGCTGGAGTTAGTTTTCATTCTTAAAACATTGCACAGTTAGTGAAAGCTAAAGTGTGTTACTTTTCATAAGGTAGTTTTTCATCTGACACAACCACATTTTCTGTCAATTAGTTTTTCATCTAACACAACCACATTGTCCGTCAATTAGTTTTTCATCTGACACAACCATATTGTCGTCAATTACATAGCACCATGATGGAAATCTAGTTACAGTTAACTTGTATTCTTAAAACATTGCACCGTGAGTAAAAGGCAATGTGTGTTAGTTTTTCATAATGCAGTTTTAAATCTAACACAACCACATTGCCATCAATCACATTGCACCATGATGGAATTGTAGCTGGAGTTGGATTTCGTTCTTAAAACATTGCACGATGAATGAAAGTTGATGTGTGTTAGTTTTCATAAGGTAGATTTCTATCTAACAACCACATTGTCATCAAATATATCACACCATGATGGAAATATAGCTGGAGTTATCTTTCATTTTAACAACATGTCATGATGAGAGAAAGCTAATGTGTGTTAGCTTTCATAAGGTAGTTTTTAATTTACCACAACCACATTGTCATCAATCACATTGTACCACAATGGATATTTAGTTGATGATTAGCTTTCGTCCTTAACTCATTGCACGGTGAGTGAAATCTAATGTGTGTTAGCTTTCATAATGTAGTTTTCTATCTAGCACAACCACATTGTCATCAATCATAATTCACCATGATGAAAATCTAGTTGGAGTTAGCTTTTGTTCTTAAAACATTGTACGGTTGAGTGAAAGTTAATGTGTGTTAGTTTTTGAAATGTAGCTTTCTATCTAAAACAATCACATTGTCATCAAATACATAACATGATGATGTAAATCTAGCTATAATTAGCTTTCCTTTTAACAATGTGTTAGCTTTCATTCTTAAAGCATAGTACGGTGAATGAAAGCCTAATGTGCGTTAGCCCATTGCACCAACATGGAAATCTAGTTAGTGTTAGCTTTTATTTTTAAAACATTACACGGTGAGTGAAAGTTAATGTGTGTTATAATTCATAAGGTACTTTTCTATCTAAAAGAGTCACATTGTCATCAAATACATAAAACCATGACGAAAATCTAGCTGAAGTTAGCTTTAGTCCTTAAATCATTGCATGATGATTGAAATCTAATGTGTTAGATTTCATAATGTAGTTTCCATCTAACACAACCAGGTTGTCATCAATCACAATGCACCATGATGGAAATCTAGTTGTTGTTAACTTTCATAAATTAGTTTTCTATCTAACACAACCACATTGTCATCAAATACATTACACCATGATGGAAATCTAGTTGGAGTTAGCTTTGCTCCTAACAACATAGCCGGATTAGTTTTCTATCTAACACAATCACATTGTCACATTGCACCATGATGAAAATCTAGCTGGAGTTAGATTTCGACCTTAAATCGTTGCATGGTGAGTGAAACATAATGTGTGTTCGCTTTCATAATGAAGTTTTCCATTTAACACAGCCAAATTGTCATCAATCAAAATGCACTATGTTGAAAATCTTGCTAGAGTTATCTTTTGTTCTTAAAACGTTGCACGGTGAATAATAGTTAATGTGCGTTAACTTTCGTAAAGTAGTTTTTCATCTAACACAGTCATATTGTCATCAAATACATTACATCATGATGCAAATCTACCTGGAGTTAGATTTCCTTCTAACAACATAGCACGATGAGTGAAAGCTAATGTGTGTTAGCTTCCATAAGGTAGTTTTTCATCTAACACAACCACATCGTCATCGATCTCATTGCTCCGTGATGGAATTATAGCTGGAGTTACCTTTCGTCCTTAAATCATTGCACGATGAGTGAAACGTAATCTGTGTTAGCTTTCATAATGTAGTTTTTCATCTAGCACAATCACATTGTCATCAATCATAATGCACCATGATTAAAATGTAGCTAGAGTTAGCTTTCATTTTTAAAACATTGCATGGTGAGTAAAGCTGATGTATGTTAGCTTGCATTAGGTAGTTTTTCATCTAACACAACCACATTGTCATCAAATACATTACACCATGATGAAAATCTAGCTGGAGTTAGCTTTTCTTTTAACAACATGGCACGATGAGTGAAAGCTAATATGTGTTATCTTTCATAAGGTAGTTTTCCATGTAACACAACCACATTGTCATCAAACACATTGCACCGTGTTGAAAATCTAACTGGAGTTAACTTTCGCCCTTAAATCATTACACAGTGAGAAATCTAATGTGTGTTAGCATTCGTAATGTTGTTTTTCATCTAGCACAACCACATTGTCATCAATCACAATGCACCAAGATGAAAATCTAGCTAGAGTTAGTTTTCCTTCTTAAAACATTACACGGTGAGTAAACTAATGTATGTTAGCTTTCATAAGGTAGTTTTCCATCTAGCACAGCCATATTGTTACCACATACAATACATCATGATGAAAATCTAGCTAGAGCTACATGGCACTATAAGGGAACGTTTATGTAGTTTTCCATCTAGCACAACCACATTGTTATCACATACAATACATCATGATGAAAATATAGCTAGAGCTAGTTTTCCTTCTAACAACATGGCACTATAATGGAAAGCTTATGTGTGTTAGCTCATTACAACATGACGAAAATCTAGCTGGAATTAGATTTTTTTTAACATGGCAAGATGAGTTATAGCTAATGTGTATTAGTTTTCATAAGGTAGTTTTCCATGTAATACAACCCCATTGTCATCAATCACATTGCGTTGTCTTGGAAATCTAGCTGAAGTTAGCTTTCATTCTTAAATCGTTGCACGATGAGTGAAATCTAATGTGTGTAAGATTTCATAGTGTAGTTTTCTATCTAACAAAGTCACATTGTTATAAATCACAATGCATCATGATAAAAATCTAGTTGCGGTTAGCTTTCATTCTTAAAACATTGCACAGTGAGTAAAGGCTAATGTTTGTTAGCTTTTATAAGTTAGTTTTTAATCTAACACTGCCACATTGTCTCATTACACCGTGATGGAAATATAGCTGGAGTTATCTTTCAACCTTAAATCGTTGCACAATGAGTGAAATCTAATATGTGTTACCTTTCATTTAGCACAACCACATTGTCATCAATCAAAATGCACCATTTTGGAAATCTAGCTAGAGTTAGTTTTTGTTCTTAAAACGTTGCACAGTGAGTAATAGCTAATGTGTGTTAGCTTTTGTAAAGTAGTTTTCCATCTAATACAGCCACATTGTCATCAAATACATTACACCATAATGCAAATCTAGCTGGATTTAGCTTTCCTTCTAACATGGCATGGTGAGTGAAAGATAATATGTGTTAGCTTTCATAAGGTAGTTTTCCATCTAACACAACACATCGTCATTGATCACATTGCACTGTGATGGAAATCTAGCTGGAGTTAGCTTTCATACTTAAATCATTGCACAGTGAGTGAAATATAATATGTTAGCTTTCATAATGTAGTTTTCCATCCATCACAACCACATTATCATAAATCACAATGCACTATGATGAAAATCTAGCTAGAATTAGCTTTCATTCTTAAAACATTGCATGGTAAATAAAACTAACGTATGTTAGCTTTCATAAGGTAATTTTTTATCTAACACAACCACATTGTTATCAAATACATTACACCATGATGGAAATCTAGTTGGAGTCAGCTTTCCTTCTAACAACATGGCACTATAAGGGAAAGATTATGTGTGTTAGCTCAGTACACCATGATGGAGATCTAGCTGGAGTTAGATTTCCTTTAAACAACATGGCATAATGAGTGAAAGCTAATGTGTGTTAGCTTTCATAAGGTAGTTTTCCATTTAACACAACCACATTGTCATCAAGCACATTGCATCGTGTTGGAATTCTAGCTGGAGTTAGCTTTCATCCTTAAATCGTTGCACGGTGAGTGAAATCTAATGTGTGTAAGCTTTCATAGTGTATTTTGTCATCTAGCACAACCACATTATCATCAATCACAATGTACCATGATGAAAATCTAGCTGGAGTTAACTTTCATTCTTAAAACATTGCACGGTAAGTAAAGCTAATATCTATTAGCCTTCATAATGTAGTTTTTCACCTAACACAACCACATTGTCATCAAATACATTACATCGTGATGAAAATCTAATTGGAGTTAGCTTTTCTTCTAACAACATAGGACTATAAAGGAAATCTTATGTGTGTTAGCTCATTACACCATGATGAAAATCTAGCCTTTCTTTTAACAACATGGCATGATAAGTGAAAGCTAATGTGTATTAGCTTTCATAAGGTAGTTTTCCATCTAACACAACCACATTGTCACATTGCACCATGATGGAAATCTAGCTGGAGTTAGCTTTCAACATTAAATCTTTACACGGTGAGTGAAATTTAATGTGTGTTTACTTTGATAATGTAGTTTTCTATTTAACACAGCCACACTGTCATCAATCAAAATGCACCATTTTGGAAATCTAGCTAGAGTTAGCTTTGATTCTTAAAACGTTGCATGGTGAGTAATAACTAATGTATGTTAGCTTTTGTAAGGTAGTTTTCCATCTAACACAGTGACATTGTCATCAAATAAATCACACCATGATGCAAATCTAGTTGGAGTTAGCTTTCCTTCTAACAACATGGCACAATGAGTGAAAGATAATGTGTGTTAGCTTTCATAACGTAGTTTTCCATCTAACACAACACATAGTCATTGATCACATTGCACCGTGATGGAAATCAAGCTGGAGTTAGCTTTCGTCCTTAAATCATTGGACGATGAGTGAAATCTAATATGTGTTAAATTTTATAATGTAACTTTTCATCTAGCACAACCACATTGTCATCAATTACAATGCACAATGATGGAAATCTGGCTAGAGTTAGTTTTCGTTCTTAAAACATTGCAGGGTCAGTAAAGCTAAAGTATGTTAGATTTCATAAGGTAGTTTTCCATCTAACACAGCCACATTGTTATCAAATACATTACACCATGATAAAAATCTAACTGGAGTTAGATTTCGTTCCTTTCTAGAAGAGTACATTGTGTCATCTACTATTACAGCCCGGTTGGATATGATTGCCTTCCTCATTGTGGTGGTAAGAGGATATGTAAAGGATTACTCTTTGTACATTATATTGACTTATAAAGTTAAGCCTTTTGAAACAACAACAAAAAAGTATTTACTAGTTTCAACCAACCTCCCCTCCAAGCATATAGGACATTTTCAAATTGAAATATTCATCTCTATGAGAAGAACTAGAAAACATGCTGGTTATCTTTATAATTTTATTTCTTGAAGTCACATATACTGAACAAAAGGAGACCCAAGCTCCAAAACTTCTCATAAACTTCCATATTGTGCACCTTTATTAAGTTAAATTCCATACATATATGGAGCAAACGCTTTGTTGGATTCCACTTGTGTAATGATTCAAGGATTCAACTTGTCTGAAGGATCCAAATGCTACTACAACAATTGCTTCACAATCTACCATGCAAACCTATCCAAACTTGCCATGAGTGCCCCACGTGGGTTGAACAATACTCCAAACAAGGAATGAATGGTCACACAGGTAAATCACCCCCTATAGGGCTTTCGTTTCATACACGAGTCCCTAACACACATCAAACCTGGATTTTTTAAGGATTTTATGACTATTTTTTATACTTTTGTCACATTTTCTAATGCAAAAAACGCTATATCAAATTTTTATATTGTTATTTTAGGGCACACAATGCACTCAAAACCCCTCCAAATAGTTTGTAAATGAGAATTGAGTTCTCTTACCATCCCTGCTCATGCCCAAAATTGGAGCTTTAACCATCAAAATTGGACTAGAACTTACCAAAGCTAGTTTTATGTTGTTATTCATCACCTTTTAAGTCTGAAACATGCCCAAAAATGCATTTCAACCCTTAGATTCAGCCCATATTCAAAGGTTATGTCTTGTTACTGCTAATTTATAGTCGAAAATGATCCCCACAAGACAATTGTGAAATCTTTCGTAAAGGCTTCCTGGCCAACTCAGTAGTAACCCCCAAGTAAGTATCTTCAACTTTGTCCAATACATATGCCGCCTTCTCAGCATTGCAGATTATGGTTTCTTGTGGAGCTAAACTCGAACTCAGACTATATATATGTGTAACTTTTCATTTGAATGGGTTATCCTGAGCACTCATTACCTCCGTAAATACTTATATAAAACCCAAAGAATCCATGTTTTTTTTGTGGGGGAGGACGTACATATTTCGAAACCTTCTCGTTTTAGGGTTACAGGCCAGGAGGGAGAGGTTGTAGAACAAAAAGAAAGTTTCCCTATGATGGGTAGGAATGCCCTTAGACCTTTTCCCCCACTTCCATAGCTGACTAGTAAGGATCTGGATCCATAGCTACTCACTTGGTTACTTGGATTGGCTTATATCCTTGGTTACTCATCTTGGTTACCACCCTATACTCCCTAAATAAAAACAACCAGTTTAACCCATCTGCAACTTATTATAAAATATCAAATTTTCAACATCTTGGCGCTTCAAGATATCAAAGTTTTGTGTTTTCTTCTTTGAGAAAGCACCATGTTACTTCATTGCCTCCTATTCACCCTCCTTATGTGTCTTTCTCTCTTTCATGAAAATGAACAGACAAAGCATAATGAATCTGTTGACTGCCAAATTTTTTTTACCATCCACCAATTGAAACAAACCCTGATCTTTGGCACTTATAAATCATCTTCTTGCACTTCTTGTCAACAATTAAAATTTGATTATTACTGAAGGAAAACATTGAATTGTGGGCTATGCTTCATTATCCAATTAACAGAAAATAATTTTTTCTATGAACTAGGGACATCATCATAAATAACAACCTCTTACCTCCCATCTGAACTTTCCCACTTCTCAACTCTGCATTTTCTCCACCACTCAAATACAAAATTAGAGTTGGATTTTCCTCAACAAAATCAATATACCAATCTTTCTGATTAGTAAAATGTCATTAGAGGAAATTTGGGGTCTAAAATGGGCCTTATAAGAAAACGTGCCAAAATAAGTTTTTGTGAGTTGGAATTCAAGAACCAATAGAATTTCAATAAAATAAGTCAACCATAATGGTTTAATTGACATATTTGTCATTAAAAAAAACTACTTTTTTTGTTTGTATTTTCGACATATCTCCCTATGTTTTTACTCTAATTTTGACTGAGAGAGCTCGTTGGATGCATAATTAAATTCTGCATCCAACAAGTACCCACTCTGCATAATTTTGACGGACCCCGCTACACCAAAAACAAGAAATACATGAAAAACGTGATGATGTGGAATTTAATTATGAATCCAACGAGCTCTCCTGGTCGAAATTTGAGTAAAAACACAGGGAGATATGTCGAAAATACGAACAGAAAAAGTAGTTTTTTTCTTTCTTCCTCCAAAATTAATCAATATTATTTTATTATTTTATTAGTTTAACTATTATTTTATTATTTTCCTTAGGAGGCCCATTTTAGACCCCAAAATTCCTCTAATGTGTGAGAAACTTGAATTGAGCATAACACTCCTACTCTCCACCACCTGGCCTAGGTTGAATTGACAACTAATCAGCCAGTTGTTGGAACGACCTTTTAGTTATTACACAACTGTTGATGAAGTCCAGTTGTTTGACAAACTCACATCTTATCCTTTTATTTAAAATTACATGCTTATTTTGTGATAAAAGTTTGGTGACAGTTGGCATGCTTCTTTAGTGATTACGGGTGTGCCAATGGGATGCTAGTTAGCGTCTCTTGATACAATTTCTCATGTCAATAGCTATCCTGTATTTACCCAACCATGTGTTCCTGCTTGTCATTTTTCAATATTTCCAACCAAGAAAATTAAAGTATTCTTGTATGATATATGTTTTCTCCCCAAGATATTTTACTCTTTAGGTCCATCCTTTGGAGGCATTTGTATTAGATCACTATGGATCAGAATTCCATTAGATAGTAGAAGTTTATGCCTACACTCCTCATAGATCATTTACCGGTAATGCTAGGATTTCTGGTAAGTAGCTCATTTTTTTGATGAATTTGTACCCAACCTCCATAGTTTGCCCTCAGCCTTACTAACTGCTTCAATGCTGCCAGGTTATTCTGTAATCTCCTAATTCTTGTCTCTTGTCCAACTGCCTCTGCTCATACTTTTCTTGATGAGTCCAACCCTTGTAGTTTTCTCCAGGTCTAAGCTACTATTTCAATGCTTCTAGGTTATTCGGCAAGATTCTAATTGTTGCCTCTTATCTGGCAGCCTCTGTTTTCCCATAACACATTGTTCAGGGAGTCATCCAATGCCTTAAAGGAATAGCAATTTTTAAAATTTAATTAGCAATCTCTTTTGGGATCTTTTTTCTCGTAGTCCTCCTATTTGTAGCATTTAATATCCAATATCAATTGTTTTTCAGGTACCTTATTAGTGAGGGGGACTTGTTAAACAATTTTTAATCCTTGGTGATGGGTCAGTGTTTGAACCTGCGATAATATCATGAATTCAATGTACGTGAACTCAAGTGTCCTTACCTGTAGATTAACCATCTGTTGGACTACCTTTCCAGTGTTGTAGCAACTGCTAGATTCCTGAGACTCATGAAGAGTTGAAATTTGGTCGAAAGGGCACAAAGTTGGATTCCCACACAGATACCGGGACTATTAAAATAACTTCTGACACTAATACTTTGTCATGAATATATTCAACTTATAAACCTCCACAATTCGGTGTGCCTATGGATTTCAACAGTCCTCACAAACTAAATTCCAACTCAGTAATACCAGCAGGATCATATGGCCACTCAATTAATTTACATCCGCAGCCAAATACGTCAGTTTTAGTGGTAGTTGTATCATCATCAAGTGCTACTTCTATGAGGTCTGATCAATGGAACTTAATAAAACTGAACCTCTTGACTTGTATACCACATCTCCTTATAGAGGCGTGCTGAAGTGGAGATCCCAAGTATGTATGTTGCCTATGTAATACATTGTCTCCTAAGTTTTGATCTTCTGTCAATACTCAAGACAATGGAATTTCCATGAATCTTTAAAAGGTGGAAGTCAGAGAGTACATTTACAACTGTCCATCTCACACCTTAAGAGGATGTTGTTTCATTTGGTTTGTGGATGATCCTTTTGGTCTTTGCTTTATTGGGCCTCATAGTGCCAATAGATCTATTTTTAATGTCAATTGGTTATCAGCCCATTCTTTGCAGCATGTCTCCATAAAAATGTAAGGCGTTCGAGTAAGGCACAACCCTCCTCATCAACAAGAACCAAGTTTACCTCACATGTGGCCATCTAGAAATGCTGGAAGGTATATGCTTGACTTGCAGCTAAATTATTCACATTCCAGAAGACTATTTTCAGGTGATAATTCTGCAGACACGGGCCCAATAGGTGTAAGCACTAGTGCCCAACTGCGCCAGTCCAGTATGTTTCATGTGCCACCTGCTGCTATACAGAGGATTTTGCATTCAGTTGGATGGAATGAAAGTTCTATGCCTAGAATTGGCAATGCTTCCAGCTCTAATGCTAGTGTAAGGGAGTGCTCATCTTCTCAGAAAGAAGAAGCAACTTCAATAAACATGATGATGGGTATTCCTAGCAATACCTGGTTTGCTGCAGGTTCAGAGAACAGAGCAACCAACCATGAATCTGGAAGTTGGGTTCCAATGAAGTGAAATTCAAATGGACCTGGGGAAATTGCTTCTTCAATGCTACATCCACTACCAAGTATGCCTTGGGGTTCACAACATGTTCCTTTCACACAAGCACCTAGGAGGAGTGGTGGTGCTGCTCAAGGACAGGGCTTAGCATTCTCTGTTTCCAGGCCTGCACAAGGAAGTCATTTTCATCCTTTGTGATCTACTCATTCCTCTTCATCGTCAGATATGCTTGTGCCACCAGTCACTGGTTTGCAGTTCCCATAATATGTTCGATCAACATTATTGATGGAATGCCATGGTGATGGAACGGTTGGTGTTCCTTTTGGGTCACTGCAAGCAATTGCTTCTGAGGGTGGTCGGAAAAACAGACTAATGACTGAGGTTTGTATCCTACCAAGAGTTTTGAAGGAAGCTTTGCTTTATAGGCAATAACTAGGATATATGGACGACATTTTTTATGTATTTACCTGTCTCTGAGGTGGCTATAATTTTAGTTTTGGCTCTTGATGAAAGATCTATTGCTAGAGATCCTTGCTTGTTAAAGCATCCTGGGTAGTAGTGTGTGCAGAGAAAGTTGGACAAGTGTCTTAATGAATCTCATCAGCTTTGTCCCCAACTTCTAGACACTTTGCATCTATCTTAAAGTAACTTAGCTGTATTCAGGACTGTTGCCTTCGGTCTAAACATTGTGATATCAACCAAATGACATAGAATATTTTCCCTGTCAAAAGTTGCATTCTGAAAATGAGCCTCTGATCTTGACTGTCCCATCTTTCCCAAAAAATGATCCCTTTTCATTGAAGCCAATGATGGAGAATTGTGTATTCAACAACAATTCATGCCGAGAAATCTCTGCTAACTTTGCAGTGATGTATAGCATGGTTATTGGGTTTTTCTTTGTAGCAAATCATGCAACAACCATCTATAAGGGGACGCCTTACATTATTGTGGATCACATGTAAGGATAGGGGTAGGTGCTACAATGGCCAGTAATAATGTTGTTTTTGTTCCAGAAGAGTTAATTTAGTGCTTTCAAGGTATTGGTAAATTCATGTTGAATCAATTTGGGAACCCTATTACCACTTCAATATGGAAATAAGGATGGCTATCAACTAAATACTTAGGTTTGTTGGTGGATTATGATCACTCTTGGGAAAATTTTGTATAAAAAATGCAGAGAGTGTATATCAGACTTGGTGATTTTATTGATGCTTTTACATTTTCTAACAAACAGATGAGAAAATTAAAGCTTATTGAAAGAAGATAAATATTATTGTCTCATGAAGAACTAGAATTTAATTTAAAATTCAAATAATTTGAATTCTATCCCTACAGTTAATCTTTATGATAAGGGAAATTAAAATGACAAACAAGCAATGATACAAAAATTGAATCTTAGAACTATACTCTAGACAGATAATGGAGAATATTCAACAAGACATTCTTGTTCTTGATTCTATAATAATGAATTCTTGTAGAAGATAATGTTGTCTCTATACCTATGGAAGTTATTGACAGAAGAATTAGTTTTCTAGGAATACTTGATTCAACAGTACTTGCGCCATAAATGACAGATTCTGTGATTTCTCCTTCAGCCGTTGAAGGGAATACACAAGATTCTTACATTTCAACCCCAAATTACTTGAATAAATTCAAATTTGAACTTGAACCTGCATTTTTCACTTTGAAAAATCAATTACAAGAATACTCCTCTCCTTGGTTGTTGACGATTGCAGAGATAATTTCCAGTTTCTTTGAGGACCAGAATCCTTATCATGATAAACAATTGAACATTCTGTTGACGAAGGAGTATCCATTGTTTCAGCAAGATTGTGAGTCCCTATTTTTTTTAATTGGGTGAACCCCTCAGATTGAGTACAAGAGAGGGTCAAAGTTCAAACACCTTTACAATATCAACTTTTTCATTTGATGACTTATGGCTAAGAAACTCCGCATATTTTGTTGGATAATATTTAAAGTCATTTTTTTAACATAAACAGTTTAATTTTTGCATTAAAAGGGGCTGCAACCAAGCTGGACATCGAGACAATACAAAGTTGACCATGTTTAGGTCCAAAAAACATATGCTCTGATCTAAGTCCTGACAGCAGAATATAGCCTATAGTGTTCTGTAGCATTGCTTACAACACCAAACAAAGGAGTACCACTAGATTAACCTCTAAAAAGGACTCCTAGAAATAAGACAAATTTACAGTACATTGATGATTACAAAGTTAAGAAAGCATATATGCTCATGGCATCATCCTAGGTATAATTGGAGGGATCAGATTCATGCTTGTCTACTTTCATGTCATCCTGCAGCTGATAAACTATTTTTGTCTTCCTTGAAATCCATAGGGAAAGAGCCCACTGAAATATTCACATTTGGAGCTGAGGAGAAAGAACCATTACTAAGTGTTATGACCATGGCTTTCAATGTTGCACATTCCTCCTCTAAGTCCTAAGTTTGCCTCTTGTATTGAACCAAGATATCCATTATGACTACATTCTATGAGACCTTCTGTTGTTCTAATTCACGGGCTTTGTTGATGGAGAAAATTGAGGTTCTGTTCCCAGTGATAAGATCCTCTTGGTGTCATAAAAACCTGTGAATTTCTTGTATGTCTATCTGAAAAGAGAGGGTATTATGACTGTCCATATTGCTCAGCAGAAATGAATTTTAATTCCTCTTAAAGACACTCACTCTGTCCATGTACACCAAAAGAAAACTAAATTCTCTGCAACCAAGGAGTTGAGAAGGCTTTACCCTCAAATGCGAGACTCATGTACCCATAATGTTGAACATACACCAAGCATGGAACTCGCAAACTTAAAATTTTGCAGGTGCAGAGACAAGATTCCTTGTCCCATATTCCTTTACCCAAAGACATAGGTGAACATGTTTAGTGACTACAAGTGATGTTTTTTGGCCCAGGAAAACCCAGAAGTGTTCACTAGGGTGGTAAGTAATGGAATTATACCCAGGGTACGCCCTAAGTGAACAGACATGGAGGATATCCCTATTAACTATGCAATCTCACAAATCTTATGACTACTGCCAATTGCATATTGAGTGCAATAATTGTAGGCTTGATAAACTACTTTCTCTGTGCAGACTGCTAACCCAAAACTGAGTCTGCAAACCTAGAAACATCATTCATTTGTTTCCTTCTTCAACTCACTGATGTGAGAATTAAAGGAGGGTACAATGGTGGCGATGAATGAATGTGGATTTAGCTAGTATGCAACTTGAGCCTGGGAGGAATTAATGGCCATAATTTTATACCACAGCTTCCTTTTTGTGTTCAATTGACAGAGGAGACCAAACATTTGGTTGAAAATTAGTGGTCAGCCTGGGTTTTTTGTGATTGCTCAAGACCCTTTTGCAATTGGCCATTGTGGCTCTCTCCCACTGGGGTGGACGATGTCTAGTTTTAAAAAGAGTGATTTTTATTCAGTATTTGGTCTTTGTTTCTCAAGTACATGGTTTTAAGTGAGTGGTATTTGGCCTGCTTCGACAGAATTTGAGCCTTCCTTCCAATTTCCCCAATGCTTTCCACCAAAAACCAAATTCTTGATCCCTACGTAACTGTCACAAGCGAAACCAAGGGAAATCAACAAATGTTATTCAATTAGTGTTCCAACACAGCCCTGTACACTCAGAAAGGAAACAACCATGTGATAGCATTATTAGGCATATATTCTGTGATCTTACCTACACTTCACAACTATATATATTTCTCCACTGTAATTACATTGCCTACCCTTTTATGGAGAAAAAGATTGGCTTCAATAGTATGCTTGAGGCTAAAATCTATATGTGAACCAAGAGATTTTTTAACACAAAAACTGCAGGTACAAGGGGTAACCAAAAATACAGAGAAGGCAAACAATAGTAAGATGCAGGAATTACTGAGACCACAAGGTCAGAATGACTCAAAGCCAAGTTACCTGTACAAGATTTGTAATAGGGAATCTTGGATATTAGATATGAGTAGTTTAAAACAGAAAATGGACCTTAAAGTTTAAACATCTACTATATGGCATTCCCTATGCTTCATTCCGGTAACCACAAATCCTCTTGTGCAATTGATAGGATTGAGGTTGAAAAGCTAGGATAAAATCCCACTTGACGGCAGCCTTGAGACAGTTTTCTGATATGTTTAGCTCATGTGTATCTACAGAGTATGATTAATGGATGAGCCAAACAAACATACAAACATTGAACTATATGTTGATATTTAAAAGATAGAAGGATTGAACCCTAAATACTGTAATAAACAAAAGAGAAAACAACACTAAGGAAACGCAACATAAAAACCATAACAAGTGTGTTAGTCCTGAACCATGAGTATGCTAGAGAGAGAAGATCACAACCATAACAACAAAGAATAAAAGAGAGCACAATATGTAAAGGTGCCCATAGGCTAATTATGTGAATAAAGAACAAAATAAAGAAAATGATCACTTTATGTGAAACATAAATAAGAGTACTACTTTCCCTAAGAGGAGTTATGGGCCCACACAATTAATCCTTATTCACTAGGTTGGCTTTGTTACCCCATATTTTGTAGGGGTGACCAAATGGTTCTTGCACTTGTGATTTTTATCATAAACAGTAGTTCCACAAAGGAGAGTGATGGATGTTTGCATCAGATACACTTCTAGCATCATTCAACTGACAGATCAGGATGACTTAATTTGATGGAGTTGGTGTCAGATGTGCTCCAGTGCTATGCCATGTGCCTTCTCCATATGACTGATGATTTTTGTCTAGTTTGGAATCTAGATCATGATTTTGGTAGTCGATGGTGTTAATATATAATGGTTCAGAGTCATTAAGGCTCATTGGAATATACATATTAAGGAGACTGATATAAAAACAGATTTTCTCTGTCAAGGATTTATGATATAATTAAGGAAGAAGGAAGAGATACTTGACACTGTGCAAAATAATATTCAATCTTAACTTGATACCACTTCCTCCAATGCACTGTTGGCTACTTGTAAGCAGTTTTCCCAAGTAGGATTTGGTTCCAAAATGCTTTGTCAAATGGGATAATACAACATAACAAGGAATCGTTTCTCCTATTGATCCTAAAATGAGACCAAAGAAAACAACCCTTGAATATGTTGAGACTTCACTGCAACATGGAAGACACCTTTCTAGTTCTACCATTGATTTGCATGGACCGTATCACACAACATCAGCTGAGTTTTTCATTGATGATAAACTAGAGCTGTGGGTGATTGCATATTCTTCCCCACTCATACATACTATGATATCCCTTTTTTGTTCATATTATCCTTTGTTTGTACATATTGATTTCTGAGTAATATAAACAGTATTTTTCGAAAAAACAAATATATCTATTTATACACACACACAAAAGCATGCAACCATGATATCCAAGATCTAATTTAAGTTGAAATCATATGCAAGATAAATAAGCAACGGGAAAAGCTTACTTTGATTTATTGTCCTGGGTTTTTTGTGATTGCTCCAGACCCTTTTGCAATTGGCCATTGTGGCTCTCTCCCACTAGGGTGGACGATGTCTGGTTTTAAAAAGAGTGATTTTAATTCAGTATTTTGTATTTGGTTCTCAAGTACATGGTATTAAGTGAGTGGTATTTGGCCTACCTTTACAGGAGAAGGAGTTGAGAAGGATTTACCCTCAAATGCGAGACTCATGTACCCAGAATGTTGAACATACACTAAGCATGGAACTCACAAACTTGAAATTTTGCAGGTGCAGAGACAAGATTCCTTGTCCCATCTTCCTTTACCCAAAGATGTAGGTGAACATGTTTAATGACTACAACTGATGCTTTTTGGCCCAGGAAAACCCAGAAGTGTTCACTAGGGTGGTAAGTAATGGAATTCTACCCAGGGGACACCCTAAGTGAACAGACATGGAGGCTATCCCTATTAACTATGCAATCTCACAAATCTTATGGACATTCCCAATTATCCTAGGTCATGATACTCATGGAGGTGCACCTATGAATCCCATTTCATTATCAACTATTCCTAATTTCCATAGAACAACTATCGAAGATACAAATGCTTTATTATTCGAACTCAATGTGATATATAGGATATATGGCCTATATCACATATTTTCATAGAGATCTTGTCAAGTGATGATTCTACATAGCAGTAGCATCCAAATGCTCTTCAAAGAAGACTTCTCCAATAAGACATGTCCACAATTATCCAATAAAGCCCCAAGAAAGAGGGAATTTTCCAAGGAATATCCACTTAGCAACAAATTCTCAATCTCCAAGGAAGATTACTTCACAAGAATATGTCCACATACTAACCAAGTTGGACCAAGATATCCTTTAAATGCAAAAATGTCCTCCAAAAGTGGGCACAAAATCAAAAGAAAGTCCCTAGAAGAGGGACGTACTCATTCAAATAAAATATCCAAATGCTAATGATTCACCAAGAGGGCCTCTCCATTATAGATGTGTCCACATAAAAATCAACAAAGAGTCTAAAAATCTCCCATGATGCAAAAACGTCCTTCAAGGAGGGCAAAAATTCAATAGATGTTCATACTAGATGGATGGCATAACCAATAAATCATCACATGGTCTCCAAGAGGGGTTGCATTAATAGACTAAGGTATAAATTCTCCAAGTAATGAGAAGAGCCTCCTAATAGCTGAGTGCTACAACAAAGACTAGCCCCAAGGGGCTGAAAACCTTCAGTTCTACCTGCTGTTTGGATGATGAGAGGACTATTCATGGCTGGTTACTACTAAAGCATGCCCATATTGCTTGGGGACAGGGACTGATTGCTGTTCAGGCTTTTTTGACTACCCAAAATTGTTTGTACTACTGTTCTTGGGCACAGAGATGAGGTTTTGGGGTTACTTTCATCCACATCATTGCTTGGAACTGCCCAGATCTGTAAATGCTTGTTGTTTAAAGTTGGAATATATTGTAGAACTTCCCTAAACATGCTGATACTGCTCTAGGATTGCTTCTTCAATGGCTTCCATACTTCCCAAATTGTCCAGAAATGACCACACATGGTTTTGCTGTTGATTCATGGCTCAGATTCGCTGATGATTTAGGGCTGCTTATGTACTCAGACATCATCAAAGTATGGCTTAGTTGCTACTGCTTATGCTCAGAACGAAATTTCATGCTGATTTAAGGCCTCTATTATAACTGATCTGCCTCCACCAACTACACAGACCTGCTGTCCAAGGCTTTCAAAGGTCCCAAAGTGCCAAAAATTTCTCCAAATGTGCCCATAAGTGAGTTTTAAGGCTTCTCCTTGATGGCCTAGGGTACACAATGCACCTAGATTTGATATTACAATAGTCCTTACCCAAAGACTAGAGTCAAGAATTTTCTTGCACACTTTTTAGTTTTAACATAATAAAATGTTTATGTTCAAAAGCATAATCTGAATTTTAACTAAGTAAATAATAACTCATTTTGGGGGATATTACATTGGCTATCCATCTGAGTTCGATATCTAGGTTTTCGTATGTTTTTCTTTCTACATTTCATTTTATAGGAGCCGCCTTAGTGCAGCCACTTTGTATTGGCATCTTGGTACCTAACAGTCCCATTGACCTACTTTTGTGGTCGTGTATTGGACATTAATAAAATTATATTATCTACTAAAAATAACTACAAAGTCAAAGCAAGATAAATATTAAGCATTTATACTTGTTTTATTAATGAACATTGAATTCTTTAACAACAGGATTAGCAATACAAGACTATGAACAAAAAGCAATATCAAATTCATTTGTAAACAAAACCTAAATGATAGTAAGAAACCATGGATACATGGTGAATATTTTAGAAACTTTTTCTTTAACTAATTCATAAAGAAACGATAGTTTAAAAATGGATGTAAAAAAGTTTAAAATATAAAATATTTTAATTCTAGATAAAAGATGCAAAATTTATATAGCACTGTTATTAATATGTTGTTAGGCATATGGAAATAATTTGCATTGGATGCAAGTCATTACCATATTGATAACATCGAATGAAAAATACCACCTCATAGAAAAGCGCACTATTTGAACCTAGTGATCCATCCAGAAATGCTTTGACACCCCCAATGTGAAGCCATTGACTCAAACTGCACCCACTCGCTTTCAAAGTGCCCTATGAAAATACAAAAATAAGTAAATAAGACTCAAATTGTACCCACACAATTTCCATTCACTTCAAAGAGTCTATTATTGCTTTTCAATAAGTTAGCATTAAACATTATATATTATTAGTACAATTCAGTAGCTTTCCTAATGAGCTCTTCATCACATTATCTAATGCAGAAGCTACAAATTAAATATTATTATTAGCCCACTCACATTTCATCTTACCTATCAAACTCATCATAAAATTCCATGTTGCAAGTTGGACCATGTTACCTCTTGAACCTGCACTCAAATGTGGTAGCCCTAAATCACAAAGTACAACTTCAAGGGAACCTAGGAAGGTTGTCCACTGTCACCAAAACAACTCTTTCGTGTTCCTTAGGCTAGTTCTCTTCCAGCACAAGGTAGGGATTCCCTGACTTAGGATTTTTAGAGCTTTCATTTAGGTTTTCACTGGTTGAAAACATATCTGTAGAGATTAACATGGAAACCTGTGTGTGTCTTTGTACTGAATGTATATTTCAGTCTTCAGACTATGTAGCTGAGTCCATCATCAAGAAAAAGTAATCTCAATGGAATATGAGAAATTGTTGACCAATAAATATAATTAATCCCAAGCTAGTACCATCAAAGATGAGGGTAGCCAACTCAGTTGATTAAGAATCTTATTTAGTACCAACCCAAGAGTGTTAGCGTGCAATGGAAGCAAGGGTTAACTCTGGTTATTTATGGTAATACTCCTAAAGCTATCAATAAGTGGATTCCAAGATTCACTCAAGACCAATTGATCATCTCTACAAAATTCTATGGATATTTTTCTATTTCCACTACCTCATGGATGCATCTCCTGTTGTAATCTTCTTCCATAGCAATCATTTTAACATGCCCCACACATATGATCATTTTATATTTTGAGAATGATCCACTGCTACTGATTTTTTGGCTCTATCATATATGATGTCTAGGCAATGCTCCTTCAGTCTAACTGTTACCCCTTATTTGCATAGGGTGTTCACCTTATTTTTCAGAGGAATGCTGGCCTGATTCTTAGTTTTTCTGAGCATGAAGAAAGGAAATTGTCAGCATCCTGAGCATTTTATATACAGATCTGTGGCCAATCAGTGATTCTGGGTGGAAATTTCATCATTTCTAGATCCCTGTGGATAAACAACCAGCATGAGACAGTAGTAAGAGGCTTAAAACTGAGATCAGGGCACCACTAGGACTCTTCTAAGCATACCTCGACCCCTAAACAGTCTGGAAATGGTACTTTGGAAAACCTAAATCCTCATAATGGCCCTAATATCAAATCTGGGTGCATTGTGTACCCTAGGCCAGCAAGGAGAAGCCTTAAAACTCACTTCTGGGCACATTTGGAGAAATTTTGGGCACTTTGGGACCTCTGAAAGCCTTGGACAGCAGGTCTGTGCAGTTGGTGGAGGCAGATCAGTTATAATAGATGCCTTAAATCAGCATTAAATTTTGTTCTGAGCATAAGCAGCAGCAACTAAGCCATATTTTGATGAGTTTTGGGTACATAAGTAGCCCTAAATCATCAGCAAATCTCAGCCATGAATCAACAGCAAAACCATGTGTGGTCATTTCTGGACAATTTGGGAAGTATGGAAACCATTGAAGAAGCAATCCTAGAGCAGTCTTGGCATGTTTAGGGAAGTTCTACAGTATATTCCACCTTTAAACAACAAGCATTTACAGATCTGGGCGGTTCTAGGCAATGATGTGGATGAAAGCAACCCAAAACCTCATCTCTGTGCCCAAGAACAGCAGTACAAACAATTCTGGGAAGTCAAAAAATCCTGAACAGCAATCAATCCATGTCCCCAAGCAATCAAAAAAAATATGAGCTGGTGAACCCAATTCCCAAGGAGAGGAAAAAACATAATCCCTCCTTGTCACAAAAGAGCTCCCTGCCTTAACTCTCCCCCGATTTCCTTTTCTTCCAGACAAGGAATTTCATTCTTGTTAAGGATCTTGCATAATTTGAATGAATTGATTCAATAATTATTATCCATTAAGCGTATTGACACCAGTAAATTCCTTAATACGTTATTAGGGCTTGAACCCATTTTATCTTTAACTAATTGTAAAGCTTTAATATTTGTTGACACCTTAGCTTCCTGGTCACAAAAGAGCTCCCTGCCATGACCCTCCCCGAGTTTTCTTTTCTTTTGGATAGCTGACGAGTCACAGTAAATTTTGAAAATGCAAAAATATACATCTATTCAATTGCATTATGAGAATTTTTCCAAGAATCATGATATTAAGCGGGTACAACTCATCGATTAACAATCTCTCTTCATCATCATCCTCATCAAATTTGCTTCTGAAAATGGCATTCTCAAACAAATTTTCCTTACCTTCCGGCACCAACTCATCGATTAACAATCTTAGCTTCCTGGTCACAAAAGAGCTCCCTGCCATGACCCTTAATACGTTATTAGGGCTTGAACCCATTTTATCTTTAACTAATTGTAAAGCTTTAATATTTGTTGACACCTTAGCTTCCTGGTCACAAAAGATCTCCCTCCCATGACCCTTCTCGAGTTTTATTTTCTTTTGGACAGCTGATGAGTCACAGGAAATTTTGAAAATGCAAAAAGATACATCTATTCAATTGCATTAGGAGAATTTTTCCAAGAAGCATGATATTAAGCGGGTACAACTCATCGATTAACAATCTCTCTTCATCATCATCCTCATCAAATTTGCTTCTCAAAATGGCATTCTCAAACAATTTTTCTTTACCTTGCGGCAACAACTCATCGATTAACAATCTCTCTTCATCATCATCCTCATCAAATTTGCTTCTGAAAATGGTGTTTGACAATTTCATGTATATGGAGACTCTCTTTTGAAAGGCAAGGAGGAGGGTGGTTGGGAACCAGGAGCATGAAAGATTTGATTTTAGGAGGGAGCACAAAGGAGGAGGGCGATTGGGAACCTCCATCAATGGCAGCCATGACGTCTGCAGAAGAGGCGAACCCGAGAACCCTAATGTGCGAGCTGAAACCCTAGTAGAGCGACTAAAAAATTTTGGTTATCCCCTATGTAAATATTTGCATAAGTTCAATGAATGGTCACAAAAATAACATGACCATTTAAAATAACTTCCATAGTTTCAAAAAATAATAATTAATTAGTTTTATAATTTTTTTCCATGCTAGGGCATAACCACAAAAGATGTCCTCCACAATGTGAGCGAAAATCTTCCTTGAGTAGCTGTAGGATCATGAGCAAGTGTGTGTAACAAAATGAAATGGATTGATCTTCTTTTATATCCTTTGAATCACTTGTAAGTGGACCAAAACTTAAAAGAACAAAATAATATTATTTTATTATTTTCTCTTTTTTACTTTTACCTTTAGTGGTACTAAAGGTATTTTTGCACTTTCACTTTGACTCCTTAGTGGTACTAAGGGTCCTTATGTATTTTTTACTTTTACTTTAGCCTTCTTCAAGTGCCTTGTGGTCAAAACAAGTGGTTAAGGTGGTCCTTCATCCCCACTCAAAGTACGTGATCATAAACAGAGAGAATTACTAATGCTTTTATCTCACACTCTATGTGACACCAAGATCGGGTACTAGGTGTCTTAACCAAGGGTAGCTAAGACTTGGAGAAGATCACAAAGCCCACAGATCGAGGGTCAAAGTGTCTCACATGCCCAGACTCATTCTGGGGCTTATAGTTATATCCTCGTAACAGACCAGGTGCATCAGCCATAAGCTGCATAATTTGACCCAAGGTCAAATACTTGGTAACAGACCAAGTGCCTCCATTCTCCCGAACAATGGCCCTTAGCCTTAAGCTGAGTCCCCTAGTGCTAGAATGGTTCATCTTCCTATTAACTAACCAGGTGCCTCCATTCAAAGAATGGCCACTCAGTTCTAGGTTGAGTCGCCCAGTGCTGGACTGGTTTCGCATCTTTGTCCCTAACCAAATGTCTTCATTCAATAGAATGGTCACACAACTCTAGGCTGAGTCCCCCAACACTGGATTGGTTCCACATCATGGTCCCTGACTAGATGTCTCCATTCAACAGAATGGATACTCAACTCAAGGTTGAGTCCCCCAGTGCTGGACTGGTTCCATATCCTGGTCCTTGACCAGATGTCCTCGTTCTCTTAAGAGAATAGCTCTTGATGTTGCTCAGGAAAAATCAACACTGGTAGCTGACCAGGTGCCTCCATTCAATGAATGGCACTCAACTCTAGGCTGAGACCCCCAATCCCAGAATGGTTCCAATTCCTGGTAACTGACCAGGTGCCTCCATTCTCCTAGAGAATGGCCCTCGGCCCCAGGCTGAGTCCCCTAGTCCTAGACTAGGTCAAATTACTGGTAACTAACCAGGTGCCTCCATTTAAAGAATGGCCCTCAGCCCCAGGATGAGTCCCCTAGTCCCGGACTGGGTCAAATTCCTGGTAGCTGACGAGGTGCCTCCATTCAAAGAATGGCCCTCAACACCAGGCTGAGTCCCCCAATCCCATATTGGTTCAGTTTCCTGGTAGAGTGAATAATTGTCCTACATGGGTCATATTATTGTTGTTATAATATTTCGAATGACATGGATGGTTCTTAGGGCCTTTGTAAGGTTTAGGAATAAACAACGAGGATGTAGGCCCTAAAATATTCATCTTTATGTCTAGTGGACATGCACATGGTTCTATATCACCTCACATGTCTTGTAAATGGAATCTTTCACTTTCAACCAAGATATGGGTGCCATTACAATGTTTTTAGCATAGATTATGGGTTTTGGTTCCTTAACCATGTTGCACAAACTAAATCCATGGTATTTTCTATTATGCACGAAAGTAATCTTTTAGGGCTAATGCATCGAGAATGGGGCTCTAAATTATCTTTGTAATTATCTTTCTATGCATAGGTTTAGAGGTTTGGAGGTAATATTGGTTGAGGATCAGGAATAAGGGATATGATTTCATAATGTTTAATAAAACAAAGATACCTTTGAAGTGACAACTATGATATAGGCTCCTCATCGGAGTAGCAACCACCTGGTGTAGTTCCCTACTGAAATAGATTGGACATCTAATCCACACTGTTTTAGGATGCTACCCCTCATTAATGGCTAGAAAAAATCTATGTGTTTGGATACTACCTGTAAGAGGATTAAGGGATAAAAATGGATAGATATAATAGCTACCTAGTACAATTGCCCTTTGAAATAGAGTGGTCTTGGTTCACACTGCTTCGAGTGCTACCCCTCATCAATGGTAGGAAAATGTCTACATGTTTAAATACTACCTATAAGAGGATTAAGGGTAAACTTGGATTACAACTTAGTACAACCCCAAATATGGAGCACACTTGCATCCTCAAACAACTAATTGATAGAAAACTGCAAATTCAAAGAATTAATCTAACTTACAGGAAACCATTAAGTATTATAGGAATTCATCGAGCATTACCAGAATTTATATTGAAAGGAATTTGATGGCACAATGTCAGATTCCTGAATATTTTGTATGAAAATACCCTAGTTTATAAATGCACACTCTGTTCTGGAACAACGACCTTCAAATGAATCCCTAATCAACAGAACTTTGGGTACATCGCACCACCAACACGATTATGTGTAACTTCAACCGTAATATGGATAAATTCCATAGATCAATTCAATGTCTAGAGCTACCACGATTTGCAAGTGCTGAGACGAATGATTCTCTTTCTCAGTTAGATTTTGAAATGCCATTCCTCAGTCATCAATGATTTGGTGTTCTCCTCAAGCTGTGATATTGGATCGCAGTTCTAATCTGAGCATTCTCCAAATGCTACACCTACGATCTGACCTAAGAATCTCCACAATCTAAAAAAAATATTTCATACATTAGTATCTTCCTCCTCTCTTCAGAAACCGGTTGATCATCCCTGCATCAAGCCCCTCCTTGAAGGGGCTGTAGTCAGGTTGGCATATTGGGGGAAAAGGTTATGTTTTTTTTGTTTTTTGCATTTTCATTATATTTTATTTATTTTTGTTTATTTTATATATTTGTCGTTTATATGATTTTTTTTAAAAGACTAAACATTTCTCATTTTTTACATTTTTTATTTTCTTAATTTTTTATTATAGAGTACTTGAGTCAGTTTCCTAAATTTTAGGAACCTACCATCAGGCACCTAGTTTCCATCAATGTATTATATCTGTCCTTTAAAATGATATCCATGTTGATGTAATTGTAACTTTGGAATCACACTGCAACATCATGCTTATTTGAGTGTAGCCGCTCTGGTGGAAGCTAGAGTTTTGCAAGTTACAGTTTTACGGTGTTAAGCAGCGTCTACTCCACCCCACAGCCTCGGTACTAAACTCCTCCTTTGAACCCTTCTGGTTACCGGCCGTTTTTTGAACTGCTTGTTGGGGTTTTGCTATTGGGTTTGCGTCCTTCCTTGGGTTTTTTGGTTGTTTGTGTGATAATGATTGGTCTCTGCTAGCATTTGTTTTTTGGTTTTGTTGGCTATGCATGCCCTTCAATGGGTCATAATCGACGACTGGATTCCATCCTCGTGAGTTGAGGACTAATATCAACCATCCTAAACAAGTGGGAATTGTACATATTAGCCGATTTTGACTTGGACATGCTTTCATCCTGTGGTTGAGTTGTCTATTTTCGTGCGTGATGATTTTTTATGATGCTAGAATTCTCCTTATTTCTCGGGGGTCTATCTTTATTTTTCCTCCTTGACCACGTTCTTCCTTTGTCTGAAGACGGCTGTCGCTTTCTGGGTTTATTATGATAAGGTGTATGATTAGGGTTTTCTCTTAACCCTTTGCTCCTTCACTGTTTCGGGTTGTCTCTTTCTTCGATTTTCTTGCTTTCGGTTGACTAGTTCTTATCCTGCTTTATTCGCCTTTTCTAAGCTTTGTCCTGGTTGGGAGTATTGTGCTCTAAATTCGAATGGTCTCTCAGGGGGGATACTATCTGGATGGAATCTGAAACTCCTCAAATGTAAATCCTATCAAACTGTTGCTGGTATTTTGCTAAAAGCTTCAATTCATGGCTCTCCTTTCGAGCTTTCTATTTTAAATTGCTACGGCCCTTATCACAACTGTGATTCTTTCTGGAGTGTTGTAGCTTCTGGTGGCCTTCTCTCATTGCCAAACCTTATATTGGCCGGTGACTTGAATCTAACTCTGAATACTTCAGAGATTTGGGGTTCTAGAGCTTAGCTTGATCCACTAGGATCTTTATTCACCAAGCTTTTCTCTGATAATCATTTAGTGGATGCATCCCCCTCCTGTGCTGGTCCTACATGGAGGAATGGTAGGATAGGGGAAGATGGTATCTCCAGTTTTCTTTTCTATTAATTGAGTTTGAACTAGAAGGCATAAATTGTTGGGGATATGTTATATTCAAGGTATGCTCAGAATGGGCATGTTGATGAAGCTTACAAACTATTTGAGAAGATGCCTGAGAGGAATCTAGTCTCTTGGACTGCAATGATTACAGGATATGCACATGATGGGCGTGTTGATGAGGCTCTTTCATCGCTACATGTTCTTTCATCGCTGCATGTAGAATGGAATTTATGCCTTAGGGATTCATAAATATTTTTGAGGTAGGAATTTCAGTCCCTCAAGGGATCATATTGTTTTATTTTAGTTTTAAGAGTTTGAAGTCACCTCCAAATTTTTTTAAGATATTGATTAGAGAGGTGTAAAAGCTTCTCTTGCTTTGTATTTGTACATTACATTGTTATCCTTTTAAATAGGGCTATGTAATTATTTACTTTGTCAAATTTTAAGGACTCGTTAGAAGCATCATAACAATCTTATGCTCTTTTTCATACCAATGGTTAGTTGTTTTATTCTCCTCTTCACACAACATCTCGGTAGAGAACTTATAATGGAAGTAGAGAGGGTTGTCGTAATATTATGATAGATGTCTTCAATATTGTCCTTATTTGATAGGAGATTTATTTCATTGTTTAAATAATTTAAAACAAGATCAATTTTATTTTTGTCAAATATTAAGTGCTCTTGGTTATTAGAAATATTTTCTATGGACTTTGGTGCATGACAAATTTTAGAGCCAGGGTTAAACGTCTATGATCCGGGTTAGGATGATGGTCGTTTAAGATGTCATAATTTACTATTTGGTTGTATATGGGGATATCATATATCACACACCCTATGACATTACTGCTAAGCCCATGAATGTAAGTCATTCAGAAGGATTTCAACCAATTCATTAGACCATTGCAAAATACTAGACCTTGAGAAATGTAGATTTTGATCAACTCAACACTGAACAATTTTTTTTTTGTAAGTTGGATGCTATTCTATTAAAAAAAGAACATAGTGGTATAGAGGAAATTACAATGCATAGTAGCAAACCTACTCATAAGAAGCAGACATAGAAGTTTAAGATGTAACTGGGCCCTCCCTCCAGGAGGGAAAATAGGTCCAATAAACCGGAACCCTCCCTCCAGGAGGAAAAATAGGCCATAAAGGGAGACATATACAAAAAAAATTCACTTATTCCTGGAAGAACCAAACTAGCAGAATCCAAGTTTGCAGAATAATAAACAAGAAAACCTGTGTGTGGCGAGCATAACCACATATAGTCGAAGCGAGACAAAAATTCATGACAAAACCTGATTAAGGTTTAAAGAAGGGTTCTTTCTCAATGGGGCAGTTGTAGCCTGTGAAGGCTGGGTGCACTAGCTCACCTGACTTAGCCTCAAGGTCGTCGCTGGATGTAGCCATATCCTCGTTGCTGGTGGAATCTTCAACTTCAATCGTACCTGCAGGGGGCCACTTAGTGGGGATAGGAGTGATCTTTTTTTCCACGACAGGGTTGGATGAGAATTTACCCGCCCGGAGAGTGGAGGTGCAGAATTAGGGTGGAGGTATGGAGGAGGGTGGAGGGGCTAGGGTGGTGGCTGGGGAAACGATGGAGCTTGGAGGAGCAGGCAGTGAAGGTGAAACCTTTGAAGGAACCAATAGTGGAATTCGGACTAGAGGCACAGACGGTGTAGGAACCAGTGGGTGAAAGTGTAGGAAAAGGTTGATGAGAAAATTCTTGAATATCTAGTAGTTTCTTCTCCTCTCTAATGTTCTTCCAGCTGAACTGAAATCCCTGGGCAATTCGGCCTCCCAGTTATTAACAATTCTCCAGGATTCTTCAGGGACTTCTAAGTCGAATTCATCTCCACTGGCTTGAGCAGAGAGGGGGATGTGGCATTCCTCTTGAGCTCCTCGACCCTAACGACCTCTATGTGGGACACCTCATTGTCTCTTAGGCATGGTGAGAGACAGAAATGTCAAGCAAACTAGAGCTGAGAGCGTCGTTGCAGAGAGGGACGGAGCCTGAGAAAAATGTTCGTTGCAGAGAGGGACGAAGGCATGAGCTTCTGGAGTGAATGCACCAGCTTAACGCACGACGTAGAGCATAATGGAAGGCGCTTTGGCCCAAGCGACCTGCTGGAAAATAAATGCGGATTGGCTTCGAATTGACGGCCTAGTCCCATATGAATGTTTGGAGCTAGCCACGTCCCTTTCCAGATTAAAGGCCCACATTAAATGAGGGAGGTTTGGTGAAGTCCAAAGGTCGGGGGGATGGCCCTGTCAGCCTCCCCCATGTCCATGTTAACTTGACAGGCACCCGCATCTGGGGGAAACTGATCAAATTCTTAACCAAATGTTCATAATTTATTTTGTATATACTAGCTAAAACATGGTCCCCATCTAGCCATAAAGGATCAGGTTTGGAATTATTACTTAAGATAATGGCTTTGTTTGTTGTTATTTTATCATTAATGTCTCATAGCAAGAGTACATTGCCTTCATTTCTCATATTGTAAATATCTTGCTTCAAGCCATTATGAGGACAATTTTTATTTAGATTTTTTTTCTTATAAAATGTATAATTAATATGTGCAAAATAACATATTTCTATACAAATATTCTTAGCACTAACATCTAAAATCTCCATTCATATGTACGAATTGAAAGGGTCTTTCTTGTAAATCCTAATATGAGGTAAAATGCTTTATCTTTATTTAACAAGCCATGCTTCCAATCCCTCTGTGGTAGGATCTCTTGTTCCATACCAACCACAAGACAAAACCTTCTACATTGGTGATCTTATATTCTTCATGCTCCTAAGTTTCAACAAACAATATAATATCAATTCTACTCAAGATGCAACTTAACATGGGCCCTTTGCTCTCTGGAAAGCCACAATAGTTCCAAGAGAGGATATAGAGTGCCTAGAATTCTTATTTATTATTATCTTTTTGGTCTCTATCCCTAATAATAATTTTCTTACTCCCAATTATTGCCCATTTCCTTTAATGGTTTTTTTCACCTTTTGAACTTCCTTTCTTAACTCATCTTGATCTTTTGGAATGATATCTTTGTTTGTAAATATTCCTAACCCTTCTACACTAGGAGTTTTACTGACTATGCCACCTATATGGTCATTACAACTTACCTTAACATGATTAACCAATATTTATGCTCAATTATTACTCTAACGATTTCTTTGCCCCCATTACACCCTAAGGGAGGATCCTAGCAAAACCTCACAACCAATATGAGATAACATATAAAATGAGATGAGGTTTTAAAAACCTACAAACTATTCCAAAACACTAAATATGATATATTCAACCATTTATTATTCACACACAAATCCACACAACACATCCCTTAAAATAAAAGAAAAAGGCTGATATCAACCCATTACCAATAACAATGTTTTACACCCAAACCCCTACAAAAATTATTTAACCACACCTCAATACAAAACTATGAAATTAATATATAGAGTAGTGTATAAAATTAATATTATAAAAATTATCCTATATATAAATTGCAAGTGTTAGTTTGACTGATAAATAACTTTACATAAAAGGTTATAAAAATCCCCAAAATTTAATCTCAACTAATCTATCTTTTATATATAAATTGCAAGGGTTAGTTTGATTTAAATAAAAATTTATAAAAATATTGAAATTTAATCTCGACAAAATTCTCCCCCATATATATAAATCTGCAAGGGTTAGTTTGATTTATATAAAAGTTTATAAAAACCTTGAAATTTAATCTCGACAAATCTCTTGCACAATGGTTTTAGCGTTGGAATGTTCATTGATGATGCAGGTTTAATGTACAAAGACCTCATAGCAATCAATAGAATGGTGAGAAGTTGCAATTTCCTTCTATGCACAAAATGAATTGAATTGTTTTGAAGGAAGAAAAGCAGACCAAAATGCTGGAGGCCCTTCGTCATACAGATTCATTATAGGAGGATAGGCATGGGATATGCCACTAAATTACTGAATGTTGCTCGTATTTTAAGGACTCGGTATAGAACACCCATCGCATATAACCGTAAATCTAGTCCTGTTTTATAGAAAAACCTACAACAATTGACTTCGATTGATTGATTTGGTCTGTCAAACAAAAATTTCTATCACATCTAGCTGCTTTCGCTCAGACACTGGTGTCTTAATTGAATAGTCAAAATTTGGTTCGGAACCCAAATCCCATTTCCATAAGACATCCTAGGTACCCAAATGGGATATTCACTGGGAACACAAGAGGATATATTGTAGGCACCCAAAATGTTCCCCCGCACAAATAAATTTCCTCCTACAATCAAAGCCCAAGTGCAGAATCAGAACTCTGTGTGCCACAGGTTCTCCAAATTCCGAGAAAATTGTGAAGGAATTGCTCAAACCCCTTGTCCCCATTGCAACTTCTTTGATTGTCTTTGCATTAGGTTTGGGTGCTAGAGTCGCTGCAACTTCTGCACTTCCTCTCTCATAAATATTAATAGACAGAAGACTTATTCCCAGCTTTGCCAATGTCTCTTCTATTGCATCGCCATCACCATCATCATCAACAGAGAATACAGTCTCTCCCCATAAGATGGTTGCCGAGAAAGGCCCAGAAAGCTTTTCTAATTCAGTCGAGGCAAAAAATGCACTGCAGCACAATGAAGAAGTACAACTAAATCGACATACAGGAGCTGTTGAAGCAATCTCAAGTTCATGAATAACTGGGAAGAAAGATAATGAAGCAATTTTAAGTTCACTAACAACTGGGAAGAAAGATGATGATTGCAGTAAAATGCACGTTCATCAGAGAGGTCGTTCTTCTTCAGGTCAGTATTACTGGCGTGTAACGTTGGGGATTTTCTCGTCAGGATTTAGGGTTTAAGTAAGAATGTCTGTTTTAACTTTTTTTAGGTGGGACATAATCATGCTTGTAAAAAGGTGGACTGGATTACTAAGTTATTTGTTTTAAAGGGTGCTTGACCCTACTTTGTAAAACTAAGAGGCAATTTAATTTACCTGCTGCAGTGCACTGTAATTAAGTGTGTTCCTAAGTAGTAGCTGCTTCATATTTAAGGGTAAGATTCTATTTTTATTCAGCTCCCTTCTCAGTTCATTGCAGTCATAAATCTCTAATCCTCCGTAAATTCCCATAAGGAAAGAACAAACAGATTAAAATCTCTGTGTCTTCTTAAAGATACAAAACTGCTTCAGAGGTCTGCCATTACTGTTATCTTATGTACCCATAAGGGTTTATTTTTTATCACTTGTGACTGATAAAATTGTCAAGGAAGAAACCCATAGGCATTTAGGATTTTATGTTATTTTTGACACCAAAACTTTCTTTGACGATTAGTAAAATATTACCGTCAGAGCTTTTTTTTATAAAAATAGAGCAGCTGCACATGCAGCCTTCACAAGCACTAGAAAAGTCTAAGCAAAACTCAAAAAACAGGCTGGCTTATGCCAAACCACTCGTCACATACAAACATGAACATGCATACGTTCATAATAAACATAGGTCCAGATAAACAAAAATCACAACGGATCTGAGCATAAACACCAAATTTCCAAGCAAGCAGCCTTTGGGGCTAGACCCCCAACCAGCGACTGGAGGTTCTGATATCTAAACCGCCATTCCAATAGTCCGCTCACTGGAACAGATCTACAATCTACAGTGACTACAGTGAAGCGATGCTCGACTATGCGATTATCTTTTTTTCTTTTCAGCAATTTAAACATGAAAATAAAACACACGAACTGGATTCTATAACTACTGTGACATTAAACATAAATACAATTGCAAAGACATACACATCAAACCTTTGAAACCTGATATGGGAAAACCAACAAGAAATTAAGGACTGTGCCATTCTTTTTATGAATCCTATTTATGCTCAAAATGGGCGTGTTGATGAAGCTTACAAACTGTTTGAGAAGATGCCAGAGAGGAATCTAGTCTCTTGGACTGCAATGATTACAGGATATGCACAGGATGGGCATGTTGATGAGGCTCTTTCATCACTGCATGTTCTTTCATTGCTGCATGTAGAATCCATAAGAATATAAAGCTAGGGGAATTTGTTGCAGAATGCCTCATTGAATTGGATATCCAAAAAGCCAAATATTGCATTTTTTGACACTGAGACATCAACAGGAGAGGTTATCGGAAGGATGTCAGGAGCTACTGTACTAATTCAAGATGTTATTGGTGAAAAGGTAAGTAGTAACTGCTATGACATCACTTTCTTTTAAGCAACCGAGCCTGGGTAAAAATGCACAAGTTTCATAGATAAAAAGTTCGTTAGCATGATATCTGATTGCCCACCAAATGAAAACAATAGACCTGAGACACATTTCTCTAGCTAGCCATCCAAGAGATCAACTTCAACACCCTATACACTGTATCAGCTACCTCTTTTTAGTAGTAAGATACACATTTCGCAGATGCAACCATGCTAACGTACATGCTTTAGCTGCATCAATGAAATTGCATTACATTACAAGATTATTCAGTTTCTACTTCAAAGTTTCAACCATGTGTAATCCTCATATTTTATTTCGCATACAAACAACATACTCCTTTCTATACAGCAATGACCTTATGGCCCATAAACTGTCCTCTGTAAAAATTTGTCATCCTAATTGACGAGTATTAGATATCTCTATCATGAACAGTACTTATGTTCCAGTTAATTCATTTCTCCTTACCCATGTTGGTTACTGAAAATTATAAATTTTGAAGGTAAGTCAACAAATGTGAGCACATTGAAAGGGTTTTGTAACGATAGGAATTGCTGACATGGCACTCTTTCACCTACAAAACTGTTATTATCAGTAGGTAGAATGTTTAATGAAATCTAAAGTCAAAAATAAACTTTCTATGTAATGGAAAACTATTCATAAGATCTTTATGGGATTAATTGGAGATTTGATATTCATGAGATTAGGGAAAACATTCACACATTATTTGCCAAAAATGTTGAAGCAATTCTAATTTGCACTTTCCATAGAAGAATGTACAATAATTTTTATCATATGTAAGGATTGGCACTCTTTGGCTTACAAAACTATCCTTATGAGCATGTAGGATGTTTATTGAAATATAAAGGCAGAAACAAACTTCTCTATAATGGAAAAACTGTTCATAGGATATTCTTTATGCCTTAAATTGGAGATACGATATTCACGAGGTTAGCAAAAATATTGAAACACTATTTCCCAAAAGTGTTGAAACAATTATATTTTGCATCTTCCACAAAAGAACATACAATGACCTTTATTATATGTTTGTGTTTCTTGTTGTTTGTTCAGGTTGGGAAATTTATCCAGCTCATGTCCACATTCTTTGGAGGTTTGGTTGTTGCTTTCATCAAAGGATGGAAACTCACCCTGGTAATGCTATGTATAATTCCCCTTCTTGTAGCGATGGGTGGTTCCATGGCTATGGTAATATCAAATATGTCAAGCCGAGGCCAGCAAGCATATGCGGAAGCAGGCAACGTTGTGGAGAAAACCATTGGTGGAATCAGGACGGTAAGTATTTGATCAACAAAGCAAACCATGAATTGTCATATCATAAAGCAAGGTTTCTTTTGAGGTCACTATGTATTCATATTGGCACAAGTTGAATTGTATATACTCTATTCAGCTTAATAACAGGGATCAGTTACATTTTAGGTTGTATCTTTCACCGGGGAGAAGAAAGCTGTGACAGACTATGAAAAGTCCCTTAATATTGCTTATGAGGCTGCTACTCACCAAGGGTTGGCAGCTGGTTTTGGTGTTTCATTTCTCCTATTTATTATGTTCTGCAGCTATGCATTGGCTCTTTGTTATGGATCACGGTTAATTATTAATGATGGGTATTCTGGCAGCAGTGTGATTAATGTCATCTTTGCAGTTCTGACTGGAGGCATGTAAGTTGAATCTGCATTGTGAAGTGCAATATGGTCTCTTCATAAAGAAATTTAACTACATGGATTTTTCACGTATTCAAAGTAGATAAATTCATGTTGATTAACGAGACCAAAATAATAAATATTTGCTGGATTTCAGGTATCTGGGCCAGACGTTGCCATGTTTAAATGCCTTTGGAGCTGGACAAGCTACAACTTACAAAATGTTTGAGACAATTGATAGGAAGCCAGAGATTGATGTATATGATACACATGGATTGGTACTTGAGGATATTCAGGGTGATATCGAGCTTAAAGATATACACTTCAGGTATCCTGCACGGCCTGATGTTCAAATATTTTCTGGGTTCTCATTGGAAATACCCAGAGGTGCCACTGCAGCTTTAGTTGGAGAGAGTGGAAGTGGGAAGTCCACAGTTATAAGTCTTATAGAGAGATTCTATGATCCACAAGATGGTGAAGTGCTTATAGACACAAGCTGGTGAAGTGCTTATAGACAGTGTCAACATCAAACAATTTCAACTTAAATGGAGAAGGAAAAAAAATGGACTTGTAAGCCAGGAACCAGCCCTCTTTGCGACCACTATTAAGGAGAATATTGCATATGGTAAAGATGGGGCTACTTCAGAGGAAATACAGGCTACTGCAGCACTTGCTAATGTGGAAATATTTATTAGAAATATGCCTCAGGTTTGTAGCAATAGATCTTGATTATTGGCAATTTCTAATAATCCTCAGTGTGAAAATGCTTTCTTTTGCACATGGATTTTGTGTATGATTACAATCATGGTTTATATTTCCAGGGTTTTGATACAATGGTCAGAGAGCATGGTACCCAATTATCTGGAGGGAAAAAGGAAAGGATTGCAATTGCCAGGGCTATTTTAAAAGATCCCCGAATTCTCCTCCTTGATGAAGCTACTAGTGCCTTGGATGTAGAGTCTGGAAAAGTGGTTCAAGAAGCCCTTGATAGAATTCTGATAAATAGAACAACAGTTATTGTTGCACATCGTCTAACTACTATTAGAAATGATGATATGATTGTTGTGGTACAGCATGGTTCCATTGTTGAAAAGGGTAAATTTTTACAGTAATTTTGATTCTTTACCAACGAACAACAAAGAAATCAAAATCTAATGGGAATCACTTGATTATAACTAAAATAATTTTTCCCCATTTCTTGTGACGTTGATCTTAACAAGTGTTTAGCTATGAAATTTGTAAACATGTTCTCCATTCTTCATGCTACAAATTTTAATGTCTTTTGCAACAAGCTTTGTGAAATGGCTCTTCTTTGTTACCTGTGGCGATATATTAATGTATCTGAGAAATGCAATTTTCAGGTTCACACTCTCAGCTCATTATGAACCCTTCTGGGGCATACTCCCAGCTTATACGTCTGCAGGAAATGCATCAATCAAAAGAAAAATATGCAAATGATCCTGATCAAATGGAAATACATTTGCATGATTCCAAGACCATTGGCAGGGTTAGTAGTTGAAAGTCATATCTTAGACGGTCTATAAGTAGTGGATCATCAGGAGTTGGTGGTAGTCATAATTCTATTTCATTTTCCTTGCCTGGTGGAGTTGGTCTCCATGAAGATGTTCAAGTAGATGAAAGCAAGCCAAAGAAGGGCTTCATGAATTGGTTTTCGCCCAAAAACCAGGGAGATGTGGAAGATGGCCAGTCAAAAGTTTTAAAAGATGTTCTTGTTTTATGCCTAGCATCTCTTAACAAGCCAGAGGTTCCAGTGTTCATATTGGGATCCATTGCAGCAGTTGTAAATGGGGTTATATTTCCTATTTTTGGTCTCTTGCTCTCAAGTGTTATTGTGAGTTTCTATGAATCTCCACATAAGCTTCGAAAAGATGCTAGTTTCTGGGCACTCATGTATTTAGTTTTGGCAGCTACATGCCTCATTGTTGGACCAACACAAATGTACTGTTTTGCTGTTGCTGGCGACAGGTTTGTGCGACGTATTCGATCATTGACATTTAACAAAGTTGTATACCATGAGATTGGATGGTTTGATGATAGTGAAAATTCAAGGTCAGTAGATGGACAAACCTCTTGCTATTTTGGTAATAGGAGGAAAACACTCTTAAGGGTAAAAACTAAATAGTGTTTTTTTGGGTAGACATTAGATATTCCTTCTAACTCCAAATTTCTATTTTCAGTGGTGTAATAAGTGCAAGATTATCAACAGATGTTGCAACTGTGCGTAGCATGGTGGGAGGTTCTTTGGCGCTTGTTGTTGAGAATATTGCAACAATCATTGCTGGTATTGTTATAGCTTTTTCAGCGAACTGGAAGTTGGATTTTTTGATATTAGTTCTCGTTCCTCTGCTTGGTGTTTAAGGTTGGGTTGAAACAAAGTTCCTGCAGGGTTTTTCTGCTGATGCAAAGGTTAGTAATATCATTCACTTGAAGAATAGTGTACAGGCTGCATATTGCTAGTCATGGTTAACAAATTATATTAGAACAGGTATAATTAGACAATTTTATCAATTGTGGTTTATAGTTTAATGCAAGTCAGGATCTTAACTGTAGACAAGGAGGATTCTCCATTTCTTAAAGATATTTAATTATTTTGAAACGTCATTACTAATTGAAAGGGGTCATATTCCAGGCAATGTATGAGGAAGCCAGTCAGGTTGCAAATGATGCTGTTGGAAGCATTCGAACTGTTGCCTCCTTTTCTTGCAGAGGACAAGGTGATGTGCCTCTACAATGATAAATGTTCTACTCCCTTGAAAAGTGGAATTCATCAGGAAATTATAAGCGAAATTGGTCTTGGGATAGGAAATTTCCTATTGTTCTCAGTATATGCAATCATCTTTTGGGTTGGGTCTCGGATGGTTGAAAAAGGAGAAACGACCTTTAGCAAAGTTCTCAAGGTAAATACTACTCAATATAGTTTTCTTATTTGAAAAATTAATGAATTTGAATGCGATTTCTTACCAGGTGATATTGGAATGGCCAAAGTCACTAGATCTGTCAAAAAATTGTACAATATTCATATGTTTACTTCTTCAAAATTCAGTTGAAGTAGTTGCAATTAACTGCAATGATGTGTTCTCTAAAAAATGTGTTTTCCATTTTTGTTTCAAATACCTGGTATATCTTAATCTCATTCTACTGCTACCTAGTAATATTTCATACTACAGTGTAGTTCTCTCGACAACTTACTTTGCTTAGCTAAGTAATAATAGGCTTTTTACCATCTTGCTGGAGCTAGATTTGGATGCTGAAAACGTTTGTCTCCTTGAAAGACTCATACTCTTATTTTGTTGGAATCATATGTAAGCAACTGGATTTGTAAATGCTCCAACCTCTTAGAATTGTCACCTACTCATTGATACTTTTACTTGTTCATGAATTCAACCTATTCATTCGTCGTCATAGGTAGGTGGTTTTCCAAAGGGTGGAAAATCATAAATGGATAGGATGAATTTGTAAATGGTCCACCAATTTATGATTTCAACCTAGTCATTCATTTGTCCTAAAGGAGTCTGCATATTCAGGAAATTCATTGGAATTTGGGGTTTTCATTGGAATTTGGGTCACATACATATTGGGGTTTTCATTGAAATTTGGGTCACATCCTTCTTACATGCTTACTGGGCTACCTTGCTAGTTTGCCTGGTAACAACTAGCTATAAGGCCATTGTTACCATAACCTGCAACATCCAATAGAGATTATTGACATACTGTAAACGGAAGTAAAAATTTGCACTAAAGCATAACATGTCATATTTTGCTCATGTTTCTTCTTAAAATGCAATATTATTCTTCATTTTTGAATTGTAACTAATTTCACAGGACATATTTTTATATTGTATGGTGATTTAGGTCACAACTAACTGATATTATCGATGGTTTAAAGGAGAAGCCAGATCTTGGAGCATTACTGCAGGTGCCTATATCTACTTTTGTTTTCTTCATGTGCTATACAAATTTCTATTTCTGTAAAATTTCCATCTATTTTCCCTAGTCCTTGCTTTGTTGATTATTTTCTGCAATTTTTGTAACAATAAGTTGGTTTTATGCAGTAGCTTACCTAGCAATGATTAAGGAATGAATAACATTGCTATCTATATACAGTTTGTTGTGTTCACCTGTATATGCAAGATATTCTTGCTCTAATCTTTAAAATCAGTTCAGAGCTCTGCAATTAAATACTTTAGGATGAAAAGTACGATTTAGATATACAGTGAATAATGTCAAATTGGCACTCATCTCATTTAAATCTATAGTAGCTAGCTGATATCTTGTCTTATGTGTGCTCTTATAAGTTCCTAACTAGTGTTAACCCCATGGAAGTTATAAAAATCATTGGAATGACTAGCTTTGAGAAACTAGGTTTTGGAAGTTTGATCTTGGACATGATTATCCCTACCAAGCCATCCTTGGGATTTGGGTGTTTGGCTATTGGTATTTGGGATTACTACTTGTCCACCTCTGTACTGGCCCTAGTGAATAGCATTTAACGTTGCATGGGGGCAATGGGTGTACTATGTTTGATCAGGTTTGTTGGTGAGAGATCTGATGGTTGATTTTTGATAAGTGATTTTCATAACCTAGCCTTCTCTCTCCCTTGTAGCATATTCTTGCATTTTGGTTTTGAGGAGTTGAGAGCTCGACCCTTTGCACATTCAGTTAAGTGCTTTCTTGGCCATGACTGTTAGCCTGGGTTGTAAGTGTTTTTGTTGACTGACTGTTGGCTATTTAAAAGTTTGGAATTGCATCCAAATTGTGTGTTAAGCTATGTTTGGATAAAGGTAGACTCATACCTTCCTCTATGTTTCCTTTTTGGTGCATTGTTTTTGGTTGATGGGTAGGAATTGTTGTTTGGTTGAGTGACTCTGCCTTGTGTTTTTCTTTCCCTTTGTTACATTTGAGCTCTATCACTGTTTTGTTATTGTTGCTTTCACTTGTTCGGTCACTAATGTATGAGGCCAAGTTGTTCTTTGGCCAGTCTGTTTGTAGGGTTTGATGTTGTTGTTTAAGCCCTCGACCCTTTGCATGGCTCAGAGTCCAGACTGTGATCTATTAATGCATAGTAGGCGGAATTGTTGGTTTAATTTTGGTTGTCCATGGTCGAGGCTGGCATTTGCATGATTTATTTGTTTGAACAACTCATTGTGCTATATCTCTTGAGCATTGTTTTCCATGGTCATCTTGGGATTAAGGGCATCTAATTTTACTACTTATTGCTAAGACTTGGTGATTGACAACCTTACTGCTGTAACAATTTAGATAACAACAACACACTCTAAATTTGACTATTCTGAAATTCCTCAGAGAAAAAACAACTTCTGTCGTACACACAATCACTTGCTAATCAAGTTTCAGTAAATACTTCTATTCTGAAAATCATTCTATTCCTAAAGGATCATCTCTAACAAAAAACACTAACTTCAAAATCGCAGGTATGTGTCACAAAGCAACATAGACTTTCTAGAGGGCGTTCATGTTTCCTAGCTTATTATCTTTTGTCCCAAAAACACCATTTAATTCTAGAAATATTAAACTTGTTGTACAATACCACCTAGCAGATTCAATGCCATCTGGTTTTCCTTCCTTTCACAGTGCCATCTTGCCCTCATAACCTTGTACCTTTTACAAAATTTGATGTTGAACATGTACTATTTCTTGGCTTTCTTTCTTTTATGTTTGTCTACAGTGACAATGTAGAAATAAACTCGAGAAGCCAGGCTACGGTGAGATCTGTTTTCTCAAAATCCCCTTAGTACTGTAACGAGACCTGCCTACCCTGCCAAAGTCATTCTTAGATCAAATTAATTTTATCTCCTTTTTTATGGTCTCTATATGTGATCACATCTCTGTGATGCAATTTACATGATCTGCCAAGAGATCATGGCACCTGTAGTCACTGGAATCGTGGTTAAATATTATTGCATGTATGCAATTGGTGTATGACTCTCATGGTGCATATTAAAAGCTATGAAAGCATGGGTAAATCTTGACCATGTTCTACATTTTTCTGGAATTTCTACTATTGATGGTAGACTTTGAAATTTACAAAATCTGCTTACTGTAATATTGATATAGGAAAGTAGACATTCAGACCTGTTGCGACCTGATATGCTGCTAAATTGAGGAGTTTTCATTGGGCCAACAACTGTGATCTTGTGGTGTATCCGCATGATAAAAGTAAGCTCATCGAGGATCAGCCACCACCTTGGTATTGACCATGAAACTACTGTGTGAAGGAATGATGACATGCTACGAATTGGAGAGTGGAAGTATTGCCCAGCCACTGCGTGGAAATTCAAAGATACTATCGACATGAAGGAGGTTTACTAAACTGATTGGATGGATTACTCTCAATGGTAGTAATCCTGTGCTAAATTGTAGTCTTCACTCTTCAATTTGTGTTAGTAATGGCTAGTTAGCATCATTTACTCTTTCCGAAGTGTGAAAAATTCATTGGAAAGAATTACAGTTTATGGAGTCATAAGATACTAACCATTATTGAATTTAGAGATCTTGAACAAACCATCTTAGGCATAGTGGAAAAAATCGGCATCAACAAAAAATCAGCGCGGGTCTAGAAAACATCTTCTCGGCAACATCGGCAAAAAAATCGGCAAACCGCAACAAGCATTAAAAAATGCAAATTTTGTACTTCAATAGGGTCAAAATTAGCTTACCGATTTTCCCCTATTTGCCAAATTTTCCCGTTTTTCCCTGATCTTTCCCGATTTTCTCGATTTTTTGCCAGTTTTTTCCCCGATTTTTTGCCGGTTTTTTCCCCGATTTTCCCGATTTTTTTATTTTTATTTTCCCGATGTTCAATTTTTTGAAAAATTAGGATTTTTTCGGGCCGAAAAATTGATAGCCAAGAAAATTTGCGATTTTTTCCACTATGATCTTAGGTAAAGAATACAAACCAACAAATTATCCCAAAAAATATGATAAAAGACATAAAGAGGCACTTATGCTTCTCAAACTGTCAGTCGCAGTTACATTAGTTCCAGAAGTAAGAAATTCCATTGTAGCACCTATATTGTGGAAAAATCTCCAAAATAAGTATCAAGCATCATAAGTTGGGTGGTCATTGTATTTTAAAAATCTTTTGTTTTAACATTTCCACCAAGTTACAGGAAGGAGGACCAGTCTCTAAATATGTATTGCACTTGAAGGATCTTAATGATCAACTTTTTGCTATTAAGAAGCTGGTGGATGATGAGGATATGGTTGCTTTGTTGATGCGGAATTTTCCATTGTCCTTTGATTCATTTGTTGAGTCCTTACATCTACTTGGGGAGAACCAACAACTTACATTTGAGAAGTTATTAACACTTTTTTGTACAAAAGGAAAGGAGGCTAGATCAGATAGAAGTGTCAAATCCATCCACTATAATGAGTGCATTAAGTGCAGAGTTCAAAGGAAAAGACAAAACAAAATTCTAGCAATGTATCAAAGAGAACAAATTCAGATGTTATTACTGTAATAAGCCTAGACACTTCGAGAGATATTGCCAAAAAAACAATATGACTTGGCACGTGGTCAAATGAAATCAAGGCATGCAAATGTTTCCGAAAGAGGTGAAGAAGAAGTAGTGGGTGATTTTGCATTTGTGGCATTACATAATCAATCAACTAAGTCTATAGCCTGGTATTCGACTCATGTGCATCTCACCACTACAAGTGTCACAGAAACTGGTATGTAAATTTCATTAAAGATAAGAGTAATAGTGAATCTATTGCTTTGGGTGATGGATGGACTCACTATGTTAGAGGATGTGAGGTTGTTCATGTCATATTGAACAATACTTTAACTTAGACTTTCAAAAACGTTCGATATGTTCCTAACATGAGCAAAAATCTCGTCTATTAGTGAGATAACTAGGAACCCTAATATTTTTGTAAATTTTCAAGGAAGCAAATATATGGTCACTACTCTCGTGATAACAAGGTGACTATAGTTTGTATTGGTGAAAAAGGGTTGTATACACTGGTTGATTCTAAAAACAACAAAGACACATGCACTAGCTGTGGTAGAGAATACAAATGTACTCTCGCATTAAAGGTATGGACACCTAAGTTGTCAATATTTATTTGTACTTAATAAGACTAATATGGTGGATGGTATTCCATCCATTCAGGATTGTTAGAGGTATGTGCAGGATTGTTAGAGATAAGTGCAGGTTGTCAGTTATGAAAACAACATTGGATTTCATTTGATACTGACAATAAAACATGGCAAGCCAAATGAGTTTTGAACCTAGTAAATGTTGATTTGCATGGTCCAATGAAAACACTTACAATATATGGAGATAATTAATTCCTATCACTGGTTGATGACTATTCAAGGAAAATTAGGGTTTATTTTATGAATAATAAGTCAAGTTGTTGTTCAAATTTTGTAACATGAAAAGCTTTGGTAGAGAAACAAACAAGTAAACAAATGAAAGCTTTAGGATATGATAATGGGGGTGAGTTTGTTTCAACTTAGTTCAAAGAATATTGCAAAAGGGAAGGTATACATAGGCGGTATACCACTCCATACACTCCACAAAAAAATGGAGTCATGGAAAGGAGGAATAAGATAGTTGTGGAGATGGCAAAGTGCATGGTGCATAGCCAGAATGTACCATAGCCATACTGGGAAAAACCAGTGAATGTTGTGGTTTACGTCCTTAACAAAACTCCTTGTAAATATTTGTAGGATATCACTCCTGAGGATTCATGGTTAGGTAGAAAACCTTTTGTAAGAGATTTTTCGTATTTTCAGTTGTATTGCTTTTGCAAATATTCCCAAGGAAAAACGTTCCTAATGAATAACTGGATGTTTCTACGAACAAAATTGTGATTAATAGAGATGTTGTAGATGAGAAAATATCATTCTTCTATGATGATGGTAAATCTATGGATAGTACTAAGTAGTGTATGGGAAATTGTTGCTCATTCAATAACAAGTTCTAGTGTTGAAATCAAATAGGACTCAAAGCCAGAAACATCATAGGAGTCAAGTTCCAAGGAGGGGTTTGGTGAAGAAGAGGGGGATTCTCAATCTTCACAACAGAGAGGGATTCTTGATCTTCACAGCAAGACCAAGAGGGCCAACAAAGGAAATGGAAATGGTATTATACCATGATGGAAGGATATTGAGAAGATGAGTTGCCAAAGGCACTAGAAGAAAAGACTACATGATTAAGGAAACAAATTGTGCAAGGAAGTCAGCAGATAAATTTTTCTCTAACTTCTATTTTTTTGTGCCAGGTATTTGAACCTAGCACATTTGAAGAATCCAAAGGAAAATTTGAATCATAGGCTGCCATGAAAGTGAAATATGATGCATAGATGAAAAGCAAGACTTGGGTCTTGTCCACATTGCCTCTAGGGAAGAAAGCACTTGGTTGTAAATGGATTTTAAATGTCAAATATAAACTAGATGGTTCTTAATACAAATACAAAGCTTGTCTTGTTTCCAAAGGATATGCACAAGATGAAGGGGTGTACTGTGAAGAAATATTTTCCCCCACAACGAAAATGGTAACTTTTTGACTAGTTATCTCCATTTCTGCTCATTCTGGATGGAAGATATACATATGGATGTTAAAAGTGCCTTGATGTAACCGCAAGGGTTTCATTTTTTTGGAAAGAAACATTTGGTTTGTTGGTTGGTAAAGTCCTTGTATGGACTCAAGCAGGCTCCTCAAGCCTGGTATTTCAAACTTGATCAATACCCTAGAGATTCTAAAGTTAGAAAAACCTATTATGAACCCACTTACTATGTCAAAAACAATGACGATGATATATTGATCTTATTTTGTCTATGTTTATGGTCTTCCCATCACCAAAAGCAGTGCCAACAAGATTCAACAGGTGAAATTTGATATTTGATCTATTTTTGAAATTACTGATTAAAGCCTGCTTCATTATTGTTTAGGTGTAGAATTTTTGCAATCTAAGCATGCTATCTTTTTATCACAAGTCAAGTATGCCAAAGCACTCTTCAAAAAATTCAGAGTGACTGAATGTAATCCTACATCTACACCTATGGAAGTTGGCATAAAACTCTCAACTTACACGGACTCACCACTAGTCAACGAGTCATTGTATTGGAAATTGGTTGGTAGTTTGATTTATCTTACTACCACCCAATCAGATCTATGTTTTTAGTGATTTGTCTCTTTCTCAATTCATGTCTAATCCTGAAGAGTTACATTGACAAGTTGCAAAATGAGTCCGTCAATATTCAAAGGGACCCTTGACTTTGGCATTCTATATCAGAGATATGTTGACTCCATGCTAGCAGAGCATATTGATTTCAATTACGCTAGATCAGTTGATACAAGGAAGTCAGAAATAGGTTATGTGTTCACTCTTGGTTTAGGAAGGTAATTTCATGGCAAAGTAATCTACAAGCTACAGTTGCCTTATCCTCCATTGACAAAAAATACAAGGCAGACTTTAGTACAGGTTGTGAGGCAATGTGGTTACGAAGAATATTGGTCGATCTTCAACTTGACCAAGCAGTGATAACCTCACTTTTCTGTGACAATCAGAGTGCTTTCAAAATGGCAAAAAATTCAGTCTATCATGCCATAACTAAGCATATTGAAGTTCATCACAATTACATCAGATAGTTGGTTGACAATCAAGACATTTGCCTTTATTATTGTCCTACAACAAAGCAAATATTGACATAATGACAAAACCACTTGGTAATGATAAGTTCACTCATCATGCCATGTTGTTAAAAAGAAAGCTAACTCCAGCTAGATTTTCATAATGGTGTAATGAGCTAACATATAAGCTTTCACTCATAGTGCCATGTTAGAAGGAAAGCCAAATCCAATTAGATTTTCATCATGGTGTAATGTATTTGATGACAATGTGGCAGTGTTAGATGGAAAACTACTTTATGAGAACTAACACACATTAGCTTTTACTCAACGTGCAATGTTTTAAGAACGAAAGCTAACTCCAGCTATATTTCCATCATGGTGCATTGTGATTGATGACATTGTGGCTGTGCTAGATGAAAAACTACACTATGAAAGTTTATACACATTAAATTTCACTCACCGTGCAACAACTTAAGAATGAAAGCTAACTTCAGCTAGATTTCCAACACAACCCAATGTGATTGATGACAATATGGTTGTGTTACATGGAAAACTACCTTATGAAAACTAACACACATTAATTTTCACTCATCGTGCCATGTTGTTAAAATGAAAGCTAACTCCAGCTAGATTTCTATCATGGTGTAATGAGCTAACTCACATAAGCTTTCCCTTGTAGTGCCATGTTGTTAGAAGTAAAGCTAACTCCAGCTAGATTTCCATCATGGTGTAATGTATTTGAGGACAATGTGGGTGTGTTAGATGCAAAACTACCTTATGAAGACTAACATACACTAGCTTTACTCACCGTGCAATGTTTTAAGAATGAAAACCAACTCTAGCTAGATTTCCATCATGGTGCATTGTGATTGATAACAATGTGGTTGTGCTAGATGGAAAAATATCCTATGAAAGCTTACACACATTAGATTTCACTCACCGTGCAACGATTTAAGGATGAAAGCTAACTCCAGCTAGATTTTCAACACGGTGCAATGTGCTTGATGATAATGTGATTGTGTTAAATGGAAAACTACCTTATGAAAACTAATACACATTAGCTGTCACTCATCGTGCCATGTTGTTAAAAGGAAAGCTAACTCCAGCTAGATTCCATCATGGTGTAATGAGCTAACAAATAAAATATTTCCCTTATAGTGCCATGTTGTTAGAAGAAAAGCTAACTCCAGCTAGATTTCCATCATGATGTTATGTATTTGATAAAAATGTGGCTGTGTTAGATGGAAAACTACCTTATGAAAACTAACCGACATTAACTTTATTGATTGTGCAATGTTTTAAGGACGGAAGCTAACTCTAGTTAGATTTCCATCATGGTGCATTGTGATTGATGACAATGTGGTTGTGTTAGATGGAAAACTACATTATGAAAGCTAACACACATTAGAATTCACTCACTGTGCAATGATTCAAGGACGAAAGCTAACTCTAGCTAGATTTCCATCACGGTGCTATGTGATCAATGACAATGTGGTTGTGTTGATGGAAAAATACCTTATGAAAGCTAACACACATTATCTTTCACTCAGCATGCCATGTTGTTAGAATGAAAGCTAACTCCAGCTATATTTGCATCATGTTGTAATGTATTTGATGACAATGTGGCTATGTAGGACGAAAATCTACCTTATGAAAGCTAACACACATTAGTTATTAGTCACCGCGCAACGTTTAAAGAACGAAAGCTAACTATAGCTAGATTTCCAACATGGTGCATTTTGATTGATGACAATGTGGTTGTGCTAAATGAAAAATTACATTATGAAAGTTAACACACATTAGATTTCACTCACCATGCAACGATTTAAGGTTTAAAGCTAACTCTAGCTAGATTTCCATGACGGTGCAATGTGACAATGACGTTGTGTTAAATAAAAAACTACCTTATGAAAGATAAAACAAATTAGCTTTCACTCATCGTGCCATGTTGTTAAAAAGAAAACCAACTCCAGCTAGATTTTCATAATGGTGTAATGAGCTAACACATATAAGCTTTCACTCATAGTGCCATGTTAGAAGGAAAGCTAACTCCAGCTAGATTTCCATCATGGTGTAATGTATTTGATGACAATGTGGCAGTGTTGGATGGAAAGCTACTTTACGAAATCTAACACACATTAGCTTTTACTCACCGTGAAATGTTTTAAGAATGAAAACTAACTCCAGATAGATTTCCATCATGGTGCGTTATGATTGATGACAATGTGGCTTTGTTAGATAAAAAACTACACTATGAAAGCTTACACACATTATATTTCACTCATCATGCAACGATTTAAGGATGAAAGCTAACTTCAGGTAAATTTTTAACACTGCACAATGTGGTTGTGTTACATGAAAAACTAGGTTATGAAAGCTAACACACATTAGTTTTCACTCATCGTGCCATGTTGTTAAAAGGAAAGCTAACTCCAGCTAGATTTCCATCATGGTGTAATGAGATGACACACATAAGCTTTCCCTTATAGTGCCATGTTGTTAGAATGAAAGCCAACTCCAACTAGATTTCCATCATGGTGGAATGTATTTGATGACAATGTCTCTATGTCAGATGAAAAACTACTTTATAAAGGCTAACAGACATTTGCTTTACTCACCGTGCAATGTTTTAAGAACGAAAGTTAACTCCAGTTAGATTTTCATCATGGTGCATTGTGATTGATGACAATGTGGTTGTGCTAGAAGAAAAAATACACTATGAAAACTTACACACATTAGATTTCACTCACCATGCAACGATTTAAGGATGAAAACTTACTCCAACTAGATTTCCAACACGGTGCAATGTGCTTGATAACAATGTGGTTGTGTTACATGGAAAACTACCTTATGAAATCTAACACACGGTAGCTTTCACTCATCGTGACATGTTAAAAGGAAAGATAACTCCAGCTAGATTTCCATCATGGTGTAATGAGCTAACACACGTAAGTTTTTCTTTATAGTGCCATGTTGTTAGAAGAAAAGCTAACTCCAGCTAGATTTTCATCATGGTGCAATGTGTTTGATAACAATGTGGTTGTGTTAGACGGAAAACTAACTTATGAAAGCTAACAGACATTAGTTTTACTGACTGTGCAATGTTTTAATGTTGATGTATATGTAACTTTGAAATGTATTCTTCTATGTATCGTAACCCGATGTTTATTATGGGATGTTTCTATTATGTATTTGAGTCATGTGGTCATGCCCCGATGTTCCGATCGGGAGGATTATTAATGTAATCAAGTCATGTCAAGTCATTAGGTAAGTCCCCATAGTTTAGGGGCACTTGAGTTATTATACACTAATTAAGGTGTAGGCTCGAGTAGTAATTATTAGGGTTGAGCCTACGTGTGAAATGGAAACTTAAGTGAAAGGACTAATATAAATAGAGAGGGTGTGTCTCTCTATTTATCACTTGTGACTTAGCTCTCTTGCTATCTCAAGTGTGGCGCACTTTTGGACAAGGAAATTCTTGGGCTTGACAGAAGACAGAAGGCTGTTGTTGTGAAGGGAGGTCATCTTACTGTTTTGGGATCACATCTTGTGGTGATACTATCTTATAGGAATTTGAGGGGTTTTCTCCATTTATGGTTTCCCCTCCTAAAATCTTTGTGTCTCTTGTCTCTTGTGATGTGCTTATGTGATTGCTGTGCTTGTTATTCTCTCAGTGAAAAGATCTAATCATAATGCTAGCTTAAATGTTGAAAAAATAACATGGTATCAGAGCTAACCTGAGAAGAAGACTTTGTGCAGCTACAGGAACTAGGGATTCCTATTTTGTGGATCTTCCTCCACAGATTTTCAGCAAAATTATGCTAAGATGACTCTCCATTAAATGGTGCATCGTTCTGTCGATGCGGAATTCAATTTCAAGCATTTTAGTTTCGATGTGGAAATTAGGGCTTTCTACAGAAGAGGAATTTTTGCGTGAGACCAGCATAGGACTTTTCTCCTCATCAAAACCGAAATTTAGAGACCTGGATCAAGAAATTTGGTTGGGTAAATCTCCGGGAAAGTCAAACCCTACTTTGACCCCTAGCTAGGAGAAACCCTAAACACTAAAACTGCTAAGTTTTGGTACAGTCGCTATATTATGAGATTGACGAAGTCTCAGAAGCTAAAAATTGCAGGGGCCGAAGATAAAATACTTATTAACACTGTGTCAAAAGTGCAGCCTCTGATTCTCTATATTCTTGGATATATGATCTCTCCAAGTTAGGGTTCCATCCTCTTCAAGAAATCATCCATAAACAGGAAACCTGGGGAGATCTGCAATATATTGGGCTAGACAGGTCCAAATGGAATTCCTGAAGATGTTCCAGAAAGGGAACGGATTGTACTTTTTGTGGTACGAAGTTCAGACTCAGAAGATGAACCAGTGACACGTGGAATTTCGTACAACTTCGCTGTTCTGAACAGTCCAGTAACGGGTCACCTTGGGAAAAGGATCATAAATCCCAAATGGTGAAACCAATGCTGATGAAACCTACGGTTTTGGATCAGAGACATGTGGGGTTACCTCAGTGAGAAATTTTAGACACAGAAAATCATTAATTTCGTAGATATCACAGAAACAGTAACAAACATTTTTGCAGAAGAAATCAGAAAATTAGGGCTTCCTGTTCCGGGAGTTTCGCTTCACTATTTTCAGAAAAGGAGTACATTGGACAGCTCCATTTGAAGAGATCTATCTGTTCATCCAATCAGATCTGAAATATTCCAAGTTTTGAAAATTAGGGTTTCTGTGACAAACCCTAGATCAACGAACTCTGGGACAAGGACGGACACCTCAAATCGGTAAGATCTAATCCTTTGCTATTTCCATTTGAGGTTCTCATTTCAATATGATATATCACATCAGCTTAGTTAAAATCTTGCGGAAGTTGACAACTTCCACACCTGGAAGTATATGATCTCTCTAAAGAAAATGGAATGGACACCTACATGAGGATGGAGGTTCCAGTTTCAGAGGGAGACGAGGCCAAAGAAGACATCATGCTCATGCTGCAGAGGATGATGAACCATCCAGAAAGAGATCCATATATGAAAGAGAAGATTCTTCAAGCGAGGATGAATATGCTCTAATATCAGTTCTCATAGGTAACATTACTCATGGAAGTGATGATTGGCTTATAGACAGTGGGGCTTCCAAACATATGATGGGATTCAAGGAATCCTTTGTAAGACTATCAGAACATGAATCACCTCACAAGGTGAAACTTGTAGATGACTACCAATATCCAATAAAAGGTAGTGTGGAATCTTCATACAATCTAGACTCTGGAATGCAGGTTGCATTCATAGATGGTCAAATCATCATGTGGCCAAAAGGAAAGACTATCGATGATGCGGTAGTGATTGGAGAACAAGAAGGAGGCTTGTACAAATTGAAGGGCTATCCAGAGCAAGCCTTGATC
>LPNX010661586.1:161903-180323 GCA_001517045.1 Pseudotsuga menziesii | reverse complement strand
AAATGTTCTAACCATACAAATGCATTTGACTTGTAGGAAAGATCGCATACATAATCGCCTGCAAGCAAAGAAGGACGAAACTTGTTCCAAAGAACAAGTGGCGACATTTCAAAATGAAGAATAATATGACAAGTGCAATGACATCATTGATGCAGAACCTTCCAGCCACCAAGAAGAAAGGGAAGACCAGTTCAAGAAGAATGATGTCAAGGAATTCTATACACTAGATGGTCACATAGAATATTAGTAGCATAGGAAGCTACTTGTCACTCCGGTACAGAATCTTTTCAGTGCATAGAGCACAGAAGATAGAGGGAGTATGATGCTTCACTTCAGAGGGAGTGATTACAGAAGAGCTAAGGTTCGACATGGTACGACAGGATGGGCAGATTACTGATGACTCTAGGCTTTACTGAGAGTAAAGCAGATTCCAACCTTTGCTTCAAGGTTGACGACAGAAGACCAGTGATGCTCCTGTTATGTGTCGATGCACTATTGTTCTAGGTATGGAGGTGTGGCAGAGTACAGATGGGATCTTCCTTGGACAAGGGAAGTATGCAGTAGAGATACTGAAGAGATTTGGGATGATGGATTGCAAGGCTATGGCTACACCTATGGCATCGAACCTGAAGCTATTGAGTGATGCTTCTTCAGAGACGGTTGATGCTACGATGTATCGTCAGATGATTGGGTCATTGATGTACCTGACGAACACGAGACCAGATATTTGCTTTGCTGTGAACACCTTGAGCCAGTACTTGACATATCCGAGAAGTGTTCACTTGATTGCTGTAAAGCATATTCTGAGGTACCTGAAGGGTACAATTGATTATGGGCTCAAGTATGATGCGAATTAGAAGATTAACCTAGAGGGTTATGTTGATTCAGATTGGGCAGGCAGTGCCATCGACAGGAAGAGTACTTCAGGATGTTGCTTCAGTATGGGATCAGGTGTGATCTCTTGGTTTAGCTGGAAGCAATCCTGTGTGGCACTGAGTACAGCTGAAGCAGAGTATGTCGCAGCTTGTTCAGCTAGTTGTGAGGCAGTATGGCTGTGGAAGCTACTGTTTGAGATATTTGATCTCCAGTTAGATGCTACTTGTATACACTGTGACAACCAGAGTTGCGTGAAGTTGTCAGAGAATCCTGTGTTCCATGACAGGTCGAAGCATATTGAGATCAAACATCACTATATCAGGGATATGGTGCAGAGAGGAGCAGTGAAGCTCCTGTATGTTGCGACGGAGGAACATATAGCTGATGTATTGACGAATCCATTGGCTAGGCTGAAGTTTGAGTACTTCAGAGAGAGATTTGGTGTTCTCCAGATTGAGGCTTCCTCCCAGAGACAGTGATGAGATCCAGATCCATTCTTACATGGTGAGAGGATTGGTTCCTTCCATGGTTAGATGTAAGGGCTGAGATATTCCGTCATGGTGAGAGGATTGATTCCTTCCATGAATGATATGAGTACTGATATCCATAGCCATTCTGACGAGCAGGTCAGATGTATGGGCTGTGCCATTCTGTTCATGGCTAAAGGATTTGGTTCCTTCCATGTCAGATGTAAGTGCAGAAATCTCTCTTCATTGTGGTTGAGAGTCTTCCATCATTGGATGGGATTGTGCCATTCTGACGAGCAGGTCAGATATAAGGGCAGAGCCATTCTGTGCATGGCTAAAGAATTTAGTTCCTTCCATGGCAGATGTGAGTGCAGAAATCTCTCCTCGTTAGGGTTGAGAGTCTTCCATCATTGGATGGGATTGTGCCATTCTGACGAGCAGGTCAGATATAAGGGCAGAGCCATTCTGTGCATGGCTAAAGGATTTAGTTCCTTCCATGGCAGATGTGAGTGCAGAAATCTCTCCTCATTAGAGTTGAGAGTCTTCCATCATTGGATGGGATTGTGCCATTCTGACGAGCAGGTCAGATGTAAGGGCAGAGCCATTCTGTTCATGGCTAAAGGATTTAGTTCCTTCCATGTTAGATATAAGTGCTGGACATTCTGTCGAGTGGGACAAATGTAAGGGCAACTGCCATTCTAGGAATGGAGGCACCTGGTCAGTTACCAGGAACACTCAGTCAGGTTGTGCAGATGAGCATGTAATCAGTCCTGGGAGATTTGCAGATGGTCTTTCGAGGTTTTTCCTATGGCATGTAATTCGGTGCCCTGGGACATATGGAAAATGCTCTTTCGAGGTTTTGCTCTGATGATGGCATGTAATCAGCCCTGGGAGATCCTATAGGTTGGGCTGTGTGCCCGTAATCAGTCCTGGGATGCTCTTGCGAGGTTTTTCCATGACCACATGTAATCAGCCCTGGGAGATCCTATAGGTTGGGCTATGTGCCCGTAATCAGTCCTGGGATGCTCTTGCGAGGTTTTGTGGTGAGACCACATGTAATAAGCCCTGGGAGATCCTATAGGTTGGGCTGTGTGCCCGTAATCAGTCCTGGGATGCTCTTGCGAGGTTTTGTGGTGAGGTCACATGTAATCAGCCCTGGGAGATCCTATAGGTTGGGCTGTGTGCCCGTAATCAGTCCTGGGATGCTCTTTCGAGGTTTTGTGACGCACGTAATAAGTCCTGAGGATTCTCCAGTATGTCCAGTGATGATGAATACCTGCAGGTGGTGGGCCTACAACCAGCATGAAAAAGGGCTGGCTCTGTAGAAATTCCTATGATGAGATAGTACACACATGATGATGACCAGTGGAGATCCAGATCGAGCTATGATCCAGATCCAGTTATGATGACTCCGAGAGATCCAGATCGAGTGATGATCCAGATCCAGCGATGATGATCCAGATCGAGTGATGATCTAGATCCTGTGATTATGTCCTATGATGATCCAGATCGAGAGATGATCCAGATCCAAATGACTTGAAGATGAAGATGACTTGAAGACGAAGAAGACTTGATGACAGAGATGACTTGAAGACGAACATGATCCAGTGATACAGAGAAGAAGACCAGTGCTGAAAATTGTGTCGAAAGAATACCTTCCTAGTTAAGAGGGAGTGTTGATGTATATGTAACTTCGGAATGTATTCTTCTATGTATCGTAACCCGATGTTTATTCCGGGATGTTTCTATTATGTATTTGAGTCATGTGGTCATGCCCCGATGTTCTGATCGGGAGGATTATTAATGTAATCAAGTCATGTCAAGTCATTAGGTAAGTCCCCACAGTTTAGGGGAACTTGAGTTATTATACACTAATTAAGGTGTAGGCTCGAGTAGTAATTATTAGGGTTGAGCCTACGTGTGAAATGGCAACTTAAGTGAAAGGACTAATATAAATAGAGAGGGTGTGTCTCTCTATTTATCACTTGTGACTTAGCTCTCTTTGTCTCTCAAGTGTGGCGCACTTTTGGAGAAGGAAATTCTTGGGCTTGACAGAAGATAGAAGGCTGCTGTTGTGAAGGGAGGCCATCTTACTGTTTTGGGATCACATCTTGTGGTGATACTATCTTAGAGGAAGTTGAGGGGTTTTCTCCATTTATGGTTTCCCCTCATAAAATATTTGTGTCTCTTGTCTCTTGTGATTGCTGTGCTTGTTATTCTCTCACTGAAAAGATCTAATCATAATGCTAGCTTAAATGTTGAAAAACTAACATTTAAGAACGAAAGCTATTTCTAGCTAGATTTCCATCATGGTGCATTGTGATTGATGATAATGTGGTTGTGGTAGATGGAAAACTACACTATGAAAGCTTAGACACATTAGATTTCACTCATCGTGCAACGATTTAATGATGAAATCTAACTTCAGCTATATTTTCAACATGACGCAATGTGATTGATGACAATGTGGTTGTGTTACATGGAAAACTACTTTATGAAAGCTAACACACATTCTCTTTCACTCATTGTGCCATGTTGTTAAAAGGAAAGCTAACTCCAACTAGATTTTCATCATGTTGTAATGAGCTAACATACATAAGCTTTTCCTTGTAGTGCCATGTTGTTAGAAAGAAAGCTAACTCCAACTAGATTTTCATCATGGTGTAATGTATTTGATGACAATGTGGCTGTGTTTGATGGAAAACTACCTTATGAAAGCTAATAGACATTAACTTTACTCATCGTGCAATATTTTAAGAACGAAAGCTAACTCCAACTAGATTTCTATCATGGTGTGTTGTGATTGATGACAATGTGGTTGTGCTAGATGGACAACCACACTATGAAAGGTTACACACATTAGATTTTACTCATCGTGCAATGATTTAAGTATAAAAACTAACTCCAACTAGATTTTCAACACGGTGCAATGTGATTGATGACAATGTGGTTATGTTCCATGGAAAATAATCTTATGAAAGATTATACACATTAACTTTCACTCATCGTTCCATGTTGTTGAAAAAAAAGCTAACTCTAGCTAGATTTCCATCATGGTGTAATGAGGTAATACACATAAGCTTTCTCTTATAGTGCCATGTTGTTAGAAGGAAAGCTAACTCTAGCAAGATTTTCATCATGGTGTAATGTATTTGATAACAATATGACCGTTTAAGATGGAAAACCACCGTATGAAAGTTAACATACATTAGCTTTACTCATCGTGCAATGTTTTAAGAACGAAAGCTAACTCTAGCTAGATTTCCATCATGGTGCATTGTGATTGATGACAATTTGGTTATGCTAGATGGAAAACTACATTATGAAAGATAGCACACATTATATTTCACTCACTGTGCAATGATTTAAGGATGAAAGCTAACTCCAGTTATATTTCCATCACAGATCAATGTGATCGATGACAATGTGGTTGTGTTAGATGAAAAACTACCTTATGAAAGCTGACACACATTAGCTTTCATTCATTGTGCCATGTTGTTAGAAGGAAAGCTAACTCTAGCTAGGTTTGCATCATGGTGTAATGTATTTGATGACAATGTGGTTGTGTTAGATGAAAAACTACCTTACAAAAGCTAACACACATTAGCTATTACTCACCGTGCAACGTTTTAAGAACGAAAGCTAACTCTAGCTATATTTCCAACATAGTGCATGTTGATTGATGACAATGTGGTTTTGCTAAATGAAAAACTACATTATGAAAGATAACATACATTAGATTTCACTCATCCTACAACGATTTAAGGTCAAAATCTAACTCCAACTAGATTTCCCTCACGGTGCAATGTGACAATGCGGTTGTGTTAGATAGAAAACTAATTCGAGCTAGATATTTATCATGGTGTAATGAGCTAACACACATGAGATTTCACTCATCGTGCCATGTTGTTAGGAAGAAAACTAACTCCAACTAGATTTCCATCATGGTGTAATGTATTTGATGACAATTTGGTTGTGTAAGATAGAAAACTATCTTATGAAATCTAACTCCAACTATATTTCCATCATGGTGCATTGTGATTGATGACAACGTGGTTGTATTATGAAAACTAACACATTAGATTTCACTCATCGTGTAATGATTTAATGAATAAATATAACTTCAACTAGATTTCCGTCATGGTGTTATGTATTTGATGACAATGTGACTCTTTTAAATAGAAAACTACCTTATGAATTCTAACACACATTAACTTTCACTCACCGTGCAATGTTTTAAAAACAAAAGCTAACTCGAGCTAGATTTCCATCTGGTTGTAATGAGCTAACACACATTTTCTTTCACTCATCGTACAATGCTTTAAGAACGACAACTAACACGTTGTTAAAAGTTAAGCTAATTATAGCTAGATTTCCATCATCTTGTTATGTATTTGATAACAATGTGTTTGTTTTAGATAGAAAACTACCTTATGAAAACTAACACACATTAACTTTCACTCAACGTGCAATGTTTTAAGAACAAAAGCTAACTCCAGCTAACTTTCCATCATGGTGCAATGAACTAACACACATTAGCTTTCACTCATCATGACATGTTGTTAGAAGGAAAGTCAATTCCAGCTAAATTTCTATCATGGTATAATGTAGGACAATGTGGCTATGTTAGATGGAAAACTAACTTATGACAGCTAACAAATTAGCTTTTACTCACCGTGCAATGTCTTAAGAATGAAAGGTAACTCCCAATAAATTTCCATCATGTTGAATTGTGATTGATGACAATGTGGTTGTGCTAGATGAAAAACTAAATTATGAAAGCTAACACACATTATATTTCACTCACCATGCAACGATTTAAGGACGAAAGCTAACTCCAAGTAGATTTCCATTGCGATGCAATGTGATTGATGAAAATGTGGTTGTGGTAGATGAAAAACTACCTTATGAAAGCTAACACACATTAACTTTATCTCATCATGCCATGTTGTTAAAAGTAAAACTAACTCCAGCTAGATTTCCATCATGGTGTGATATATTTGATGACAATGTGGTTGTTTTATATAGAAAGCTACCTTATAAAAACTAACACACATCACATTTCACTCAGTGCAATGTTTTAAGAACGAAAGCCAACTCAAGCTAGATTTCCATCATGGTGCAATGTGATTGATGACAATGTGGTTGTGTCAGATGAAAAACTACCTCATGATAGCTTTCACTCACTGTGCAATGTTTTAAGAACGAAAACTAACTCCATCTAGATTTCCATCGTGGTGCAATGTGATTGATGACAATGTAGTTGTGTTAGATGGAAACCTTCCTTATGAAAGCTATCGCAGGTTAGGTTTCACCCACCATGCCATGTTGTTAGAAGGAAGCTAACTCCACTAGATTTTCATTATGGTGTAATGTATTTGATGGCAATGTGGGTGTGTTAGATGACAAACTACTTTATGAAAACTAGCATAGATTAGCTTTTAGTCACCATGCAATGTTTTATGAATGAAAACTAACACCAACTAGATTTCCATCATGGTGTAATGTGATTGATGACAATGTGGTTCTGTTAGATGGAAAAATACAGTATGAAAACTAACACACATTAAATTTTTATTTATCGTGCAACGTTTTAAGAACGGAAGCTAACTCTAGCTAGATTTCCATTACATTCATACACATACATCAATAATATAAATGCTATGTCCAAAGTCAAATAGAAATTTGGTGGTTTTATCTAAGTTGATATCTGTCATTCTCTAATGCTTCTTGGAACTCTTATTGTTATCTCTTCATATATATTTTATGTAATTTATATGTAAATTCCCTTTTACTAGTGCGCACAAGATGTAGGGGAACAATGTTTCGTGGCATACAAAAGGGGTACCCTATTGTTTTGAATTATTGCAACTATATTACCTTTTTGAACATACACTTCAACTCATTATGGTGGAGAAAGGCTTAATGTAGGATATGTTATGGTTTTGATAATTGATGTTGTTGAACCACATTTGATTGTGGAATATATTGATGAAGGGGACTTACATCCATGGAAGATCATAGATTTGAGGCATAACAAAGGTAAATCAAAATCTGGAAGCACATGTTAAGTGTTTTTGATAGTACATTACTTATTTTTTTGAGCAAATACTAAGTTTGTCTAATTTGTTGTATATTTGGAAATGTCTCTTCTGCATTTGCTATTGGGGACAAGGTATATCTTTTGCAATGTGGAGTGACAGTGGGTGAAGGCTCCATATTCAATACAAAGATTTTTCATAAGGTGCATGGAAGTATGGTAAATAAAGGATCCATACTGGTTAACATTGAGAAGGTGTTAAAACATGATGCTATTTTGCCACATCCAATAGGATTTGAAAATACACTAGGGGTCCATTGGGATCTTATGAGATTTTGCCAGAATCAGATTTGGAACCTCATTGTCATGATCATCAAGTAAATGCTCCCTAAGATAGGCTTACATTCACATGCAAAAAGTTTTCTCTTACACATGAGTGCATGGGAACAAGCATGTTGTCAAAGGTATCATAGTTAATGTCCGTGAGAATGACATGGTTGAGGGTGAAAGGTTAGGTGAAAAGGAATTCGGTGTTTTTGTGGAAGACATAGAAAGAAATTGTGAAAGATGTAGGATTGGAGATAAGTCTATACATTGTTTCATTAGATGGTCAATAAATGAGTTGGTGGACAATGAAGGTGAGATTACAAGGGTGAATTAAAATTTCAAGGAGGCTCCCAATGAAATGGTGGTATGTGATATTATAGAGGACACAAGTCCCTTAAACACATGGGATGGTGATATTTATAATGAAAAAGATCCAGCCTCAATTGCTATGCACGTAACGAGGCCATATAAAAGGATTAAATGAGTTGTGGCTACAAAAAAAGTTGGAAACTTTCAAATACAGAGATATGAAGAGAAAGAAACTGACTTTTGGCAGCAGATGAATGTGCAAACAATATTGTCTTCAACATGTGGATAGGAAATCCATTGCAGCTGCTAGAAGGGGTATGTAACTTTTAAAAAAATGACATTAGAGAATTTGCCTTGAATTCACTCTCCAACACAATCATGTCAAAGAGCCATGGCCATGGCCTACCTCCTATTGTTAGGAAAGTAAAGGACATGAGGTTTAATGGAGATATTATTTGTAAGAAAGCATGGTACAAGATACATAATATTCCTCAAAGCACCTTCTATACTTACCAACATAACTTCCAATAAGGACCTTCCAAAGGAATTCATGGTAACAACAACAAATGCAAACCACGTGCACATACTATGGCAACCATAGAAATATTGCACAAAATTGTCATGGATAATTCAGATTTTTCACTGAACCAAACACAACAAGTTGAATAAGATGGAACGTCTTCTCCTTTAATACTGCTACCATCAACGTACAACCAAAGTTCTTTGTTAAAAGAGATCAATGAGGCTCTTCAAGAGCTCAATTTTCCATCAATATCACAACAAACAATGAGCAAGATTTGGAATACTTATTTTCCATATATGGAATTCTCAAAGAACACTAACTTCAGTAAATGTAGTGAATGTATCGTGTTGAAAGCACAGATGAAAACAATGACTACAAAAGAGCTGGAAGAAAAGGCATGAGCTCGACTGAAGAAACATAAAAAGATTGTTATGTGTGGAAGATATTGCTACTATGCCCATAGAATTATGTCAGAGCGGTATCCAAAGGAATACTTGAGCATTATCCATGATAAAATGGACAAAACAAAGACTTCAATCCCAATATTACATGTCAAATCAAAATCTGTTGCAGGAACAAACTTGGGTTTGTCGTTTTCAGGTGTGCTAAAACATGGGCATAACACATGAGGTTTTGGTCATTTATCCCTACCATTTGTACACATGGGATCACAATTTACCAATACATCTCTTGCAAAGTGATTGGGGACCTTGAAGACCCACACCTTGATATGTATGGTGATTTGCTTGATGAGAGTGGAAGTTCAAGAAACCCACTTTCAAATGCATTACTTCAAAACTCTATTTACTCAAAATGTAGAGTGTACAAGGATGCTTTCCTATCTTTAAATGGAAGCTCAAAAAAACAAAATATTGATTTTAAACCTCTTCCTCCACATTTATTGTTACAATTGGACAATGTAGCTAGTGATAATAAGAATCGTTATGTTTTCATGTTTCTATCACTATTAACTGCACTTGGTGTCTTCATCACTATTGAGGTTGGGTTCTTGCTTGTGGGGCACACCCATGAAGACATAGAAGGAACCTATAGAAGAATGTCTTCCAACTTGAAAAGCACAGATATATATTTTTTCTCTGAGATGATGTATACATATTGCACAATAGAATAAAAACAGGCGTTTCCACCTAAGCTTATTGGCAAAGTGTATGACTTCAAAAGTTTTCTTAATGGGTACATCAAGGAGGGGGAAAATGCACTAGTTGGACATCTTAATGTCCAGTACTTTCAATTTCTTGTACTCAATGATGTTCCAGTTATGAGGTATAAAGAATCAATCAGAGACATTAAGTGGTTGGAACCACAGTGAGTTGTTGAATATAGATGATGAAGGTCGACCTATATTTCCCACATGGAAGCCATCTTTATTACATCCCAAAGACAATGATGTTTATTTAAAAGAACTAAAGGAAGGAATAACATCATACATAAAAATGTGGAAAGAGACTATTGGCAATGAGAATTCACCAATTGTTACAGAGGAATGGAATAAAAAAATAGATTATTGGAAAATAGTTCTTGATGCATTAGATGGAATCTATAATGACCATACACCCTTGGATGAAAGTGATTCTTCTTCTGATGATTTTTGGCCCAAGACGAGGAAAAAAGTTAATGTTGATGGTAATGCACTCCATGCAATATCAAGTATTATGGATGTGGATTTCGATAATGTGACAGATGAACCGGTATATGTTGGACCCAAGTGCAACAAGCCAAAGCCAACATTCGATCCTAGAACCGATGTAGAGAAAAGGAAGTTGTTTCTTGTTAGATCAGGTAATGAGGATGAAGGAGAAATGATTTGGATGGAAAAATCCACATCAGATATCTTCCAGGATGATGACAGCGAGACTCTTCATGTAAAGATTGATTGGTGGCAGCCTAGTTTAGGGAAATAGAAGGAAATATTTTAGAACAATATTGGGTACCAAATCTTGATGACATAGAACTTTGATCTATTCCAATTAATACCATAGTTTGGGCATGGATGCCAAAGAAAGAAGATTGCAGGAAGACCAAGATAAATAAATGTGGTGTACAAGTTGTACTTGATCTGCTTGAGTGGATATAAGGAGATTAGGTGGACATGATTCATGAATGTAATTTTTCTTTTTGAATGAATTTTAGTATACATGAAGAAACATTTTTCAATGTTTGTAGTATAATAAATACTCTTCAAGCTACTTTTTGAGGAATTTTATATTATTTATTGCATAAATGAAAATTTCACTTCAAGTTCAATGTTAATTCATGTGATGATACTTTATGCGAACTAGCTAACACCATTCGAATTTTAATTTTTCAATTTGTCTTTTAGATCAACACAACATGTCACTATATCAAATGTGCATAATTATATTCATTAATGCATGTACAAAACCCTTACCTTATTTATTATTAGCTTTTGCTCACTCTCTTCAATACCACTTTGAGCTTTTCATTTTGTTCCCCTGATGATTGGTGGAGTGTCCACTCGAAACGTAGGGATGTTTCGATACACAATTTAATTCCATAAACTCTCTTTGCCATTATGATTAACTGTGGAAATCTTCATCCTCAAGTTGTACTTGATATGCTTGAGAAAATATAAATAGATTAGGTGGAGATGATTAATGAATGTAATTTTGCTTTTTGAATGACTAATTAATATACATGAAGAAAAATATGTCAATGTTTGTAGTATATCAAATTTTCTCTTTAAGCTACCTTTTGAGGAATTTTATATTATTTGCTACATATATGAAAATTTTGGTTCAACTTCATGTTAATTCATGTGATGATACTTTATGCGAATGAACCTAAAAACATCTTATAGACTTTTTTTGTGAGTAAATGTAAGGAACTTGCAATAAGGTTTGAAGTGAGTTTTCCCTATTATTCGTTATTATAGTTGATATAAATTTAACTGTACTACTATGTTGCATTCACATTCATAACTATATTTTCTCGTGTAGACTCTAAAGTGGTGCCAACTTTGTACTAGTATATTAACTTATACTCAATAAATATAGTACTAACATTTTGAGTGTGCAGGTTTTATCAATTTGTCACCATTGTGATTGATTTTCTGGACTAAACTGTGTGAACGTTTTTCAAACCAATGTTTTGAGTGGACACTCCACCCATGCTTGTTACGGGTTCCATGAAAAACTCATTGTGGACTAAAAAGATTTCACATAACTTAATCCAGAAAATCAATCATTAAGTAGTAGCATCATGTTATCTTTAATTCATGTTAGACATTATCATCAAATACATTGCATTATAAAGACAATTTAATCCATGTGAGATTTAATGCTGATCATAATGCACTGCATGGAATATAAGTATTATGGATGGAGATTTTGATAATGTGACAGACGAACGGGTATATGTTGGACCCAAGTGCAACAAGCTAAAGCCAATATTCAATCCTATGATCGAATTTGAGAAAGGAAATATGTTGCTAGTTAGATCATGAGTTGATGATGAAGGAGAGATGTTTTGGATGACAAAAACCACCTCATATATCTTCCAGAATGATGAAAGTGAGACTCTTCATGTAAAGGTTGATTTATGGAAGCCTAGTTCAGGGAAATACAAGGGAAAATTTTAGAACAATATTGGGTACCAAACCTTTACATTTGATAGTTTTTAAATGGGCCATTCTAAAATTGTGCCAACCTTCTACTAGTATAGGAACTCAACACCAACAATGTACTAGTTACCATATCAAATTATAATTCAATTTCTTAATCATAGTAATATATACAATATTGATTTCATTACATAAACTTAATCAATTTACGATTTAATACAAACTATAGATAATATTAATAGAAATTATGTAAGGAATCAAAGTCTAAGAATTTCATCATTTTGAAAGAATCAAAGTCTGAGACTGTCATCATTTTGATCTATCACGGAGGATGAGAAATGTGTAATCTAGGTGTTAACACAGTCCCTCTCCCCTCATGTTGTAAAGGGTGCTAGCTCAATGGAAGAGCACCTGCATTACAAGTAGGACGATGGTGGTTTGATTCCTCCGTGCCCTAACATAAATTAATAGATGATATACAATCGTAATGATAATATAAATATTGTAAGATATCTATATTTTCATTATAAATATGCTCTTTTCAATTAAACACATTGTTCAAATGCTTCATAAATAAATAATGAACACTTCCAATAATTAGTTTAGTTGGTTTTTCCCCCTCCCTCTTGTATATGAAAAAAATCAAATTGTATTGCGCTAATGCTATTCTAGTTCATAATTGAATTTGCTTATTAAAACATCTAATATTAATAAATAAGGGAGGCTTTACTAACATCAATATCATTAAATAAATTTATAGGTTAGAAATTTCTCAAGTTAATCTATTATTCATAAAGTAAGCATTCATCAACTTAGTTTCTAATACACTACCATTGCCAACAACAATAATAATAAATTATGTTGCTATTTTAATTCATAATTTACTTTAATCATTACAAGGATAAAACTTAGACTTTAAAGTCATAACATATTTTTTCATTTTGATTATAAGTGGTGCCAATTTCCAAAAATAAAACAACATACATAACAAAGACAAAAATAATTACTATGACAATATTTATAATTGTTGTAGTAACAAATACAATGTTGATATTATGTCATAAAATAGTTTAATCAACTTAACATCTAATACAACCTATAAATAATATTAATATAAATTATGTAGGATTCAAAGGCTATGACTTTCCTCATTTTGAAGGAACTCAATCTAGCAAAAGTTCTAAATTTTAGATCTAACCCATCTAGTTGTAATTGAGATGTAATATTTCCTCTAGTTCTAATTGAGATGTAATATTTCCTTTTGAATAGTTGAATACTAAAGTTTTACTTGAAATAAATAAAAAATATTAATTGAGAAAGTAGTTCATTGGATTAATTATTCCAAATTTAATGGAATAGTTCTTTGAGTTGATTTTTCTAGATTTAATAGAATACGTATTTAGAGATTTCCAAAAAAAATCAATGTGGATGAAGTCCTTGTAATAGAATATTTCCAAATTTAATGAAATATGTGTTTTAGTAGGTTTTATGGATGATGGATGTGTCTTGCGTCCCCAAAAATCATTTAGCTATAATCCATGAATTAATATTCTTTGACACAAACTCATAGAGAGAGGCTATAAAGCACACACATTCCTTGTTTGTGGGCCCCTGACATATCAATGACATAATCGTTTAATTAGGAGGATATTTTCTTTAATAATTGTCGGGGGAGGAGGATAAGGTCCTTAATAATGGTGTGGCATAAGTAGAGGACCCTTGGGCTCTAGATATCAATTCTAAGACTCAATTTCCATGAACAATTCCTTAAACCACCATAAAATATTCTTTGATGAATCTTTATTTGTGAGTGCGATATGGTCAACATTAAGATGTTTTATGCACCATGAATGGCTATTACGGTCTTCATCATCGAACAAAGAGGAAATCAATGTCCCTAGGTCCTAATTGAATATTCTTGTACCAAAACACCATAAATAATGCCACAAACCCTGACACAATACCTAATTGCAGCATCTTCAGTCTTTGGGTCTGTCATGGATTCCATTAGGAGGTTTTTTGCACCACATATGGGCATCCTGTGACCTTGACCATGGTTTTTGGATTATAATAATGGAATTACGTCCTAAATTACACTTGAACAAGACCTTAAATAAGCACACACTCCCTCTTTAGGGTATCTTTTGCCTCAAAGTAGAATATGGTCAGCATTAGGATCTTTTGGCATGCCACATATGAGTCAAATTGCCTTAATTATGGTTTTGGGAGGATTTCAAGGGTTTAGTACCTAAATGAATATCTTCATCTCAAGCACTATGAACTAGATGCCAAAAAGAAATAGATCGTTTCCAAGATATATCTCTATTTCAAATAGGATATGCATTCATTTAAGAGGTTTTTTGCACCACAAACAAGCTTTATTTCCTTGATCATGTTGAGAGAATGAGGAAAAGAATATTAGGGGCTAAACAAATATTCTAAAGATAAAGTGTAATGAATGGGGCTTTGAGTCATGTATATGTCCTTTCTATGTGATCTTTATCCTCCTAGTAGCGATATGGGTACCATTAGTAGGATTTTTGGACTAGGACAATTCATATTAACCAATATTTTGGAAGGAAAACAAATTCCATAATACCCTTTTAAGATTCTTTTAAGTCCAAGCACCATGAATGAGCCCTCTAACCACCACACATACCCTTATTAGTTAATCTTTGGCCTTCAACTGGGATATAGGCATCATCATTGGGAGATCACTTATTATTTAATATTATACCATGTGGGTTCACACCTGGTGTTTAGAACTCTAAATATTGAAAGAAATATATTGCCTAATATATAGTGGTTGAGGGATATTTTTAATATAATGAAAATATCAAATATTTGGGAATTTATTATTAGGTATGGTTGGGAGGCGGGGGGATCATTTAGAAACATGTTTTAAGGAGGGAAGAGTGTGGTTGAGTAATTGGAATCACACTTAATTAGTATCCACACTTCAATATCCATGAAAAACGTTTTGTCTGCCTTGAATTATCTTCTTCCTCTTCATTGTTTATGCCCAAAAATCTATATGACATGGGAAGCTTTCACATCTACCACAATTCTTATAGTTGCTTAAACATTATAGATATAAATATATCCCTTGAATATCCCATATGAACTTGGTTCATCTATTCTTCCATTAATATAGGACTCATAAAATGTGTAAAGTTTGAAACATATAAAGTGTTCTCCTAGGAAATCCTTCATAAACTAGTAAAAATAGTTAAATAAGCATTCAAGATTAGTAAAAACTAAATATATTATGATTGTTTTTGTATAATTGAAAATTTTATAATTAATTGTTACGACATGCATATATAAATATAGAAAATTCAACATTCATTAAGTTAATATAAACAATGCAACCCCTACTAACCCATCAAATAATCATAACAAGGAAAATCAAAATAACTAAACATTGAAAATTGAATTCAATGTCAAATAAATAAAAATAAAACCCTATATTACATTTATAATGACAACACATGATTTTCCCGGAAGCAGGTGCACCATAGGATGATGACAAGAGGATTGTTGGAGGAAGGGTGCATGCCATGGCATGTGGCAGCCCCTCCCCCATGTATCCACATGTTTAAAACTTTGTTCGACGACCTGTGTAGCCGCTGGGAGAGACATTTGATGCATGTCGTTCGGTTATCGCTCTGCAACCTGGATATGGATGGATTTGACTCTGGATCTGGCTATGAATGACCATGGTACATGCTTGTCCCTCGAGACTCCCTGACCATGCCGCTGTGTACATGGATTAGACACCAGGGGACACTTCAATGGAAGGAAAGAACCTATATCAGTGAGAAGCAGTGGGAGCGGATGGCATTCAACTCTATTGCGCTGAGGTTTTCTCTCCATCATTCACGAAAGGAATAGGTTCACAAAAAGCTTTATCGTGGTGGTCTGGTGAAGTGGGATATCACCACTAGGTAGATGGGGAAAGAGTTTTAGTGCTGCAGCGCATCCCATTTCCTTCTCATTTAGCTTAACATGGATTCACGGGGGAATGATGCGAATAGTGTTGACTGGGAGGCTCTCTTCTTCTAGGAAACCCCGAAGTATATCTGCAACTCCATTGCAGCCATGGAGAATGAGATATCTGGGGAATTTCGGCTCAGAATCAGACCATAGGTTTCCATATCAAACTACTTACGTCTAAAGTTCATTCTGTGTAGATCCATGAGAGAAAGGGAGAGTTTTGGCGATATTGTGAAGATTATTGTTAGCACCTTCAAGGAAGATGTTGAGAAAATCCTGGTGCGCATGAGAGATCTCATGCAACTCACAGAATCACACTTTCAGCATGCCACCAAGGGTATTAATGAAGCTAGAACCAGCAATGCCAATGAGGATGAAGTTGAATCTATCAGGAAGGCCTAGACTCTTATTTGTGTTCTTTCTATTCTCTCTCTTGTTTGGTTCATGATTATGCTTTGTTTATGTTTTATTTATGTATCTTTCTTTCCTCTAAACTATATAGGTGTGCGAGGTTGTCATTGTTTAAAGGCTCGGCAACTTTCACAATGCTTAGAAACTCAGTTTAGTTTATTGTGCATATCTTCCTTTTTTGGTTCCAAGACCACTATTTGACTCCATGTTTTGGGAATAGAAAACGAATATATAATCCATTTTGTTTATTCAAATAATAGAAAAAAGTACTTCTTACTTAAAAAAAAATACATGATTTACTCCAATCCCTTAGACCTCATAATATTCTAACACCATGCCATAAATGAAATTTCATATCTTAACATTAACAAAATCACAAAAATACTTGTGAATGTTAGGGAAATTGAGAAAGGGTAGGTATTACGAGGAGACGTGATGGTTGATGCAATACAATATATCCATAAGACTATGCTTAGATTTTTAAAATATCAAAATATTTTTAAATTATTTGGAGTATCTACTTGTAAGTTTATAGAACTTCACCACCAATTTGCTTAAAAATTATTATTAAAATATGAATGAAATATTGTGTACAATTTTATGTATCCATTAATGAGTTGTAATATTGAAATTAAATTATGGCCCTCCAATAAGTCTGTCATCGTTATGGGAACGAGAACTCAAATTCCATGTCCAATAGTATTGGAAACAAATAAAATTACTCATTTTATTTAAAAAGGATAATAGGAACTATTACATAAAATGTTTGGTTAAAACGAAAAATTTTTAAAAACAAAGGATAACTGATAGAATGTCAACTATAAACTTAGTACAATAGTTTCAACAAGAACCTCCATGTAAGGTGGCATACACAAGTAATAAGGAATGATGAGACAATGGTCTTAGTACCTATACAATTGGTGGTAGAGAGGATGCAGTTTCTCGTCATGTAGGAAAAGGATGGAGGAAGTAACCCCCACCCTAGCACATGAATGATGGACATACTTGGAGAAACTCCAACACAATAAATGAAGATTATGTGCAAGGCCAATGGAGAGTATTGGTATTTCGAGCTTGATTCGACTTGTGTGAAAAATATTTCAATGAGAAAGGAGGTTACAAAGGATAATTGGCAAGGCAATATGAGTAGAGGTTGTCATGCATATAACCTAGTCATGATTTATTGCATCGAAATAACATCATATTTGCATTTCCCTCAACTAAAATAAGGAAGAACATGTGTGCAGAATAGGTGTATAGTTAATTTCATAGTAAAGCAAGAGGATTAATGCTACTAAAATGAGAAATTATGGAGGTAAGGAAGAGGAGGCAAAAGGCTTAAGCAAGGTATCTCCAAGGATTTTAAACCGGCTTTCTAAATTGCTTGTTATTTCAACATGAAGTTTTATGAAAATTCAAGAAGGAATTGGATGAACTAAAACAAGAAATTTGGGAGGAGGGGATATGGGTATGGAGGAGTAGCATTTAGAATATTTTGAGGAAAGGATAATTGATCTATGAAACCCTTGGGATCATATGGCCCTCTTAAACTAAAGTCTCGACTTGCACTAGACAATAAAGGTTCTCATTGGTAAGGTAGTCACTAAATGTGGAGGGATGGAGAGTCAATTGGATGAAATATGAGCATAATCAGATATTTTATACTCCTTCCATCACCATCTTATAGTTATTGAATACAGGTATAATCTCCTAGAAAACTATATGGGGCGAGATTCAATGTTCACATCACCAACAATGCTCTTCTAGATAACAATCCCAAGCTCATAGAGCTTGTTAAGAGAACCTAGTCGATGAGGTTATTGGTTCCTCCTGGCCAACCACCCACTTGGTCAACCCATCTCAGTCGATT
>LPNX010661586.1:82139-160757 GCA_001517045.1 Pseudotsuga menziesii | reverse complement strand
TATATATATATATCACAGTGATATAAAAAGAGATTAACATTGTCCTCCATGTTGCAGTATGGATCTTTGGTATAATACAAAATAATACAAGATACTTGTTTCTAGCATGACCATTACTTTCTTCCTTACGCTCTTTATGCATGTGTTCTCTTCTGTAACATTATATGTTTCTTTTACACTACTGATAACCACATGTAATCCCACATATTACAACACTTGTTATATTTTCAGTAGTACTGAAATGGGAAAAACTATAAGAATTTATACATAAATGTTCAATGAGGAAGAAATTTGTGAATGGTGGAATAGAGTATTTACAAATTATATTAAGAATTATGCTAGAAGAAATAAGTTAACACTTCACAGGCCAAAGAAAAATTATTCAGTAAATCACATGATAAATTTTTAGAAGTTGTTTCTCAAGAAATCAAGAAATTCCTAAATAATGTTCATGACCGCACTGAAAGATCATGAAGAGTTATTGTTGATGCAACGATTATGCAGCGTTGGCTTAATGAACTTGCCTAAGTGGGTCGAAAAAATAACCAAAGTATTTATCAAATATCAAGCAATAAAAGAATGAACATCACATGAAAACATAAAATCCATGTCTTATAACAACTTACATGATAGTTTTTTCTGGTACAATTCCTACTTTGCTCCATAAGTTTCTACCACATAGTAGAGCCTCAACCATTGATAGGCCCTACCTATACAAATTGGGAACAATGAAAAAAAATATGGGAAGACAATATTAATGAAAGAGAGTGGGAATAATCAGTCAATACGTTATCCTAATTATCAATTCTAAAATTCTAAATCTGCCAATGAACAGTAACTCAGGTCAGTAATGGGGGCATCATTAACCATGTGATGAGAATGACTATAAAGTTATAGTCGATGAGTGATGAAGTAGAGTTCAAGGGTTTATCCATGTAGGTGGGTTACAATTTTTGGCAAGATGAATTCGGCGAAAACAAAAAAACGCACCTCGATCGAGCTTTTATTAAACCCTCGATCGAGTTATTAACAGCTCGATCGAGGGTTTATTAGACCCTCGGTCGAGCTTTTATTAAACGCTCGATTGAGCTTCTGATAAACCCTCGGTCCGACGGTTCAAGACCTCGATTGGGGGTTAAATAAACGCTCGATTGAGGGTTAAAAAAGACCTCGATCGAGCATCTTTAACCGCCTATAAATAGGAAACAAACTCGTTATGTTATTCACTTCGTCTGTTGAATATGGGTCACAGAGTAATTGGGTTATAGATGTGATTCCAATCAATCACATCTATAACACCAATCACTCCACAACTAATATTCAACATAAAATGTAGGGGAAACCCACCACCCCAGTAGTGCTCCATTACAGTCCTATTTTGTGTTTTGAATTAGTTTTGAACATTAAAAAACTTTTAACAATCAATTTCTCAAATCCTTGGCCCCATGGCGATATGTAAAATGACGGCGGTTTGGCAATGTCATGGTTTTTTTTTGGTTTAATTTTCTAAGAGATTTATTATTCGTAGAGTTGGTCGAATTCGAATCAAATGATGTTGAAATTATTTATGTCCCAGAACCTCAATTGAGGGTTTATTAGGACCTCGATCAAGTTTTTGTTAAGATCTCGATCAATCTCTTGACCTCGATCGGGGGCCGGAAAAACAGAGAATTATCCCTCTTACAGAAAAATCAATGTTTCTCTGTGTCTTCTAGGGGTGTAAACCCTGCCGATTATGGAACACAATTGAGCGGAGTTAATATTGATAGTTTCACCTTCGAATCCTCTATCCATTGAGGTATCATGCATGCATTTTGGAATTCATATGGATTTTTTGTTTTAATTAGTTTTAAAACTTAAACTTAGAAAACCTGACAACAACTTCGAAGCAGCTCAAAGAAAAATCCACAGTGTAAAAAATAGACATCCAAAAATTTCGTAAAAATGCATAGCCCACACATCGACGCGTGCTCTTCAAAAGGGTATCTTTGGTTTTTCAATTTTTGAAAACAGTGAAAAAAAACATGGGATGGACACACATGTGTATAAAATGATGTTGAAATGAGATGTGGTTACTTTCGAAAAATAATAAATAATTGTATATTGCGAAATAAATTAACAAAAAATGTGCAGACCACATTGCATTTTGTGTAGATCATGCTCATATATATATATATATATATTAAATTATTAATGTAAGGTTGAATTATTGGGGTTGGACACAAGCCAGTTATTAACTTCTTCAAATTTTTAAGGTGACACATTTCATTAAATGCAAAATTTTACATATTAAATGACATCAAAATATTTTAAAAAAAATATCGTTGGGAAGCCAACATAATATTCAACAATTTTTTTTTTTACTACAAGTCGAAATTCACATGGAATATATGCATTTCGAGGGCTTCTATCTAGCACATGAGTAAAAAATCAGGTTTTCATTGCCAAATTTGGCCAAAAAGTGTTACCCACTTTCATGGATGCACCCATAAGCCACTCAATGTTCAAGCACAAGTTTGATGAAACAAGATGGCTAGTCATAAGCACACAACCCGCATTCAAAAAATTGAACAAGAGAAACAACTCAAGTTGTTAGGATTATTTTATTTTTGTGGCAGTTGGTGTTGTTGCGTTATAAATTTCAAGCTTACATTGGTGACTTGGTAGCTTTGAGGCTTCTCTAATTGGACAATTAGTAGAAATTTCCATATTTGGCAAGAAAAGGAGTTCTAAAGGCATTTAGGGTAAAGAAGAAAAATATTTTTTTTATAATTGGGCTAAAAAAAGAGAAGTTAATTTTCAGATTAATTTTTTGCTTTTTAAGCCAATTTGATGTTATTGGACTTATATTGGAACTTAAGTTGTCAATTTGGTTCTGAGCAATCTCTATCAATCATTTATGAGATTATGCAAAAATTTTGTAAAGCTTCTGGGATGTTGATAAATGAAGACAAGTCATCTTTATTATACTCTGGGCTGGATGAAGCTGAGCTGATTACTGTACATAATATTTTTTCCTTTTCAGTTGCAAAACTTGAGGTTGGCTTGATGCATCTTGGGTTTCATCTTAAACCTTGCAGCTATTTTATAAAGGATTGGGATTGGCTGGTGGCAAAGGTGGAAAAGAGAACTAAGAACTGGAGTTTTCAATGGTTATCTAAGGGAGGTAAGCTTATACTGGTTAAATCAATTTTAGAAGCTAGTCTGGTATACTAGATGCATTCCTCGATTCCCTTGGGCATTATTGAAAAGATTACGAAATTATGTTTCAAATTTTTATGGGCAGGGAATTCAGACTCTTCTGGATTGCCCTAGACATCTTGGAAAGCTTTGACATGTCCAAAATTCTTGGGAGGTTGGGGGCTGAAGATACTTGTTGTTTTTGCTAATGCTATTGCTACCAAGAATGTTTAGAACCTGCTTCATGGATCAGCCTATGGGTGCAGATTGCTTTACAGAAATATATATATATCCTTTATCCTTGTTGGATTGGATTCATGTGACAGTAAAAAAGAAAAGGTGTATGTCCATTTGTTGGAAAGAAGTGCTATGGTCTTTTGATCTTATTGGAAACTATATTATCTGGAAGGTTGGAAATGGTGCTAATGTTAGAATAGGGTTGGATCCCTAGGTTGGTTGTAAGTGGAGACACATTCTAAGAATCAGTTTGATGGATAAACTACACTCTGCATGTTTTTATTTTCTTAAAGACATTGGTTTCCCTGGTGTGTCATTGTTGTTGAATCAAGGTTGGACATTAGCTGCTCTGATTGGTCTTGATGAACAACAAGACATCACTTGCTGGAATGACTATTTGGATATTTTAAAATCAGGTCATGTCAGATTGTCATGTGATGAGGATATTTTGATTTGGAATCAGTCTAAATATGGGAAGTATACACCAAAATTTGGTTATCTTCAGTTAGTGTTGGATAGACATTTGGAGGAACTTTCTTGGTGGTGGAAGGTCCTTCGGAAGTTCAAATGCCCACTAAAGGAAAAAAAAATTTGTTGGTTTTTATTATCTGACAAAACATTAACTTGGGATGTTATTGCAGAAAAAGTAAGGAAGGTCTTGGAAGATGCTATTTATGCAAATTAGATTCAGAGTCTAATGTTATTATTCCAGAAAATTTTGGACTGAATTAGAGGCCAAGTTACAGTTAAACAATTTATGGAATGGATCTTCAGTAAGTATATGTCTGAAAAAATGGTGCCTGAAAGGAGAAGTGAAACACATCAGGTCTTTTCCAATTATTGTGTTCTGGTTTATTTGGAAGCTGAGGAATCAAAGCTGTTTCGATGATTATGTGTTATCGCCTTTCCAGGTTTCATCTCTTTGTCTGGGTATGTTGAGTTCTTTTCCCCAAGACAAGATTGTCAGAATTAGATATGTTGTTGAGGAAGTGATTGATAAATCATATCCTTGGGGATACTTTTATGGATCGGCAGCAGAGGAACCAAAAATTTGTGGAGCTGGGGGATTGCTCTATATATCTGATGAACACTTTTTTACTTTTAAAGCAGGGTTGGGCCTTCGAACTAACAATTATGCTGAGCTTTTTGGTTTAAAGCTTCTTCTTACTCTGTGTTTGGAACATAATTGTAAGAAATTGCATATTTTTGGTGATTCACAGCTTGTTATCAATTGGGCTACTGGTAAGTATCACATTCAAAATAGTCATCTAGTGTAGATTTTGCTTGAAGTTAATAGATTGGTTGATATGTTTGAGTCTGTGCATTTTGTGCATATTTATCGAGAAATAAATTCACTTGCAGATGTATTGGAAAAATATGGATCTAACGTTATAATTGGATCTTGGCATATATCTGAGCATCGAGAAACTGAATGTTTCGACTATGTCATGCTTTATTAAAAATAACTTTGGTACAGGTTTTTGGGTGAAGAATGGAGCTCTTATTGAAGATAAAGGATGAATGGATCTTGTTGATCCTTGTTTGTTTTTTGAAGGATTATTGGAACTGCATATGTGAACTACTAAATAGTTTTGAAGCTATGACTGTTTTTTATGTTTATGGGTAGGTTTTGCCCAGATATGTAAATTGCTATGATACAATGGATTATGTGTGATGAGATTGTTGTATGTGTTGATTCTTATATGTGATGGAATGATTATTCTTGATTATGTAATCAACATAAGAATATATTTGGATTTTGATCAGAAACTATTGACAATGGACAATACTAGTTATTGGTCTATTTGTGGATTGTATTTTGTTTTTCAAATAATATGCGGTTATTTTATGTGGAAAAAAAAGTTGTCAATTTGGTGTTCTTGGACATATATTGGAACTTAAGTTGTTTATCATTAGTTTTAAGGTCCAAGTTTATTTTTTCAAAGATTATATATACATGGCCAAGAGAAGTTAATTTTCAAATTAATTTTTTGCTTTTTAAGCCAATTTGATGTTCTTGGACTTATATTGGAACTTAAGTTGTCAATTTGATGTTCTTGGACTTATATTGGAACTAAAGTTGTTTATCATTAATTTTAAGGTTAAAGATTATATATACATGGCCAAAGTTTATTTTTGTACTTGGATTTATATTGGAGCTTAAGTTGTTTATCATTAATTTCAAGGTCCAATTTGATGTTTTTGGACTTATATTAGAACTTAAGTAGTCAATTTGATGTTCTTAGACTTATTTTGGAACTTAAGTTGTTTATCATTAATTTTAAGGTCCAAGTTTATTTTTTCAAATATTATATATACATGGCCAAAAGTTTATTTTTGTCAAACATTATATATACATAAACTTTGTCAAAGATTATATATGCATGGCCAACGTTTATTTGTTTTTGTCAAACATTATATATACATAAACTTTGTCAAAGATTATATATGCATGGCCTACGTTTATTTGTTTTTGTCAAACATTATATATACATAAACTTTGTCAAAGATTATATATACATGGCTAACGTTTATTTGTGTCAAGCATGAAGGTCGGGAGTTTATTTTTGTCAAAGTTTATGTTTTGAAAGTTTATATACATGGCCAACGTTTATTTGTGTCAAGCATGAAGGTCGAAAGTTTATTCTTGTCAAAGTTTATGTTTTCAAAGCAAGAAGGAAGGTCGGAAGTTTATTTTTGTCAAAGTTTATGTTTTCAAAGATTATAGCATTTTGTCAAAGTTTGTTGTCAAAGATTATAGCATGAAGGTGTAAAGTTTATTTTTGTCAAAGTTTATGTTTTCAAAAGATTATTATATATAAATGGCCATTGTTTCAAAGTTTGTTATCAAAGATTATAGCAATAAGGTCTAAGTTTATTTTTGTCAAAGTTTATGTTTTGAAAAGATTATATATAGATGGCCAACGTCTATTTATGTCAAACCTGATGGTCGAAATTTGGGAGAATCCCACAACGGGCATCCAATTGCTCAACCAATTCAATGTTCAGGTTTTTTAAACGCATATAAAATAATAAAAAACTCCTTCTCCGTTGCATGTGGGATAGTAGAATTTCCAAAACATATAAAAAACTCGGTACAAAATAATGGGCGACCTCGTCGGGGATTCCAATACATTGGAGAAAGTAATTTTGACGGAGCCGCGAGAATCCTCTGCTCAGGTGCTTTATACGAGGGACAAGATGTATCATGGAAAAATGAACGTGGAACAAAAACCGTGATTTTCAAATGGAGCATTATGTGTACAAGAGGAATTTTGATGAGATATTCATCATCGATTTAGGTAAGACTTGGAAAAAGCTTCAGCTTATTGCAAGGGTGATTGTTGCAATTGAAAATCCACAGGATATTATTGTCCGGTCTGGAAGGCCATATGATAGCGTGTTGTCTTGAAGTTTACTCAATATACTGGAGCACATGCAATAGCTGGTAGGAACACTCGAACATTTATAACTTAGATGCAGACTTCATTTAACGAGCCTTGATTGTTGATCCTTTATGATCCGAGGACTGACCACCAGCCCATAAAAGAAGCGACCGTTGTTATAAATGTTAAACAAATTTCTAAGTTTGTGGTTGGAATAAGTGATAAGGTGTCTCCAACTGACATTGACGAAAGGATGTGAGTTGGAGTTGATCTCAATAAGTATCATTTTCAGATCTCGTTTCCTCCTAATATTGATCCGAGTGTGCCAATGGTGACTTTTGAAGAGAAGCCAGATCTTACCTGCAATGATGTTGGTGGTTCTAAAGAAAAAATAAAAAAGATGAGAGATGGTGCGGAGCTTCCAGTACTTCATCCTGAGAAATTTGCTAAGCTTGCAATAGATCCTCCTAAGGGTGTCCTTTTCTATGGACCTCTTGACACAGGAAAGACACTATTATCTCGAGCAGTGGCCAATCGTACTGATGCATGCTTGATTAGAGTTATTGGAAGTGAGCTTGTTCAGAAGTACGTTGGTGAGGGTGCTCTAATCGTTCGGGAGCTTTTTCAGATGGCCCGGTTAAATAAAACCTGTATTCTCTTTTTGAAGAAGCGGAATGACTGTTGGTTCTTCGGGCTATATAACAGATGATGGACATCATTTTGGCTGTGATCATTCCAAGAATGTTCTTCATCATGTCATTTTTGTCATTGATAAATCGGAGTCCGTGGGAGGTCTTGATATTAATCCAACGATATCCATGTTTTTTACCATGCATGATTGTAGGCTTGGTTGCGTATATGAGGCAATAATAAGGTTTATAAGAACTCGTCTCAGGACAGTGTCTGATGATTTCGTATCAGTAATTCTCTTCGACTGCAACTCATTTATTGTTGTAGAGATGAAAAAGACGAGGGAGGAAGTTGTTAATTCGCTTCTTGCTTATGATGCAGATGGAGGAACTATTTATTCATCTGGCTTGGAATTGGCTGAAAGGGTGACGATCAAAGCCTCGATTCTCTAGATTATGTAGACAGAATGAAACAACAAGAGGCCAAGGATCTGAAGCACACTACAAACAGATTGAAGACTCTAGGGGTAGTCGACCAAGACAGTCGTGATGTACAAATTGGGCCTGATCCAATTGTGTATACTGAAGTCTGTATAAAATTGTGTTTTACTGTTGATATAGCAGTCAAAATTGGGAGTAATGGTTTAGATTTTATGCCACGAAGAGATCGACTGTCTGAAAATATTCCACTGGAGAAGATGACGGGCGGTAAATGTTTGACAAACCTGGCTGAATTTATGCAGCATGTGGTTATGAACACGTCTGTATACCCTATTCGTTTGAAAACAAAATCAATGGTCTTACAAAATTCCGCTGACAGAAATGATGTGAGGTTAATTCCCGTAGCCCTTCTTGGAAATTTTTGATGCTGTGTCAGTTTAGACAGGTGTTGATGCATCCTTGTAAACAACAGAACTCACGAGAGAACTGCAGGGTGAGAAAAAGTGAAGTCGAAGCTCAAGCTTCGCTCTATGTGATTCTCTCGAAGAGCCAAAGCTCGGTAAAAGGATTAGTGGATGAGCTGACAAGTTTGGATTTACAAGTTTGTATTACCTTTGTTATTATGCATGTTTTTTTGGCTGCACATTTTTTCCAGATTTACTTGTCTAAATGTCTTTTACAATTACAGTTGAGTGAAAGAACAAGAATCCTTAAATTTCTCACTCTGTGAAAGTCTTCCTACATATTTGGGTATATGTTTTTATAAGTTATGTTGAATTGTTAATGTGCCAATTTTTACTTCATCTTACTCATAGGTAAAAATGATTTGTAATTTCTTAAGTCTTTAAGACTATGGAAGAACACACAAACATGTCAACATTTACCATTGATGAGCTGCAAGCTTCACTCATTAATCATGAACATAGACTCAGCAGAACACAAACATCATTGGAAGGTGCATTCGCAACACAGTCATCCATAAGCCATGGTAGAGGCAGGGGGAGAAACAATTTCAGAGGTAGAGGAAGAAGTTCTTCAAGAGGCGGATGAGGCAGAAGTCTTGCAAATCTCAGTGGTTGAGAAGATAATTAGAACCCAAGTGAACCAAGTGGCTAGAGGTTTGATAAATCAAACATCCAATGTCATTACTATAATAAATTTGGTCATTATGCATATGAATGTAGGAAGAAACAATATGACCAAGGAAGGAAAAGCCCAAATCAGTCGACCAGCACCAGCACTTCTATAAGTGCAATGTTAATGGCATCAACATCTCCACTTGAATGCAATGTTGTTCAAGAAAGACCACATGACATATGGTACTCAGGATGGAACAATCATATCATTGGTAACTTAAGTTTGTTTTCAAATCTAGACAACTCAGTTAAAACTGATGTTACACTTGGAAACAATGTCCAAGTTATTGTTTTAGGAAAAGGCACTATTGATTTCCTAACCAAACAGGGGAAGAGTAAGTATATCCTTGATGTCTATCATGTCAAAGGTCTTAAACATAACTTATTGAGCATTGGAAAACTGATATAGAAAGGCTACAGAGTCTACATGGAAGATGATCACTGTGTGATTAAAGACAAGCGTCCAAGCGACCAACTGATAGCAAAAGTGCCAATGACAAGCAATAGTTTGTTTCCATTAAGGATAGTTCCCGACATGAAAGGGAAGAGAAACACAAGAGTTGCATTCAAGGAAGAAAGTAAAGAAACAGTTGAGTCCCTTGACAAGAAAGAAAATGGAAGCGCTAATTTGCAAGCTGCATTTCAAACAGAAGTTCAGGATGAATCCTAGTTGTGGCATTTCAGATTTGGACATCTGAATTTTGGTAGGCTAAAGTTACTACACACAAAGAATATGGTCTAAGAATTTCCATTGATCGACAGACCATAAAGGGTTTGTGAATGTTGCATTTTTGGCAAGCAGCACAGAGAGACTTTTCTAGTTAGAAAGTATTNATTTGTGGTCCAATGCAGACATCATCCATTGGTGGCTGCAAATATTTTCTAACTTTTATTGATGACTACTCAAGAAAAACATGGGTATATTTTCTGAAACATTAATATGATGCATTTAGTTATTTTCAGTAGTTTAAGGCACTCATGGAGAATCAGAGTGGACATCAAATCAAGATATTAAGGAACGACAGAGGAGGTGAATATGTTTCAAATGAATTTCTAAATTTTTTCAAGACCCATGGCATACATAAGCAATTCATTGTATGGTATACACCTCAACAGAACGGTATTGCCGAAAGAAAGAATAGAATCATATTGGAGATGGCACGCAACATGTTGGAAGCCAAGCATTTTCCAAATGAATATTGGGGTGAAGCACTCGCAACTGCCATATACATTATGTGCCGGTGTCCAACAAAGAGTGTGCAGAACACAGATCCCAACTAAGCATGGACATGTATGAATAATAGTGTTTCTCATTTAAAAAATTTTGGTTGTGTTCCATATGCTCATGTTCCAAATGAGCTAAGAAAGAAGCTAGACAAGAAGGGACAAAAATGTATTTTTGTCGGCTATTCTGAAGACACAAAAGCATAGAAGTTGTATGACCCTGTCGCAAGGGAATTAATAATCAGTCGAGATGTTCCATTTGTCGAGAATGAATCATGGGATGGAACTGTTGACACAAATGTCAAGATTGTGTCAAATGTCAACAATGATGACATGGCAGAGGAAGTGGTTCAAACACCACATGTAAATCAACTGTTTGCAGTACCGTCGAATCCCATGACACCACGACATGGTTCAACACAAGGACCATCAACACAAGTGGTAGCTCAAGCCGTGCTCAAGCCACACCGACAAGCACACTAAGAGGACAACAGACTCCATCAAGCATTTCATCGAGGTCAACATCGACAGAACCGATGAAGACAAGAAGTCTGTGTGAGATATATGAAGATGGTACACCAAATTCATTCTCTCTCTTTGCATTATTTTCTCCTATATATGATCCACTAAAATTTGAAGAAGTTGTTGAAGAAGAAGTGTGGGGACAAGCCATGGATGAAGAAATAGAATGCATTCAAAAGAACCATACATGGAAGATGGTTGATGTACCAAAAGACAAAGATGTAATCAGTGTCAAATAGATTTACAATACCAAGCAAGATTCTTATGGGAATGTGCAGAAGCAAAAAGAAAGAATGGTAGTAAGAGGGTTCACACAATAGCCCGACATAGATTTCAATGAAATGTTTGCACCTGTTGCACACATGGATACAATCATAACTGTTTTGGCCATTGCTGCACAAAACAAATGGCCTGTTTATCAAATGGATGTCAAGTCAGCATTCTTAAATGGCTATCTAGAAAAGGAAGTATATGTGGAACAACCACAAGGCTATGAAGTTCCAGGTCAGGAACATAAAGTGTACATGCTGAAAAAGGAACTCTATGGTTTGAAGCAAGCTCCTAGAGCTTGGTACAACCGGATTGATTACTATCTCACTAAAAATGGATTTCATAGAAGTGAAAGTGAACCGATATTGTACACCAAAGTGGTTGACCAAGGTAAGATGGAAAGTGAATTTGAAATGATTGATCTGGGGCTTATGAAGTTTTTTCTAGGCATTGAAGTTCAGTAGTTTGAAAGTGGTATATTTATTTCACAATCTGAATATGCAAGTGAAGTTTTAAAAAGATTTAACATGTCAAATTGCAAGACAACCCCAACACTAGTAATAATAGGTTTAAAATTGAGCAAGGACGATGAAGGAACACTAGTAGATCCTATGCCATTCAAAAGGCTTGTTGGAAACCTTATGTATTTGACAACGACAAGACCAGACATCATGTATGGAGTAAGTCTGATCTCAAGGTTCATGGAGTCACTGGAAAAATTACATTGGCAAGCAGGTAAAAGAATTCGGAGGTATGTAAGTGGAACAAAAGACCTTGGCATTATGTATTGAACCTTAGAAAATTTTGAACTCATTGGCTACACTGATAGTGACAATGGAGGAAACATAGATGACAAGAAGAGCACATCTGGGTACACATTTAATTTTGGTATAGGTGTTGTTTCATGGGATTCAAAGAAACAACCCACAATAACTATGTCTTCAGCTGAAGCAGAGTATGTTGCAGCTACAAGTGCTACATGTCAAGCTGTCTAGATGAGGAGAGTGTTAAAAGACTTGTCACAGAACCATCAAGAATCGACAACAATTTTCTATGACAACAATTCAGCCATACCATTATCAAAGAATGATATGTTTCATAAGAGAACCAAGCACATCGACACAAGGTTTCATTTTATAAGAGAATTGGTGAACAAGAAAGAAATTTGTTTGGAATTTTGCAGGTCTAAAGATCACCTTGCAGACATATTTACAAAACAGTTGGCAAAGGACATATTCCAGTATCTGCATAGTTATCTTGGAATAACAAGTTCTGCACATTGAACTTTGTCATGCACAGAGCAATCCTAAGCTCTGAAACATTTTGTAAGTTTTGTTTAAAAAAAAAATCCCCATCTACTCATAATTAAGGGCGAGTGTTGGAAATATTAATTACTCACAGATCCTTATCTGATCTCAACCGACTCTGTCAGAGTTTGTATCAGTCAAGATTTTGTCGGTTAGTCTGACAAGAGTGAAGACTCCACGACTAGGCAATGTAAACCAATCGAATAAATTTCTGAAGCTAAGTTGTTAGGTAGATAGTTATTACAGTCTTTAATGGTGAGTCAGTCGATTCACGTAGAATCATTTTTCAGGTTTCCTATAAATAGTAGAAGAATATTATAAGTTAAGTTAGACACATTAGACATCAGAACTCACGAGATAACTCCAAGGTGAGAAAAAGTGAATTTGAAGCTCAAGCTTCTTTGTATGTGATTCTCTCGAAGAGCTGAATCTTTGTAAAAGGATTAGTTGGTGAAACGACAAGTTTGGATCGACAAGTTTGTATTACCTTTTCTATTTCTAGACAATATATATATGAAATAGTTTATGGCTGAATTTATGTTTATTTGGCTGCACATTTTTTCTATATTTACTTGTGTAAATGTCTTTTATAGTTACAGTTGAGTGAAAGAACAAGAATCCTTAAATTTCTCACTCCGTGAAAGTTCCAGTTTTTACGGCACAGTGGTTGACTCAAGTCTTCCTACATATTTGGGTATATGTTTTTATAAGTTATTTTGAATTGTTAATGTGTCTATTTTTATTTAATCTTACTCATAGGTGAAAAGCACTTGTAATTTCTTAAGTCTTTTAGACTAAGAAACATACTATGTAGATTTTGACTAAAACCAAGTGAATCGACAAGGTCAGTTGAGTAAACCAACTAGTGGTTGAAGTGATCAATCGACTAACTAGTCGAAGAGGTTAGCCGACTAGTGGTCAAAGTGAAGTAACATACTAGTGGTCGAAGAGATTAATCGACTAGTGGTCGAAGTGAAGTTACTGACAAGTGGTCGAAGTAACTGTTGGTAGAATCTACAAGTAAGAACTTGTCTAAGTAAATTAGTTGGGTCTAAAAGGCTGATCAAATTTAATAAAATTGTCTAGTCAGGAGTTAGATAAGTTTCACTTGGCATAGAAAAAGTTAAAGGAGGTGGGCATGAAAATTAAAATTTTAATAACTGAGCGGTAAATTCAAGTTTAGTTGGCTTGGTTTTGGCTAACATTTCTATTATGAGAAAGAAGTTAGAATTCGAGATGGAGACTGAGTAGATGTAGTTTTTCGTATATAAACATAGATAATAGACATAAATAGGGCTGGACTCGCAGGAAAAGATAGGTTATTTCATTGTAATAGTTTCACTTTGTGGAGATGAATAAAGTTGCAGAGAGGAAATTGTTGAAAACATTCCATGGTAGAGATTCTTGTGCCATCAATTTTCTTAGTAATCGAACTTCTATGTGATTGTTTTTCCAGTTTACATCCCATTATGTATCTTTATTTCATGTTTGAGTAAGGGTTTTTTGAACCAAAATTCATCTTTGATGCTCCAGTTCATCGTATTCAAACATTTTAAATTTGTTCTTCTAATTTTTTACAGAACTCACCCTAGTTAGGTGGTATGTTTTAATGGAATTTATTCCTTTGTCTGCTAACAAACCTGCAAACTACTAAAGACTGAGGAAATGGTGTCTACCCTACCTCTATTCTTGTTCTTTTCAAACCCCAATCTATTACAAATCAAACCAATATTTGTTTATTGACTCTATTTCCCAATGGTATCTTTTAAAGACTATCTTACCAAACTTTATAAAACAAACTAGTTCCTATTACAAATATGATCTTCTCAGTGTTATTATTGAATATCCTGAGTGAGAAATTTTTAAATTTATTGAGATATCCATCTATGACTGTATGAGGTTAGAATACACTCTAAAGTTGTTTTTTTTGTTATCTCGAGGTTTCCTTGATACAACCCAAGTAAAATCTGAGTGATAACATATTGGCTTCGTTGCCGAGAAGCGATGGTTCAAATCTTTTCCTAAGTATGAACGATAGAGTTTCATATTTGACTATTGATGGTGAACAATGGTTAGACATCAAGTAGGATGTGCATGTTTCACCTAGCGACTCCAACTTTGATGGATCCAAATTTCATAAATTTTGGTGACTTCACTTGCAGTAAAATCTAGAAATTAAGTTTTCAAAGAAAATTTATGGACTCTAATAGGGAATGAGCTCATTGTAAATATATGGAAAGGCATGATGAAAAAAATCAGTTACTCATGTTTTAATTTTCTCCAATACATTTTATCCTTTCTTGTCAATTATTTCCTATCATTTCCTAAGCTTGTCAAAAGAATTTCCCATTTCCTACTGTATTCAAAAGAAGACCATGGATTCAATTATGTATATGCTTCTTTACAAACTAAGAATACGTCTTCATCCTGTACATTTAATTTTGACCAAGATCTTTCATTTGAGTTACATCGCATCAATGATCAACCTTTTGAGCCTCATGATAGTAAATTCGATACTGCATCCTTTCCACATGACTATGTTCCTTCCAAGATCCAAAACCGGTATAGACCACTTCAGCTACCTCATGTTCTTCATGGTTTCCCTATGAAGCATTATAAATAACTTACTATATTTTATGGGGAATCCGATAACCTCACAACTAAGAAACATTTTCATGCCTTTGAGCATTTCATCGACCTTTTAGAAATAAAGCACGATGATGTTTGCATGAGAGTTTTTTCTCAATCTTTACAAGGATATGCTAAAGAATGGTTTAAGCATTTGCATCCTGAATCCATCAAGACATGGGAGTAATTTTATGATATCGTTTTGAATTTTTGATGTAAGAGAAGAGAAATAGACCAAATTATTTCATAATTTTACTCTATGGAAAGACAAGAAGATGAAACCATGCCAAGCTTCAACAAGAGATTTTCTAGTTTTTATTATAACATGCCTAAAGAGATTCAAGAACTTGAAAATTCTCCTAAATTGTACTATGCATCAGCCTTTGTTCTTGAATTGTCCTTCCTTCTTTTGGAAAGAAGATCAATCACTTTGTAGCATATGTTCATTGATTCCTTGGTGGTTGAAGATAATCTTAGATTGTCTTAAAAAAATTCAGATCAAGGCATTTGTGATAAAATTAACAACCAATTAGAGTTGGAAGAACAAAATGAACAAGAAATATTTTCTCTGCATTTCAATACTTCTTTTTGTGAGAAAGAAGATGACCAAACCGATGATGTAAAGGAAGAATGTTATTATGGTTTCTTTTCTGAAAATTACAATCAACATAAGGTTATTACAAATTCTGTTGTTGATGGATTTCAAGAAGACTTCAGTTTACCCATCTATTATGAATATGAGGATGACTATTTGGATAGTTTACCTAAACAACCAGCAGAAGATCTTACAAGTTCTTGGCCATTTACTATATAGGATCATATTATAGTTCTGTTGTAGGTACAACAGATCACATGCTATCTAAATATGGGACCTCCAAATTACATATACAAAGGTAACTATTTGAATCCCTTAAGATTGTTTAGAGGCCCCTATAACATTTATCATGGTTTGTTTATTTTAACTTAGTCAAATTTCTGGAATTTATGCATGATTTATGTGATTTTGGTGACTTGCAAAAGACTATCTTCTGCATAAATTATTCCATCCCGCAACCTGCAATTCACGGACTGCGGGATTCTAAAGTTAAACATTTTTAGATTTTTGATCCCACAACCGAAAACCCACAATTTGCAGAATGTGGGATGCGGAAAGGTTTTTGTGTGTGCAAGTTGGTCATCCTGCAACCTGCAACCCATTATTTGCAGAATGGGGATTGCAGGGAGTAGTTTATTTTGAATATTTGGTTGTATGTTTCTGCAACCTGGAACTCGCATTTTGCAGGATGCGGATTGCAGAAAGGATCGAATAAAATTTCGATGGTTTTGTGATCCCGCATCCCACATCCAGCAAGTGCAGAATGTGGGTTGCAGGATGGTAAATAAAACTCAAAACCCATGTGGTAATCCCATATCCCATAGGATTTAATCCTAATCATTCATCCATTCTAATCCTACGGTCTTAATTTGACCCACGAAAAATATATATATAGCAACTCCTTATACATTTTCTTTACTGTTTTTACTATTTCGAGTTACTTCTCCATGTGGGTTTTCACTGTGATTTTTTACCTGAACTTATTGTCACTTTCGCAGTCGATTTTAGGTTGGTTCTGTTATCCATTTATTTTTTAGATTTGCTTACTGTAGCATTGTTTGAATTAGTTTTAATTGTTGGTTTATGAATTTAAATAGAGTTCCTCAATTTTTGTGATGTCTTGAATTACTCATTGTAAGAACCTTCAAAATGCCATGTTGACCAAAGACCTAAACTTCAGTATCTTCTCTGACACCAGTGACAGGATCTCTGAAACTTATTAGATTGACTGGTCCCAAGTATACTCCACTTTTTATAACGATGACCTATATGACATTCTGAACGACCAACTACCTTATCAAAGAATTATAGATTCTAGAATCCATGCCATTGCTGCTAGACCTACAATTATTCCTTATAACGACGTGGTCAAATGGATCGTGGAACATACAAACCCCACTGACTGTTCCTTCAACGATATTGTAGGGTCACAACTTGCTACCTTTCACCCTAATGTATTTATCAGTGCATATGGTATTAAACTAGTTAGGCAACCCTTTGATGCAGACTTTGTCCGAGCCTCTAAGGCCAGTTTCAATTTTGTTGAAATTGTAAAATCATGGATGAGTGAACCCGATAAGTTTTTTGAGAGGAAATATGACCTTTATCCTATCACCTGGTTTAAAGAACCTTATTCGTTACTAGAAGCTATGTTATGCAGGTTATATGGTCTTCCCAATTGCTCTGTTTTCAAGGCCAAATGGGCTCTAGTGGCTCACCACGTGCTAACCACTGGTGAATCCTTTCCATGGGCCTCTATTTTATCCCTAGATCTTATAACAACAATCCAAAGTTATTAAAAGGCTATTTCCCAGAAGAAACCTAATTTATTTTTGTTAGCCTTCGTCATCGATGTATTCTGCACTTATTTTCACTATCCCAATTCGGGATGAAGCTGGTATTTACTGTCCCCACTGGTACCTATTTAATATTTAGAGTTGTGGAATACCAATTATGTAACTAGGTTATATGAAATTTGTGAGAATTTTTATGACTGCATTCATTTTCTAATATTTAAAAAGGAAGCTTTCGCCTTCTTAGCCGAATCAAAATCCATCATTGCTATGATGGGTGACTAGTATGTTGGCGAGTCCTTTGCATATTTCAAGGTCTTGGGTGGAAATGCTTTACCCATGTTTCCAAGGGTTGTCCCTGACAGGTTGGTCATAGAAGAAATATCTTTCTAGACTGTGACTAAAGGAGTTTATAAGAATCTTGGTAGACTTAAAAGAAGAGTTTGGCCTAAGTTCCCTCAGACCCTTAGATATTTGAGCATGCCAAATTCAACCTGGGCTACAGATATAATTGACCATATAGTTTTTATAAAGCTTGGTTTTACTAGCAAGAGAAAACATGATCCTAAGGTATTTCTTGATGCTCATCTCAGGGAGAACCATTTCAAAGGTGGCTACACTCATGAAGAAATCCCGAATGACTCCATCTATCAAGAAGTAGATATCTTTTATGAAGTCTTGGCCAGGGACAAAAGCAAAGAGGAACAGAGTCAAATCCTACAATATAAAAAAGAACTTAGAGAGAGGATTCATAACTACAGGGCAATGGAAATAGAAATTCAGGAAAAACTCAGAAAAGACAGGGAAGAAAAGGAAACTTTAGCAATAAAAGATTCATCAGTGACAACTAGCTTAGATAGGGATAAAAAAAGGTCCTATGGAAGTTCTTCCATAGAAAACTATTGATCAGTAAGTCAAATCCTTGATACATACTTCGCAACAGCTGACACAGATGACTTCTGTGTTAGAAACTCAGGAAATTGTGACTAATCAGCATGCTGATAATGTTCAGGTAACTAATGCAGTCACTTAAAGAACTCATGATCTAGTAAGGGATGACATTAATCCACTGCAAAGATTAAAGGTTCATTTTCCTTATTCTTCAGCTCATACCATAGACTTGACTAATTCCGATCAAGAAGAAGAATATGTTTCTCCTGCGCCTGGCACTGAAGAGGAAGGCGACCATTTTCAAGCATTTCTATATCTGTTTAATAGTAAAGCTAAGAAGAATTCTATTTCAGTTCCTGAAATCCCACAACCCTCTTCTGTACTTAAATCTTAAACTCCAGCATTACTCTTGTCATCTATCCAATTATTATTCACTTTTCCTTCTGGATTACCTCCACCACAATCGTTATCTCAACTTTATCACACTGTGACTACCACAACTTCCCCTATCTCCTCTCGTCCATTTCAAATCCCCATGCTTCAATATAATACTAAAGAGTCACAATTGTTTAAGATTCCTCTACACATACCTTCATTCTCTTTATTATCAACATCTGTTTCTGATAAGGTTTTGTCCCATTCATCATCACTCCCAGGTATTGGTATTCTAGTTTCCTCCCCCAAGACTTGTACTGCTCTACTTATCTCTTCAACTTCTAAAGAAATTCTTGCTCCAAGTACTTATTTTCCTTCGCCTACTACTCATATTACTGTGCATATGCCTCCCACTATTGTAACTCAAACATCTACTTTGGTTTCCACAATAGTTGGGACTTCTTCAGCTACTGAGTAAACATAAGAGTTTGATGAGGATATAGTAATTTCTCTTAGAGATTACTACTACAAGAAATCCGTTAAGTCAGTAGTGAAGAAGGGAAAAAAGAGAAGCAGAGATCAAAGTGGTATGGATGCATCTATCACAAACCAGACAGTTTGGACTTGATAGTCTGGTGATCGACAGGTGGATGCTGCTGATACTGTTGCTACTTTGGGAGCATTCGTGGGCGCAAATTTCCATTTTGTGAACACACCAAAAAATACAATTTGAAATAAGAAAAGAATAAATAAGCCAACTAAAGGAATATCTGGAGAAAATCAAGAAATAGGATGAAGCTCACGTTGCTAATATTATGAAAACATCTGAAGACAAGTATGATGAAGTGCAGGTCAAAAGTGCTTCTCTTCATCTTGAACTACAAGGAGAGAAGACTGCAAATGCTTCTTTTGTACAAAATATAACCTAACTTGAAAAACAATGTGAAGATTTAGCTGTAAGTGCAGCTTCATCTTCGTTCTCTAGGTTTTCGCAAGAAGAATTGAAAGAATTCTCTATCAAGACAAATCAGGAGCATCATGAATTAATCATGGAATTGTTTCAAACTCTTGATAGAATTTTTGAAAATCATATTGATTTTAGTAAGATGTTTGTTTCCCTTGAGGATCAAGTAGAAAAGAGAGAACATGCTTCCAAGGCTTATGATGATGTTGTGGATTGGAAAAGATAAATGAAATACAAGCCATAAAACATCGCCATCGTGAGAAATTTTCAACTAAAGAAGCTTAGAACTATATTGCATGCTTGGGAAGATTTGAATGAGACAATTGATCAGGCTATTAAAAAGGCACAAGCTCTCTGTGGAAGGTGGTGGTATGTTGCTGATAATTTAATGGAGATTTTGTGTTTTCCTTTGATGGGTCTCATCAAGAATGCATGCCCTCTTAGACTGATGATTGAATAGGTTGAGAATAGACAAGATGAGGCAAAGGAGAAAATACAGGGACTTGATCACATCGGCATTGAAGACGTGGATCAGTTAATCAAACAACCTCTAGCTATTAAAGGGAATATCCATATTTACATCTGTATCTGGCACAAGTTAGCGAAAAAATGAAATGGAGAATCACAAATGTGATGCTCAACTTGGGCTTGAATCCGCTAACTATCCCAACATAGAAGAATTGTTGGAGATTTGGAAAATATGGAGAGATTTTTTTGGTTACTAGCTTTATTTGGGTCTTTTTTATCCCATTTTAATGGAGATCAATTCTTTGTAGTAATTATTTAAGGGGTAGACTTCAAATGTAAAAGGGACTTTTTGGAAAAGGAAAAATTGGGAGAAGAGGCTGGAGATACCTTTGCTTGATTGAGGTTTAAGTAATTTCTTTAAAAACTTTATTTAATATAGTAAACCATATCCTTTCACATCTCTTGTTATTTATTCATTAAGTTTCTTTAACGAATCATGACTTTTCCTGTTTTAGATGGATCAATATTGTTGTTTGTCCTTTGCAACTGATGAGTGCATTTATTCACAACTTTGATTTCTCTCTGTTACTAATTCATGTACTCATAAAGTTTTAAAGAGTTTATTATGTTAAACTTTTTATCTATTTCTGCAAATGATTATGTAGTGAAATCAGATAACAAATGTCTTGATTTTTCAATTAACATAAGTGTGTGTAGATTAACCTTTAATGAAGTTAATTTTAAATTATTGTCAGTTAATTTTCATTAATTGATTGTAACTTAAAGGATAAGTAAATGATATTATTTACGTTTATGTTAATTTGATTAAATGCTTGCCTGTCTTACATCTCAGTTTGACTTGTAAATCAAACCAAATACTTGTTTTAGACTAGTATAAATTTAGATTAGATTTCTTCTCTTAGTTAGTTTACATTTTTTTTTATCTCCTCATCAATCCAGTTTTCTTACACAGGAAAATAGATCATTTAAGGATCAAATTCGTAAGTTCCAGCAGAGGCTAGTAATATACATGGGAGATTACTACACCAAATAGGCTGGGAATAAGACTTTCCTTGTGTAGGACCTTTCGAATCCTTTTATTTAGGATTTTCCGCCTCTGTTGCAAGACTTGAAACCCATTCCAGCAACATACCCAAATGAGGCTTCAACAAATGGTGCTAGAAGGAGGGCCGACAAATCATGCCTTAACAAACTACCAAAACACCTCCTCCAGCAAGAGACCCTATCGGTACCCTTAGTGCCACCCATGTGTCTACGTTAGGGGAAGAAACTGCACAAGGTTTAGATTCCATCCCAACTACCCCTGTCAATGGACAGAGAACGCCAACAAACAAATATGTTTTCATATCACCTAGTTTAGGGCCCATTACAATTGAAAAATTACTAAAAGGTAACTCCAATAACGTTGTTGAGATTTGAAGACAATTTGCTGAAGGGCATCTCTAGTACAAAAATCCCCAAGCTGATAGTCAAGACAACCTTAATTCAGGTGACCGAAACACCGAAGAACCTAAAAATTCTTCTAATCACCCATCCACCCCTGGGTTAAATCTTGACTCATTTTTCCAAGAATCAATACTCCTCGACACAACATCCAAGCAGAAGGACCACCACCTTCACCTCCTTCTTTTGCATCTTCCTCAGACAAATCATCATACCCTAAACCTTCCACCTCATCAGAATAATCTGTTCCAATGGATGACGAATGACCTAAGAGGCCCTGGTTAGATGGAGATGCTATGTCTGTCTTAGGTGATCAGCATAGGTTTCCTCAGAACCCCGAGAATTGGCTTCCGAAATATAATCCAGATGACATAATCCTTGTGGAAGACCACATCAAATCTTTTATGTAGGCTATCAGACTTAGAAATGTAATACATGAAGAAGTGGTCTATAGATTGTTCCCTTGTACCTTTAAGGGAAAAGTTTCTACTTGGTATTTTTCCTTAGAATCCAGCTCTCTCCCATCATGGGATGTGTTTTCATAAATTTTCACTTAGGAATTTGGGGATGACAAGACCGCATAGGATTTAGTCATAGACCTTTCTTCCATGAAGACCAAGGGTAAGGAGAGAGTCAAATATTATAACCACAGGTTTTCATACTTGAAAAATAGAATTCCCACTACTATCCTCCTTGTTGAGGACTTGTTAGTAGCTTATTATAATAATGGTCTCCGGACACAAATAGCCATGTGGGTCAAAAGGGCTCGTAATAAAACCTTGCAGGACACTTTCTGTGAAGCTATTCAAGTAGAAAAGGACATGTTCTTCCTTAAGGACAACCTTGACACATCATCTAAACAAGCATCTACTTCCTGCAAGAAAGTTTATAACCCCTTCAAACCTGTTGGTACCAGTCAAGACCCTTTCAATATGAGTGACATAAAGAAGCTCCTCCATAATATGTCTAATGAAATGGTGGATATCAAGAAAACTAATAACGAAAATCAAGCTAATAATAGGGGGTTTAACAGGGCACCTCTCAAACGGCCTAACCAACCTCCTCAAAATCCACCAACTCCCAATCCCAGAGAGGGATTCACTTCAAGAAGAATTTTTTTCTGTGTTGAAATCCTTAGCTGCAGGAACACCAGACATTCTTGGATCATTTGACGTCTGATCAAATCAGGATTCACAACCTCCCCAAGAAGAAGAGGAAGAGGACCAACAGGTTAGCGCTTTTAGTTTATTTTTGAAAGAATAAGAAGAAGAACCTGAAACGATTTTCAATCTACAATATACTCACAACACTATATCTAAAGGGCCTCCTCCACAGGAACCACCACCTACGACATTAGCTCCCAACAAAGGTAAATCCCAAACACAGAAAGATACCGTCACTCCAAAACATGAATACAACTTGGATGAGGATATGAAGAGAGTCAAATCCAACATCTCGTTGTTTGATCTTCTTGAAATCCCTTCTATAAGGGATTCCATTCCCAAAAGCATGATTATCAAATGGCCAAGAGAAACCCAAAATAATAACCTTGACTCTTCTCCTAGACCAAGCAGTCAGAATCCTGGAAGCAAGGGGACCCCTCCTTTCTTACTTACTTCCGAAATATTCAACAGGAATGTACATAACTGCATGGTAGACTCAAGTGCTTCATCTAATGTGATGCCTTTGCCTGTTTGTGAAAAGTTGAATGCTACTTGGGAATCTTTCCCAATCCAAATTTTCCAATTGGATAGGTCTAAGGTTAGAGTTGTAGGAAGGCTAAGAAATGTTCTTCTTAGATTGTCCGTGGATCCCATAATTCATCAAACCATTGAAATCATGATCGTAGACATTCCAGAGACTTATGATATTTGGCTAAGCAGAGATTGGTAAAAAAAAAATGGAAGGTTACTTTGCCACCGATTGGTCTCACTTGTGGTTACCCCTAAATGGAGAACCCAACAAACTCAAGGTTAACAGGGAGCCATTTATGAAACAAATGGTAACTCATCTAGACAGATCCAATGAGTATGTCTCCTATTTTAGTAATCAAATTGAACATTTTACATTCGATACATTCTTTGGAGATCTGACTGCATATATTTCACCAGCAAAAAATGTACAGAAATAGTCCCAAGTTACTCATCTTATGTCTATACCATTCTCTAGTAATATTGTACATAATGTTTATAATGTAAATACCAATTTTAGAATCGATCCTTTTGTTTGGAATTTGTTTCTTGATGGTCCAGGTCAAAATATGGGGTGGGTGCGGGATGTGTCTCTATTGATACAAAAAGGAACAAGACCATGATCACATGTAGATTGGAGTTTGAATGCACCAATAACATAGCCGAGTATGAGGCATTGGTCCAAAGACTCATAAAGGCCTTCGACATAGGTGCAAAGGCAATTGAGTGCATAGGAGACTCTGAGATTATCATGAAGTAGGTAAGAAACAAAATACTTTTCCTGTCTCCTCCCTAGTCAATTATCATAGGTTGATCAGAGATCTGACTAACTCTTTTCTAGCATTTAATATCAAATCTATCCCTACGTCACAGAATTTCGACACTGATATATTAACTAATACTGCATCTAGGATAATCCTACCTGAAGGTTTGTCTCCCCAAACAGTCTTTATTGAGTTGATGTACAGGCCTTCCATTCCAGACAATGTCATGAATTAGAAAGTGTTCGATGATGACCAATAGATACTCGATTTCCTTTCATCCTAAGACACCTTTTAATCCATGGCTATTGACAAAGCTGATCATGACAAAAAAATTTCGACCCTTCCAATAATATTCCGAAGTTGGTCATCAACCTAGAAAAGTTCTACGATCTACAAGACAAGTTTAGGCAGAAGGCCAATTGCAAGACCTAGAGCTCATCCTTAAATTATGAATTTGTCAATCTAGGAACTGAACAAGATCCTCACCCTATTAACCTTGTACTTCATTTTCCCCATGAAGAAAACAGAGGCTTCATTAAGTTATGCAAGGAATTCAAAGAAGTCTTTTCCTAGATGTATGAAGAGCTTAGGACTTTCAATACTAGCATCATGCACCACAACATTCCAATGAAACCTGAAGTGAAGCCATATCAACATAAGCTGAGGATAATGCATCCCATATTGGAACCTTCTGTCAAGAAAGAACTCGATAAGCTACTAGCAGAAAGAATCATATTTCCTATTAGAAACATGCAATGGATTGCCAATTTAGTACCCTTTCAGAAGAAGAATGGGGAAATCAGGTTCTGTGTTGACTTCAGAAATATGGACAGGGCTTTTGAGAAGGACAATTATCTTGTTCCTCCCATGGAACCGATTCTACAAAAGGTGATTGGATCCAAAATGTTCTCACTCCTCGATGGTTTTTCAGGGTACAACCAAGTCCTGGTTTCCCTTGATGACCAGCTTAAAACAACCTTCCGAACGCCTTGGGGAACATTTTCCTACATGCGGATGCCATTCGGGTTGATAAATGCAAAAGCCACGTTCCAGAAGGCTATGGATATAGATTTCAGGGGCTTAATTCATAAGTCTGTCATTGTATATTTGGATGATGTAACAATTTATTCTAAAAAAAGACATGACCATTTGGCTTCTTTCAGATAGGTATTCGAAAGATGCAAGAGATTTGATATTTCACTCAATCCCAAGAAGTCTATATTCGTGGTGACGAAAGGTAATTTGTTAGGTTTCATTGTCTCTAAGGAAGGCATGATAATCAATCTAGAATGTACTAAAGCAATTTCAAAGATTGGTCTCCCTGGTTCCCGAAAAGCAATGCAATCTTTCTTGGCTAAGATTAATTTTTTCCATAGATTTGTACCTAATTTTTACCAAGTCGTTAAATAATTGCAAGATTTAGTAAAAAAAGATGTACAATTTAAATGGTATGAAGAACAGAGGAATTCCTTTGTTGAAATCAGAAGACCCATAGCAGAAAGCACTCGCTCTGATATCTCCAGATTTCAACAAAGATTTTATATTTTATACCTTTGCTACTGATTTCTCTTATGCAACTGTCCTAACACATAAAAACCATGAGGATGATGTGATCCCCATTTCTTTCATGAGCTCAAAGTTTAAAGGAGCCGAACTTAATTATTCACAAGTCGACAAACAGGCCTACCCAGTTTATAAATCGGTAAACATTATAGGCCTTACCTATTGAAGTAGAGGACCAAGGTGATTGTGCCACAGGCAGCCGTCCGAAATGTCCTCGTCCATAAAGAGTTAGGTGAGAAAAGGGCTTACTTGATGAAAACACTGCAGGAATACGATTTGGATATTAGGTCGGTGAACATAGTTAAAGGACAAGGTTTGTGTCTACTCTCTACCCACTCAAATGACCCTAAATATCAGCAAACCAAATGGGAGAAAGAGGAAGATGTATCCATAGGTTCTGCCAATGCAATTGAAACAACAACATCTGAATGGTATGATTAGATCAATTTTTTTTAAATCACGAGTTTGCACCTGAAACCAATATTGACCCTAAAAAACATAGAGCGCTAAGGATAAAATCAGCCCCTTATCAATCATTGATAATGTTTTATTTAGAAAAAAACTATGAGGGAGTTTTTCTGAGGTGTTTGGAAAAGGACAAAACTGATGATATCCTTTTTCAATTTCATGGATGACCTATTGGTGGAAATTTCTCAAGAGAAAAAAACACTCACAAAATTATTCGGGCATGATACTATTGGCTTACCTTATTTAGGGATGCTCATGCCTATGCCAGAAAATGTAAGCCTTTCCAGAAGTGTGATGGCAGAGTTAAAAAAACCTTCCTTCCCTTTGCAATCAGCAGTAGTCCAGTAACCATTTTGGAAATGGGGTTTTATTTTGTCGGGCATATCAACCTTGTGTCTTCTCAACAACATAAGTACATTTTGATAGCCATTGATTACTTCACCAAGTGGGTTGAAGCAGTCCCCCTTAGACTGTGTAATACAAACCAAGTGATTTCCTTTCTTGAGAATCAAATAGTCACTAGGTTCAACACCCATGAGTATCTCATTTTTTATAATGCATCATACATCACATCCATTGAAATCACTAGCTACGCCCTTGAAAAAGGGATCAAGCTTAAATTTTATGCTAACTACTACCCCTAGGAAAATGGACTTTCAGAATCCTCCAACAAAAACATGATAAACATCCTGAAAAAGATAGTGGCATCCCATCACAAAAATTGGCATGCCCAGCTCTATCATGCTCTTTGGGCAGACTGAATTACCCGAAAGGAAACCATAGGTAACTCCCCTTATTGTCTGGTATATGGAAAGGAGGTTGTCCTACCAGCTAATATCACTATCCCTTCGTTACAGTTATCCCAATCCATCCAAGAGGATGAGTCATATCCACTGCAGCAGAGGATTGATACTTTGCTTAAATTAGAGGAAGATAGGGAAAAAGCCAAGGGAAAATTCTATCAACATCAACTAATGGTAAAAAAATGGTTCGATGACAAGTCCTCCTCTGATATATATTTTTTCTTAGGAGATTTAGTATTAAGGTGGGATAAACAACCCAAACACAATAAGGAGCACACCAAGTTCCAATGCCTTTGGCTGGTACCTTTTCATTGTTACAAAAAAGATTGGTCCTATCACCGTTTGGTTACAAACACTGGAGGGAGTCATCGACGCCTACCCAGTGAATGTTTTTATGCTTAAAAAGTATTTTGTCTGAAAATTTTCATGATTAATGTACATAGGTGTGGTGTGCTATTTTGTTTGTTTCCTTGTTTTGAATTCCTACTTGATCTCAACGAATTTTTAATAATCTCTGCATGTTTGGCTATGGCGGATAATCAGTTTCTCTCAATATTCAGTGCTATGAACTCTAAATACATTGTCAGTTTTAAACCTTTCTAACTTGTGTCAAGATATGTTTTATATATGAATGGAAACCAATAAATGCGAGATTCTAAATGACTACTTTTTTTTATCCTTGTCAATATCTTACATATGCTTTATTCGAGTGATGATGTTCAGGAAGGTAAGTGGGGTTCCTTGTCTCAGGTCTCATTAGTGCACCATCATACATTCATAACCTGGTCAGCCTTATCTACTCTGAATTCTATCATAGTCATGCAAAAAAAAATTATGGACTGCAATATGGGGGGTCTCATCACGAGCCAACCCATTAGGTTCATAGGTTCTTAGTGGAATGACATCTTCGCCACGTAAATTGGGGGATGGATTTCAGTTTTGCTTAAAGATTAAAGATCCTATCATAGGTCGGTTCATTCATGATCTGCAAAGCATGAGTGAGTAACACTATCATTATGTGGATATCAAGCCATGGTAGTGTCTTGCAGTCCATATGCAGATAAAATTCTTGTTGTTTGTATAAAAACAATTGTTGTACATAAAGACAAGAGGGGTATTATCAAAAGCTATCCTTACTATGATCATGTATTTGATTTGGATTGAAATTTTCATTACATGGTTCCCATTCCATGATAGTTTCTTTCAGTCTCACAGCTGGAAGACAAGAGGTCTCCTTACCGGGCTGACTTGTTTAGTTTCTAGATCAAGTTCATGGATGGAACTGATCACTGGAATTTGGGGCAGTTGTCTTATGTCAATAAGGTCTTTATCCTATAAAAAAATGGTGGGGAACAAAAGAATATCATTGGATTATGCATGGAAACCCAGACTTTTTAAAGTCTGAATTCAGGTTCAACTCAAACTGTGTGCCTATGCCTGCCTAGTATAAGAGATCCTAATCCTTCATGTCTTCTGACTCAGAATTGCGTTACCTCTAATTTGACCATGGATGGGAATGTATGAATCAACCTTTGATAATTCTTTTGTTGGTTGCATTCTTATATGAATATTTTCTGTAATCTTAGGTTAATCATTTATTTATTGACATTTTATCTATGGAAAAGAGTTGTTGTTTTACATAGATAACTGGTTCTTCCCAACAAATCGCTATTTGTAGTAGGTACAACATATCCCGTATTATCTAAACAAGGAATCCCCAAAATACATATACAAAGGTAACTGTTTGAATCCCTTAAGATCATTTAGAGGCCACAATAACATTTATCATGGTTTCTTTATTTTAATTTAGTCAAATTTTTGGAATCTACGCATGATTTATGCACTTTTGGCGAGTTGTGGAAGACTATCTTCTACAGAAATTATTCCATCTTGCACCCCGCATCCCACAACCCGCAATTCATGGATTGCGGGATTTTGAAGTTTAACATTTCCAAAGTTCTCATCCCGCAACCCGCAACCCGCAATTTGCAGAATGAGGGATGTGGAAAGGTTTTTGTGTGTGCAAGTTGGTCATCCCGCAACCCACAACCCGTAATTTGCTGAAAGAGGATTGCAGGGAGTAGTTTATTTTGAATATTTGGTTGTATTTTTATGCAATCCGCAACCCGCATTTTGTGGGATGCGGATTGTGGAAAGGATTGAATAAATTTTTGAGGTTTTGGTGATCTTGCATCCCACATCCCGCAATTATAGAATGTGGGTTGTGGGATAGTAAATAAAACTCAAAACCCATGTTGTAATCCCGCATGCCGCAGTATTTAATCCTGACCATCTATCCATTCTAATCCTCTGGCCTTAATTTGACTTGCGAAAAATCTATATAGAGCAATGCCTTGTACATTTTCTTTACTGTTTTTACTATTTCAAGTTGCTTCGTCGCATGGGTTTTCATTGTGATTTTTTACCAGAAGTTATTGTCGTTGTCGCAGTCAATTTTAGGTTGGTTCTCTTATTCATTTATTGTTTATATTTTCTTACTATAGCATTGTTTGAATTAGTTTAAATTCCTGGTTTATGCATTTAAACATAGTTCCTCAGTTTCCGTAATGGCTTGAATTACTCGTTGTAAGAACCTTCAAAAAAATGTGTTGACCAAAGACCCAAACTTTGGTAATTTCTCTGACACCAGTGGCATGATCTATGAAACTTATCAGATTGACTGGTCCCGAGTATACTCCAGTTTTTATAATGATGATCTCTCTAACATCCCGAATGACTAGATAGCTTATCAAATAATTAGGTATCCTGGACTCCATGCCATTGCTGCTAGACCTGCAATTCTTCCTTATAACGACACGATCAAATGGATCGTGCAACATGCAAACCCCACTGACTGCTCCTTCAATGATATTGCAGGATCACAACTTGATACATTTCGTCCTGATGTCTTTATCAGGGCATATGGTCTTAAACCAGTTATGCAACCCATTGATGCAGACTTTGTTCGAGCCTCTAAGACCATGTTCAATTTCGTTGAAATGTTAAAATCATGGATGAGTGAACCCAGTAAGTTTTATGAGAGGAAATATGAACTTTATCCTATCGCGTGTTTTAAAGAACCTTATTTGTTACTAGCATCTATGTTATGTAGGTTATATTGTCTTCCCAATTGCTCAGTTTTCAAATCCGAATGGGCTCCAGTGGCTCACCACGTCCTAACCACTGGTGAATCCTTCCCATGGGCCTCAATTTTATCCCTACATATTAGAACAACAATCTAGATTTATCAAAAGGCCACTTCCCGGAAGAAACCTAATTTCTTTCTGTCAGCCTTCATCATCGATGTATTCTACACTCATTTTCAATATCCGAATTTGGGATGGAGCTGGGATTTACCATCACCACTAGTACCTATTTACTATTTAGAGTTGTGGGATACGAATTATGTAACTAGGTTCTATGAAATTTTTGAAAATTTCCCCGGACGCATTCATTTTCTCATCTTTAAAAAGGATGCTCCCACCTTCTCAACCGAAGCCAAAAGCCTCATTTCTATGATAGGTGACTGGTATGTTTGTGATTCCTTTGCATATTTGATGGTCTAGGGCGGCAATACTATGCACATGTTGCCAAGGGTTGTCCCTGACAGGTTGGCCATCTAAGAAACATCTTTCCAGACTGTAACTGAAGGAGTTTATAAGAAGCTTGTTTGACCCAAAAGAAGAGTTTGGCCTAAGTTCCCTTAGACCCTTGGATCTTTGACCATACCAACTTCAACTTGGACTACAAAGCTAAGTTATCATATAGTTTTTCTAAATCTTGGTTTTGCTAGCAAGAGACAACATGATCCCAAGGGATTTCTTAAATCTCATCTTAGACCATACCATTTCAAAGGTGGCTATAGTCATGAATAAATATCAGATGACTCCATCTATCAAGGAGTAGATACCTTTTCTGAAGTTTTGGCTAGTACCAAAAGCAAAGAGGAACATATTCAAATCCTATAGTATTATAAAGAACTTAGAGACAGGATTCAAAATTACAAGGCAATGGAATTAGACATTTAGGAAAATATCAGAAAAGACAGGGAAGAAAAGGAAACTCTAGCAATAAAAAATTCATCAGTGACAACTAGACCAGAAAGGGATAAAGGAAAAATTCCTATGGAAGGTCTTCCACATGCAACTGTTTCTCACCAAGTCAAAGCCTTGATACATACTTCCCAAGAGTTTAAACAAAAGATGACAAAGATTACTTCTGTGTTAGACACTCAGGAAATTGTGACTAATTAGCATGTTGATAATGTTCAGGTAACTACTACAGTCAGTCAAATAGCCGATGATTAGGTAATGTCTGACATTAAACCACTACAAATATTAAAGGTTCAGGTTCCTTCTTCTTTGGCTCATACCATAGAATTGAGTAATTTTGATCAAGAAGAAGAAAAAGTATCTCCTGTTCCTGTCACTAAAGAGGAAGGTGACCATTTGAAATCTTTTCTAGATCTGTTCAATAGTAAATATAAGAAGAATTCTATTCCATTTCCTAAAATCCCACAACCCTATTTTGTACCTGAATATTCAACTGCAGCATTACTCCTTTCATCTATCCAGACACTATCCACTCTATCTTCTGGAGTACCTCCACCACCATAGTTGTCTCAACTTGATCACACTGTGACTACAACAACTGCCGCTATCTCCTCTCATCCATTTCAAAACCTCATGCTTCAATCTAATACTGAAGAGTCACAATTGTTTAAGATTCCTCTGTACATACCTTCATTCTCCTTATTATCAGCATTTGTTTCTAATAAGGTTGTGTCCCATTCATCATCACTTAGTAGGTATTGGTATTCCTATTTCTTCCTCTGCGACTTTTATTGCTCCACTTATCTCTTAAACTTATGAAGAAATTGTTTCCCCAAGTACTTATTTCCTTCACCTACTACTCATATTACTGTGCCTATGCCTCCCCCTACAGTAACTCAAACATCTACTTTGGATTCCACAGTAGTTGGGAATTCTTCAACTACTAAGACAATAGAAAAGTTTAATGATGATATAGTAATTTCTCTTTGAGATTACTACTACAGAAAATCAGATAAGTCAATAGTTAAGAAGGGAAAAAAGAGAAGCAGAGATCAAAGTGGTATGGATGCATCTATCACAAACCAGATAGTTTGGACTCAGCAGTCTGGTGATCCATAGGTGGATGATGTTGATACTGTTACTGCTTTGGGAGCATTCGCAGGTGAAAATTTCCATGATGTGAACACAATGAACATAGAATTTGATAGAAGAAAAGAAGAAATAAGCCAACTAAAGGAATAGCTGGAGAAACTCAAGAAAGAGAATGAAGTTCATGCTGCTAATATTATGAAAACATCTGAAGCCAAGTATAATGAGCTGCAGGTCAAAATTGCTTCTCTTCAACTTGAACTAGAAGGAGAGAAGACTACAAATATTGCTTTTGTACAAAATATAGCCTTACTTGAAAAGTAATGTGAAGATGCAACTGTAAGTGCAGCTTCATCTTCGTTCTCTAGGTTTTCGCAAGAAGAATTTAAAGAATTCACTATAAAGACAAAGCAGGAGCATCATGAGTTAATTAGGGAATTGTTTCAAACTCTTGATAATATTTTTGAAACTCATATTTCTTTTCATAAGATGTCTATTTCCCTTGAGGATCAAGTAGAAAAGAGAGAACTGGCTTCCAAGGCTTACGACGATGTTGTGGATTGGAAAAGATACATGAAAGACAAGCCAAAAAACATCACCATCCTGAGCAGTTTTCAACTGAAGAAGGTCAGTGTTAGGGTTAACCTTGACTTGAGATCGAGTCAAAAGTGGTTAGGTCTAGCACATGGTTTGGGAACATGGTTTGTTGTATCCCATGATATTGTCCCATGGTATTGCATGTGCTAACCTTGACTTGAGATCGAGTCAAAGGTGGTTAGGTCTAGCACATGGTTTGGGCACATGGTTTGTTGTAGCCCATGGTAGTGTCCCATGGTATTCCATGTGATTAAGCCTTTATAAGGCTTGAGGAGGCTCCATTGTAATTGTACTGGATGTGGGCATTCTATTTTACTGGAAGAGAGACTGTGAGAGCGTGAAGAGGAAGTGCATCGGTTTTACAGCAGGGTGTATCCCTTCATCTTTATGGACTGCAATAAAAGGACTGGCAAATTTCTTTGTGGACGTAGCCCATTGTTTGGGTGAACCATGTTATATCTGTGTCTCTCTGTACTGTTTTAATTTGTTTTGCATCTTGTTTATTGATTTAACTATATATCTATTATTGCTCTGCGGTCCTATGTTTCTAATAATTGTTATCAGAGCCAAAAGGTCTATTTGGTTTGTAAACTCGTAGGAAAGAAGCGTTCCTAGTTCGAGTGGGAGCAATGGTGGAAGAAGGAAATTTTAGGGTCGAGAAATTTAACGGCCAAAACTATCAGTTATGGAAGATGCAAATGGAGGACTATCTGTACCAGAAAGATCTGTACCTGCCGTTGGGTGAAAAACCAAAATAGCCATCGGCTATGAAGGATGAAGAATGGGAGGTTCTTGATAGAAAGGCACTAGGAACAATACAGCTGTGCCTGGATTCATCGGTGGCCTTCAATATTTCGAAAGAAATAACAACAGAGGGTGTGATGAGTGCATTGAGTAAGCTCTATGAAAAACCCTCAGCTTCTAACAAGGTATTTTTAATGAAGCATTTATTTAATATGAATATGTCAGAAAGTGGATCTGTTGCTGACCATTTAAATGAGTTTAATACACTTACCAGTAAGTTAAGTTCTGTAAAAGTGAACTTTGATGATGAGGTTAGGGCTCTTCTAATCTTGTGCTCATTGCTAGAAAGCTGGAATAGCTTGGTCATGGCTGTAAGTAACTTTGTCCCTAGTTCAAGCACTCTTAAGTTTGGTGATGTTGTTAGTGTTATTCTTAGCGAGGAAACATGAAGGAAAAGCACAGGTGAGACATCAAGTAATGCGTTGACCATGGAGAGCAGAGGGAGGAAAAACGAGAGAGGAAGGATCCCAAGAAATCACGGCAAGTATAAAAAGCGAATATCCAAGTCCAGATTCGAAAAAATAGAATGTTGGAACTGCAATAAGAAAGGACACCTAAAGAAAGATTGCAGAGCACCAAAGAAGAAAGGTGAGAGGTAGCAAGAGACTTCCCAGGAAGCTAATGTAGCAGGTGTTGTGTTACACGATGCTTTGATTCTTGCAGTAGATAATACTAGTGATTATTGGGTAGTAGATTCAGGGGCTTCATGTCATGCTACACCCCATAGGAAATTCTTTTATGATTATGTTCAAGGTGATTTTGGTCATGTGTTATTGGGGGATGATGAACCATGTAAAATTGTTGGAAAGGGTAAGGTATGGATCAAACTAAATAATGGAAATGACTGGTTGCTAAAGGACGTAAGGCACATCCCTGCTATGAAAAGAAATATGAGCTCAACAGGGCAGTTGGGAGATGGCGGATGTTTGTCTATGTTTGGATAAACGTGGTGGAAGGTTACTAAAGGATCAATGGTAATTGAAAAAGGATATAGGATAGGTAAGTTAGATTTATGTCCTCATAACACTGATTATTCTATTTCTGTAGCTTCCACAGAAACAGGTGCAGCATTGTGGCATCATAGGCTTGGCCACATGAGTGAGAAGGGGATGCATATTCTCCACTCAAGGAAATTGCTTCCAGATCTGAAGCAGGTAAGTTTGGAATTTTGTGAGAACTGTGTTTATGGAAAATAGAAGAGAGTTAGATTTCTCAGGGTTGGGAAACAAAAGAAGAGTGAAAAGTTAGAGCTTGTCCATACAGATGTATAGGGACCAGCTCAGGTACAATCTCTTGGTGGCTCTCATTATTATGTTACTTTTATTGATGATGCAACTAGAAAAACTTGGGTTTATTGCATTAGACAGAAATCTGATGTGTTTGATACTTTTAAGAAGTGGAAATATTTGGCTGAGAATGAGACAGGGAAAAGGTTGAAATGTCTTAGATCTGATAATGGAGGCGAGTACTACAGCAAGGAGTTTGACAGTTAGTGTTCACACAATGAGATTTGCAGAGAGAATACAGTCCCTGGAACACCCCAAGAAAATGGAGTGTCAGAAAGGATGAACAGAACGATCATGGAGCGTGAAAGGTGTATGAGATTGCATGTAGGGTTTCCCTTACAGTTTTGGGCTGATGCTGTAAACACTGTTGTTTATTTAATAAACAGAGGGCCTTCAAGTGCTTTGGATGGTTGAATTCCAGAGGAGGCATGGACAGGTAAATAGGTAAAATACTCATTTCTAAGAACTTTTTGTTGTGAAGCATTTGTCCATATTGATAAATATGATAGAACAAAGCTTGAGGCTAGATCCAAGAAATGTACTTTTATTGGATACGGGGTTGATGATTTTGGTTATCGCTTATGGGATCTTAAAAATTGCAAAATCATTAGGAGTAGAGATGTAGTATTCAATGAAAAGGTCATGTACAAAGATTAGTTGCAGGGAAAGAAATAAGAAAAGGAAAACACAGAGTACACAGTGCTTGATGAAATCAAAGAAAATGAAGTTCCAAGAGCACCAGAAAATCAAGAGCAGTAGCAGGTACCTGAAACTACTGCAACTGTAAGAAGGTCTACCAAGTTAAGTAGACCCCCTGAATGATTCTCTCCTTCACTGTCTTATTTATTGACGACTGATTCTGGTGAGCCAGAATGTTTTGAAGAAGCAATGTAGGTAGAAACTAGAAAGAAGTGGGAGCAAGGCATGGATGAGGAGATGGACTCATTGGTAAAAAACCAGACTTGGGATCTGCTTAAGTTGCCTGCAGGAAAAAGGGTATTGCAAAATAGATGGGTTTACAGGTTGAAGGAAGAAGATGGAGGAAAGAAGCAGTACAAGGCTAGACTTGTTGTAAATGGGTTTGCACAAAAGAAAGGTATAGACTTTGATGAAATATTTTCTCCTGTTGTTAAAATGACTTCAATTAGAACTATTTTAAGTCTAGTGGCGGTAGAAGATTTGCATCTTGAACAATTAGATGTAAAAATGGCCTTTCTCCATGGGGATTTGGAGGAAGAGATTTATATGAAGCAGCCACAAGGGTATGAGGTCAAAGGGAAGGAGAATTTGGTTTGCAAGTTGAAGAAGAGCTTGTATGGCCTGAAGCAAGCTCCAAGGCAGTGGTATTTAAAATTTGATAAGTTTATGACATAACAAGGTTATGATAGATGTCATTCTGACCACTGTGTTTATTTCAAGAGGATAGATAACAGAAGATATATTATCTTGTTATTGTATGTGGATGACATGATTGTTGCTGGGTCTAACATGCAGGATATAAATGTGCTCAAAATAAAACTAGCTAAATCATTTGCGATGAAGGATTTGGGTGCTGCAAAGCAAATCCTTGGTATGAGAATAACAAGAGACAGGAAAAATCACAAATTGACATTGTCTCAAGGTGAGTACATAGAAAAGGTGTTGCAGAGGTTTAGAATGCAGAATGCAAAACTAGTCAACACACCTTTGGCAAGCCATTTCAAACTAAGCAAGCATACGTGTCCAGAGACACAGGAAGAGATAGATTACATGTCCAAGATTCCCTATTCATCAGCAGTTGGGAGCTTGATGTATGCCATGGTGTGCACAAGACCAGATATTGCACATGCAGTGGGAGTTGTGAGTAGGTATATGAATAATCCAGGTAAAGAGAATTAGAAAGCAATACAGTGGATTCTCAGGTATTTGAGAGGTACCAATTCTCATGCATTATGTTTTGTAGGTTCAGACACTGTTCTACAGGGATATGTTGATGCAGATATGGCTGGTGATAAAGACAGCAGGAGGAGCACCACAGGGTATGTGTTCACTGTAGGTGGAACATCAGTAAGTTGGATTTCAAAACTACAATAGGTTGTTGCACTTTCAACAACGGAAGCAGATTATGTTGCTGCTACAGAGGCTAGTAAGGAGATGATTTAGTTGCAGAGGTTCATGGAAGAATTGGGTAAGAAACAGGAGAATAGTAGGATGTACAGTGATAGCCAAAGTGCCATTCATCTTGCAAAGAACTTAGTTTTTCATTCAAGGACTAAACATATAGAACTCAAGTACCACTTCATAAGATCTGTTCTAGATGAAGAACTGTTAAAACTAGAAAAGATTCACACTGGCCAGAATCCTGCAAACATGTTGACGAAGGGAGTAACTAGAGAGAAACTAAGTTCCTGCTCGGTTTCTGTTGGCCTTAAAGCATGAAGGTGAAAAGAAGAAATTTTCCAAGTCCAAGGTCCAGCAAGTGCGGCTACGGTAGAGTTGCTGTGATTAGTCACCATGAAGGCACATGAAAAAAATAATGTAATGGAGCAATTTGCATGTAAATGGGCATATGGCTGTAAGACCCGGTAAGGCATGCATACCCCTGGTAACTCACCGGTAAAGTCGGGAGATAGACCTAGGTGATAGGGGGTGTATGTAAGATTCCTTTGTAAATACTTGAGGGGAGTTGGTGATTACTCCAAGTCAAGTTTAAAGGGGGGATTGTTAGGGTTAACCTTGACTTGAGATCGAGTCAAAGGTGGTTAGGTCTAGCACATGGTTTGGGCACATGGTTTGTTGTAGCCCATGGTATTGTCCCATGGTATTGCATGTGCTAACTTTGACTTGAGATCGAGTCAAAGGTGGTTAGGTCTAGCACATGGTTTGGGCACATGGTTTGTTGTAGCCCATGGTATTGTCCCATGGTATTGCATGTGATTAAGCCTTTATAAGGCTTGAGGAGTCTCCATTATAATTGTACTAGATGTGGGCATTGTATTGTACTGGAAGAGAGACTGTGAGAGCATGAAGAGGAAGTGCAGCGGATTTGTTGCAGGGTGTATCCATTCATCTTTCTGGACTGCAATAAAAGGACTGGAATTTTTTTTTGTGGACATAGCCCATCGTTTGGGTGAACCATGTTATATTTGTGTCTCTCTGTACTGTTTTAATTTGTTTTGCATCTTGTTTATTGATTTAACTGTATATCTGTTATTGCTCTTGGGTCCTGTTTTTCTAACAGTCAGAACTACATTGCATGATTGGGAAGATTTGAATGATACGATTGATCAGGCTATTACAAAGGAACAGGCTCTCTATGGAAGGAGGTGGTATGTTGCTGATAATTTAATGGAGATTTTTTGTTTTCCTTTGATGGGTCTCATCGAGAATGCATGCTCGCATAGACCGATGATTGAATAGGTTGAGCAAAAACAAGACGAGGAAAAGGAGAAGATCAAAGGACATGATCACATCGGCATTGAAGACGTGGATTGGTTAATCAAAAAACCTATTGCGATTAAAGGGAAGATCTATATTTACATCCATATCTGGCACGACTTAGCGAAAAATGAAATAGAGAATCACAAATGTGATGCTCAACTTGGGCTCGAATCCGCTAATTATCCCAACATAGAAGAATTGTTGGAGATTTGGAAAATATGGAGATATTTTCTTGGTTATTATCTTTATTTAGGTCTTTTGGATCCCATTTTAATGCAGATCTATTCATTGTAGTAATTATTTAAGGGGTAGACTTCATATGTAAAAGGGACATTTTGGAAAAGGAAAAATCGAGACAAGAGGCTGGAGATACCTTTGTTTGATTGAGGTTTATGTAATTTCTTGCAAAACTTTATTTAATATGGTAAATGATATCCTTTCACATCTCTTTCTATTCATTCATTAAGTTTCTTTAATGATCATGAGTTTTCCTGTTTCAGATGGATCAATATTGTTGTTTGTCCTTTGCAATTGATGAGTGAATTTATTAACAACTTTGATTTCTCTCTGTTAGTAATTCATGTACTGATATTTAAAGTTTTAAAGAGTTTATTCTGTTAAAGTACTTATCTATTTCTGCAAATGATTATGCCGTGAAATTAGATAACAAATGTGTTTATTTTTCAATTAACATAAGTGTGTGTAGGTTAAAATTGAATGAGGTTAATTTTAAATTATTGTCAGTTAATTTTCATTAATTGATTGTAAGTTAAAGGATAAGTAAATGATATTATTTACGTTTGTGTTAATATGTTTAAATGCTTTCCTGTGTTAGATATCAGGTTGACTTGTAAATCAAACCAAATACCTCTTTTAGACTAGTGTAAATTTAGATTAGATTTCTTCTCTCAGTTAGTTTACATTTTCCTTTTATCTCATCACCAATTCAATTTTCTTACACTCAAAAACATATCCTTTAAGGATCAAATTCATAACATCCAGTAGAGGCCAGTAATATCCATGGGAGATTACTACACCAAACAGGCTGGGGATAGGACTGTCCTTGCATAGGACCTTTTGAAGCCTTTTAGTTTGGGTTTTCCCCTATGTTGCAATCCTTGAAACCCGTTCCGACAACATACCCAAACGAGGCTTCAACAAGTTCATGATCATAATTTTGAAAACAAGGTGAACGTTGACACTGCTAAAAGTAATAATTTTCCTTTAAGTTTTTCTTCATTTGAATTGCTGAAAAAGAGATCTAGAGTCACTAATCAAACACAGAAATATGAGATTATGGATGATGTTATAACATTTTAGAAATGAATGATGAAAAATATGAGAAACAATACAATTAGTCCTACGTTATAGAAAAATAAGCAGTCTTTAATGAAGGATTGAATCACCAAGAAGAAGATCAAGGTTCTCTTTCAATCTCAGAATTTTTATGTCAAGAAGGATTTTGTTCACTTGACTCTTTTGAAGAACAAAATAATAATTCTTTTGAAACACATAAAGAGAATCAAGTTGTAAATTCAGAAATTTTAAATGATGTTGTTGATATTTCATTTAAAAGTTGTCATGAGCATACTCTTTCTAGTTGTTTTGGAAATCAATTTTACAATTTGCAAGTGAAAATACAGTTTGAGAATCCTTGACATAGCCAGCAAATACCAAAGTATGTTGATGATTATCATGTTTTTTATGACCTGGTGGATGATTTTATGGAAAAAAAATTTCGTTCGGATAATTGGTTGTGTTTCTAGCATAAAGATCAGATCTGTTATAACTGTTTTTCACCATTATATTTTCCAGCTCTGATTTTACTTAAGCATGATGAGGAGGCTCAATTATTGGATCAATTATTTGTCCAGCCTCATTGGAAATCAATGTTTACTTGATTGGGCATTGGTGCTTGAAAAAGTAGGGTAGGTAGGACTGTGTGAATAAAATCGACATGGTATGCATTTCTTTCAACAAATTTTAGTTTGGTTTTTAGTATCAAGTTTAAATTTTAGTTGCAAGTTTCAAGTTCAAAGTTGCAGTTTGCATTTGGTTTCAGTGTTCAGGTAAAGGGTTGGTAACCAGTTATAGGTTGCATTTGGTATGATTTTGTGGAATGACATTTCTTGTAGTATGGGTTTAGTTAATGATCACATGTCAGAGCAGGTTGAGGGTTTTAGAAAATATTGGGAGTATCCCAATGGATCAATCACAGTCTACAGGCTATTTGCTACCTCGCTAGGAGGATAACATCCCCAGTTGGAGTTAGCTTTTAACACTATTTTATTTTTGCGGAGGTTGCATTTGTCACCTTATAAATTTCAATCTTGCATTGGTGACTTGGTAGTTCTGAGGCTTCTCTCATTGGACAATTAGTATAAATTTCTATATTTGGCATTAAAAGGAGTTCTAAAGGTGCTTTGGGTAAAGAAGAAAAATAAATTTTTATAACTAGGCTAAGAAAAAGAGAAGTTTGTTTTCAAATTCATTTTTGGATTTTTAAGCCAATTTGATGTTCTTGGACTTATATTGGAACTTAAGTTTTTTATCATTAATTTTAAGGTCCAATTTTATTTTTTCAAAGATTATATATACATGGCCAATGTTTATTTTTATTAAAAAGTATTGGGGAAAGACCAATTTCTGAGTGAAATCTCAGTGTACTGAGAACCGTATGGCCATGTCAAGCAAGTACTTGCCATAGCAAAAAAACACAACATACAAGTCAAGTTAGCTCAATGTCCAAACCAAGCCCAAGCACCATGGCTGAAATCGAGGAGGAGCCCACAAGGGGCATCCAATTGATCAACACATTGATATGGTATGAGTTTTCTCATGTATATAAAATATAAATAAGCGTTCCCTCCCTTTGATGTGGAATAATACAGTTGGCATATTGGTACAACCTCCTCATGGAATAATCGCCACACCTCTAGGAATATAAAACAAATGGACTAATCGTAACTCCTGGTGATAGGGCCTTCTGTTGTGTTTTAAATGTTCATCAACATCTGCAGGTTTTGGTGTAATGACAAACCTTACATGGTATTAGAGCATAGGTCTCACGTTCAATTCCCCCGATCTATGCCGAAGGCAGGGTGTTGGAGTATCGGTACAACCTCCTCATGGTATAAATGTCATAGCTCTGGGAATTGTTGCTCCCGTGACATACCTCCCCAAAAAGTTTTACATTTTTTAGGACCCCGCTTTTTAAAGAATTTAGTTTACCTCTTACACATTTTTTGGTGTTGATATCCAATTTTTTTTGTTTGTTTATCATGAGGAAAAGTCTAAAAAACTTTGAGTTTTATCAAGGAAAAAAGTTTGTTTTTGATCCGCCACGGTGGATGGTTTCCCAAGTTGTGAGCAGCTACGGTGGGTAGATTTTCATTTGCGAGCCGCTACAGCGGATGATTTATAGTTTGCGTATCAGAAAAGTTTATGATGTCTATTAATCCCGCTACAGTGGAGGGTTCTTGAATTTCGATTCGCTATGGTGGGTGAATTTTTCTCTCTGAGCAGCAACAACAGATGCATTGGTATTTCGAATGACTTCTTGTTTTTTATTTTTTGATGCAACGAGTGATTTTTGATTCATTATTCAGAAAGGCTTCCAATGTTTTTGACCGCAACAATGGATTGTTGTCAGTTTCGGAACCACTGTGGCATCTAGTCTCTTCCTTTGATTTTTGCTTATTTTTATTGAAATCTTGGCTGCAACGATGGGCGAATTTTTCTCTCGGAGCCACAACGGCAGGTGAGATATCATTTTTAAGATCGGATGTCCTGCCAATTTGTTGCGCCCGCTTCGCCGGGACGATATTTTTCACTCGGCCGCAGCGACGGAAGGAGTTTTATGGTTGAGCCACTGTGACGATGACCTTCTTTATTTGTTTCTCATTACCTTCTGACCACCGATCCGCATCATAAGTTGGGCGCGCTTCGAGTTTAACTCAGTGTTGCGGCTGTATTAGGAAGTATCAAGCCACCATTGTCGGGGCCCTGTACATGATGACATAGTTTCCACTGGTCGACGTGAAGTGTTTGGTGCCAACAATGTTTAATCCACGCACGTGCAAATCTAATGTTTTACCTACCATGGTTAAAGGTTTGTTGTGGGATTGGTCTATTTATACCTGTAAAATGAAGTTTTTTTTACTGTCATTTTTTACGATCAAGGGTGAAAGTGTTGTTGCATTTGTTTTACCTGTCTAATAACTTGTTCAATTGGTAGAGATTTCTGCGTAGCTTATGTGGCATCCTTACTGAGTGCCTCTACTGTGTGTTCATTTCCAAATAGGTTTTCATCCTTTGTTTTGGTTGGATAATTTAAATAAGGTTTGAGCTACCATTGGTGTTTCTCCCGTGGAAGGTTAGGTAGGTTTGATTGTTGGTTTAAAAAGGGGGTTTTCCCTTTCTTTTTAGGTTTCACCATTTCCTGTTAAGGTTAGAATTCACCCCCTTGCCATAGCTTCTCTCAAAACCTCGCCACGGTCGACCATAGACGTGTGCTAGCATTTTGCTAGGCTATAACGATCATTTTTGTGCCCTAGTTTCTCGCTGACATGGAGCAGATTAGATGCTCTCCTTCAGGAATTTTTAGGGTTCATCTGTTTCTAGTCTCAAGAAAACCCCGCAAGTTTAAGCCCTGCGTTTTTGGGCCACTAGAGGTTAATCATTGAAATATGAATTTAGGGCATCACTGCTCTATGCATCAAAGATTGGTTTTTTGGCCCGCGACCCGATAGAGTTAGTGTAGAAAATCCCCACAGTGGCTGAGATCACGTTTTTCTTTACTAGGGTACGGAGGCCAAGGTTTCCTAGATCCAAAGATTTTTAGTGGGGAGCCTTGACCTGTTGATCATTATTGTTGTCTTGACCTAATGGCCGAGGATATCAAGGTAGTTCAAGATATTGATGATTGTTTAGAGAGTATTCTTAGCATATATCATGACCAGTTAATTCTATTGTTTCATTTAATGCATAAATTCATTTTATAATATAAAACTAAGACATTTTTGTGTTGTTGCAGTTAACGCTCACACTTGACGGTATGACTAAAAAGGGAAAAAAGAAAGCTAAGATTGTTGATTATGACTCGGATGCAGAGGTAGCAGAAGCCGCACCCATGACTAGGTTAGAGATCATCTATGAGGATACAAAGGGAATCACTGGACTAGATCTTGAGTTCAAATGGGTCCACATTTATCACTAGTTGGTGGAAAATAAAGTTCTAGAAACATGGTTAGAAGACTTCGCCCTCTATGATAACGTGCTGAGATTTGGGATAACCAAGGTGACTACTAGACCAGAAATGTTCCCTTGTGTAGAATTCATTAGATGGATTATGCCTAGGATAGACACAACCGGAATGTTGATGAACGATGTAGAGAACAAAGGATTTGCATCCTTTACACCCACATTTTTATCAGTAGCATATAGCTTGCTCGAAAATGAAGTTAGCATGACAACAGAGTGGGTGAAGGGCTTGAAGCTCGATTAAACTACCACATCTACGATGATGATGATTGAAGAGAAAAAATTTAGAAACAAGCAGTTAAGAGAATATGAGACAACTCACATAAAAGCATTGTACAGGTTAATCGTTCTACCGTTGAAAAGGATTTATGGCAAAGCCGACGGAAGGTTTTACAAGTTTGGATGGATTGCACTAATATACCACATAGCTATGAAAGGAACAATATTCAACTGGACTAACATAATAGCCAATAATTTGTCCACCACCATTAAGGCAGCCCAAGAAGGTATGCACCTTAGCAAATATCAATTTTACATGCCTTCCTTTTTAGTAGATTGCATACTCTACCATCATTGGTTTGAAGGACTAAAGTGTAAATGGAAGGGAGGGAATTCCCCCATATATATAGCATACCAGATGTTGGGGTCTCACAAGTATCATAATCATTATTAGGTGATCTATGAGGAGTTCTTGATGCCCTTGTACAAGTTGATATTTCTGGAAGAATTCTTGTTCTTATCCGAAGGATCCTTCGAGTCTATTAAAGAATATGGGGATTACCATTTCATAGAAGAAGGCACGTATTTAAGTATGTATGGGGGAATGAAATCTCCCTTACTACTACCTAAATACGCAACATATTATATAGTTGACAAAGAAGTTGTCATACAACTCTTTCTGAATGGATTCAGAAGGCACCTGTTCGATCTGGGGAAGGTTGTGTTCCCACCCTTACCCTCTATGTGGGTAGTTACAAATTTACCAAGGCCAAGAATTCCCCTGAATTATTTAAGGAGCTTGAAAGTTTCCATTTTGGGGAAAACGATTTTCATCAGAATTACCCTCAAGGAAAGGTTGCTGCCTATAAGGCAGCACTCAAAGTAAATTTTGAATATATTGATTTCGTAGACAAAGAAGAAGAGAAGTATAGGAACATTTAAAGTCTGACTTCCCTTAACAAGAATCTGAAGCTAAAGACCATAGCAGCTGGAGATAAAAGAAGTAGAAGCAACAATCTAGTGTCAAAGAATCAAGAAGAGGAAGTTGCTAAGAAATTAAAAGAAGAGACTTCCTGAAGAATGGCAGAAGGTTCTGGGAATCTCTTCGCTAAAGAAAAGCAGCAAGAAGAATAAGAAGAAGTTGCTAGGGAGGAAAAGAGAAAGAAAGCGAAGGCCATCCAAGAAAATATGGCCGAGTTAGAAAAGGCCATAGATCAAGAATCTGTTAGGAACCCATGTCAATCCTTCTCTTTACCGTGTTAGTATATTGTTGTTGGACGCATATGCTTTGTAAGTCGTCCCATAGTAATTGTTGATCCATAGTTTGTGTTATTGTTGTTGGGAACATATGCTTTGTAAGCCGCCTGTAGTATTTGTTGATCCATAGTTTATATTGGCCCATGGTTTTGACCCATAGTATTGGCACCTATTTTTAGTATATAAGTGTGTGTTTGAGGCCAAGGAAGCCACCGTGAAGTTATTTTGTATTGAGCTTGCTCAAAGGAGGTTTCCCCTCGAAGTGGCTTGAGATTAATATAAAAATGATTTTGAGTTCTGCTGCTATATCATGTATTTTGATTACTTGTTTGCTGCAGGGTCCTCACATCTGGTATCAGAGCGCTTTCTTGGGCTTGTTGGGTGAAATTTCTGCCCAAATTTTTTTTCCGCTTCTGTTGCAGGTTCGGATATGGAAATAATCCCTATCCGCTTAACTATGGGAAGTACTTGGGAATAAGCCCTAAAATTCATTGTGAGGAGTACCACAGGAACCCCGAAGTAGCTGTCCCATTGAGAGAACTTGCGAGCGAAAAGGGCAATGACCCCTACCTGATTGGCTAGTGTCCACCCGTGAGGTAAACCAAGAGCTGTCATTTGTGGCCAAGCGGTTATAAGTTTTACCTGAGCCATGGAGTGAGGGGTACTGCCCCAATACGCAAGCCATTAGATAGCATTGGTGGCCGAGTGAATCCCTTGAACTGATAAAAAGCCGCACATACCTGGGGTCCATATCTATTTTCAGTTGCACAATCGCAGATTTCCTCTGTCCAGAACTGTTGCCGGTCAGTTCCGTGTCATTGCAGATCCATTTGTTGCCGATCACTTCTGCGTCGTTGCAGATTCCACTGTTTCTGATCACTTTCACGCCGTTGCAGATCCCTTCCTGAAAAAAAGAAAAAGAAAATAATAATAATAACTTCACTGACACCCCTGCAATCCCATTCTGCATATTTCATTCCTGAATACCCTCTCCCAAATTCCACTTCCTAAAACCCAAAATCCCACATTTGTCTATTTTTTGGGTTTGCGATAACTCCTTCAATTTTCACCCAAACGCCTTCAAATTTTGCCACCGTATTCCTTTCCTCATTCTGCTTCTTTGTCCCTCTCTACCAAATTTTCTCATTCTTTCACCCCGCTCCTAAAATCCCTATTTTTGGCTTCCCTGTCCTTTCGATAGTGTCCAAAACTTACTCAAACCCAAATTACCCTTCCAATTTTTTCCCAAATCCAGATTTTCCTCTACTGAAACAGTTTCTGTTTTTGTTTTTCTACCCACCCCCCCCCCCCCCCCCCCCCCCCCCCCAAAAAAAAAAAACTCTTGGTTATGGTTGTCACCCGCACAGGAGCAAAAACCATGGAGGAAGCACTTGCATCCATCCAAGCCAAACTCCAGGAACTGGATGAAAAATTTCTCGGTCTCCATCTTGAGCATTCAGCTATGAACACTAGACGACAATCCGAGTCTTCATAAAACAATGGGTTCTCTTCTTCCAGCAATTTTCATGGTCTGAAGCTAGATTTTCATCGCTCCAATGGTACTGATCCGACTGGATGGATCTATCGTGCAGAACAGTATTTCAGTTTTCATAATACTTTGATGTCCACCAAGTTCCACCTGCCTCCTTTCATTTGGAACATGAAGCTCTTCAATGGTATCGTTGGTACATCAAGGCTCATGAAGAGCCAAAATGGCCTGATTTTTGCCAGCTCCTTTTGCAACGATTTGGTCCTAGTGCTTTTGATGACTTCACAGGAGCTCTCACTAAACTTCGCCAAATTGGCACTGTGAAAGAGTATCAAACTGAATTTGAGAAACTAGCTAATCACACTGAAGGATTACCAGATGACTTCTACCAGAGTTGTTTTATCAGTGGTCTAAAGGATGCAATTCGCTCTGAGGTCAAAATGTTCAGTCCCAACACAATGATGGAAGCCCTGGGGTTGGCTAAGTTGGCAGAAGACAAGATGGCAGCCCAACAACGCTCCAAATCCTCTTTTGTTCCCTTTCAAAATATGGGTTCTCAACGACCTCCCATTCCTCCAGCTCCCCGCTCACCTCCAATCACGCATTTGTCTGAAACAAAGATGCATGCACGCAGAGAAAAAGGGCTTTGTTATAATTGTGATGAGAAATTCAGTCGGGGACATCGATGTGTTCAACAAAAGCTCTATCTCTTGGATGTGGATTCTCCACCTGTCTCTGAAATTGGTGAAGAAGCTTCCGATATAATGGATGCTCCGGTTGACACTCAGGAACCGCCTACTGACCCTCCATCTCAGAACGACCAGCCTGAGATATCCCTCCATGCTTTACCTGGAGTCACTGCCCCCCAAACAATGCGGGTACGCGGTTACTTCAAGAAGCTTCCTCTTACAATACTCACTGATTCTGGAAGCACTCACAATTTCATTGACCCTCGGATCGCCAAACAAGCTGATTGTTTTATCCATCCTTGCTCCAACTTTGAAGTCATGGTTTCCAATGGGGGCACCTTACCTTGCAAAGGGAAGTGTCGTAATGTGCGTATCTCTATGGGATATTATAACCTCCGCTCTGACATGTTTTCCTTGATCTTAGGTCGATGTGATGTGGTTTTGGGCGCTCAATGGCTGTGCACACTTGGCCCCATATTATGGGATTTTGCTGAACTTTGGATACAGTTCTCCCCCGATGGACACAAGCACACATTGAAAGGATTAAAACCAGGGTCTCTCAGCATCATCAGTTCACATCGCATGGAAAAACTCTTTAAGAAGAGTTCCCATGGTGTCATCGCTCAGCTCCATTCCATTCAAATGCAACAATCAGCGGCTCCCACTACTCCTTTGGATCTCCAACAAATTCTGGATCGATATACAGGTGTTTTTGCTGAACCAGTGGGAGTTCCACCTTCACGACCAGAGGACCATCATATTCAGCTCCTTCCTGGGAGCATTCCTCCCAACATCAGGCCCTATCGCTACCCATTTCACCAAAAAATAGAGATTGAACTCCTCATTAAGGACTTACTGAAGCAAGGTATTATTCACCCAAGAACAAGTTCCTTTTCCTCACCAGTTCTTCTTGTCCGTAAAAAATATGGGTCATGGCACCTCTGCATTGACTTCCGAGCACTTAATCACCTCACCATCAAGGATAAGTTTCCAATTCCTGTTGTTGATGAGCTTCATGGTGCTCAATTTTTCTCCAAGTTGGATCTTCGCTCTGGGTATCATCAAATTTGGGTTCATGAGGATGATATCCCTAAAACAGCTTTCTGCACACATGATGGCCACTATGAGTTTTTGGTCATGCCCTTTGGTCTCACTAATGCTCCTTCCACATTCTAGGCCTTGATGAATAAAATATTCCGACCCTATTTGCGGAAATTCATTCTGGTATTTTTCGATGATATCCTCATCTACAGTAAAACATGGGCTGAACATCTCCAGCATCTGGCTCTTGTAATGCAACTTTTCTCTGATAATCATCTCCATGCCAAAAGGTCTAAATGTGTTTTTGACCAAAAGGAAGTTGAGTATCTTGGGCACATTATCTTAGCACAAGGGGTTCGTGTGGATCCTGCCAAAATCGCTGCCATGAACAATTGACTACCTCCTAAGACACTCAAGAGCCTTCGTGGTTTTTTGGGGTTGACTGGCTACTACCGCAAGTTTGTCAAGGATTATGGGAATATTGCAGCCCCATTAACTGCTCTGTTGAAAAAGGATGCTTTTACATGGACACATGTTACTGAGTGTGCATTTGATAAGCTAAAACAAGCTATGTGTACTACACCTATTCTAGCTATGCCCGATTTTCCAATCCCTTCACTATTGAGAGTGATGCTTGCGGCAATGGATTTGGTGCTGTTCTCCTTCAAGATGAACCCCCCATTGCGTTCACCAGCAAAGCCCTTTCCGGTAAGAATTTAGCTGCCTCTACATATGAGAAGGAAATGATGGCTATTTTGCATGCAGTACAAAAGTGGCGACCCTACCTCTTAGGGAATCATTTCTGCATCAAGACTGATCACCAGAGTCTGAAATATTTCCTAGAACAGCGCGTATCCTCCCCAGCACAACATAAATGGGTTAGCAAACTCATGGGTTATGACTATGAGATAACTTATAATAAGGGTAAGGACAATATTGTGGCGGATGCCCTTTCTCGCACATTTGATGACCAAGGTTCTATTTTTTCTATTTCTATTCCTGTTCCAAATTGGTTGCAATCGGTTCAACAGGGTTATGTCAATGACTCTTCATTATCTCACATCATCCAACGCTTGGAAAAAAACCCTTCTGTTGTCCCCCATTACTCTTGGGATGGTGCTTCACTGAGATACAAGGGTCGTCTGGTGCTTCCCCAGAACACAGCTCTTCAACAAGCTATCTTCTATGAACTCCATGCTTCTCCGTCAGCTGGGCACTCTGGTTTTCTCAAAACGTATGAACGGGCACGGCACAACTTCTTTTGGCAGGGCATGAAAAGTACCATTCAACAGATGGTGGCTGAATGTGATACCTGCCAGTGCAATAAGGGTGAAACAACACCCCTTCCAGGATTGCTCGAGCCCTTGCCCATACCTACCCGGATATGGATAGATATTTCTATGGATTTCATTGAAGGGCTCCCTAAATCTGGAGGGAAGACTGTGATTTTGGTTGTGGCTGATTGCCTCTCCAAATATAGTCATTTTTGTGCTCTTAGCCATCCCTATACAGCCTCTTCCGTTGCTCAAATTTTCCTGGACCAGATCTTTCGTCTTCATGGAATGCCTTCTTCCATTGTCTCGGATCGTGATGCGACTTTCACCAGTCATTTTTGGACAGAACTCTTTCACCACACTGGCACCAAACTGAAGATGAGTTCAGGTTATCACCCCCAAACAGATGGTCAGAATGAAATTATCAATAAATGATTGGAAACTTATCTTCGTTGCTTCTCCTCTGAGCAACAACATCAGTGGGAAAAGTGGCTCCCTCTTGCTAAATGGTGGTACAATACCTCTTACCACACTGCCTCTAAAATGACTCCATATGAAGCAGTTTATGGTCAGGCACCGCTAGTTCTTCTTCCTTACACCCCCAGCAGTTCTCCAGTTCAGGCAGTTGACGCGGTCCTTCGAAACCACGATGAGGTTCTTCGAATTTTGTGTAAAAACCTTCACATGGAAATAAATCGCATGAAGCAACAAGCTGATCAGCACCAATCTGAGCGCACTTTTGAAGCCGGTGATATGGTTTTTCTTCGTCTCCAGCCTTACAAGCAATCCTCACTAAAACTCAAAGGGCGTCATAAGCTCGCTCCAAAGTTCTATGGGCCATATAGGATTCTTCAAAAGATTGGGTTTGTTTCTTATAAATTGGAACTTCCGCCTTCTTCCCGCATTCATCTAGTATTTCATGTCTCTTGTCTGAAGAAAGTTCTCGGCACCAACATCAAAGGCCAAACTATTTTACCAGAACTGGATAATGAAGGATCCATCTTTTTGGAGCCGGATGCTGTCCTCAATAAGTGCACTCGTCATCTTCGCTCTCGCTCTATCACAGAGGTCTTAATTCAATGGCACGGAATGCAGCCTGAGGATGCTACATGGGAACCACTCCTTCAAATTCAGCGACAATTTCCACATCTAAAGCTTTGTGGACAAAGATTTTTCTAAGGGGGAGGGGATGTTAGGAACCCATGTCAATCCTTCTCTTTACCGTGTTAGTATATTGTTGTTGGACGCATATGCTTTGTAAGTCGTCCCATAGTAATTGTTGATCCATAGTTTGTGTTATTGTTGTTGGGCGCATATGCTTTGTAAGCTGCCTGCAGTATTTGTTGATCCATAGTTTATATTGGCTCATGGTTTTGACCCATAGTATTGGAACCTATTTTTAGTATATAAGTGTGTGTTTGAGGCCAAGGAAGCCACCGTGAAGTTATTTTGTATTGAGCTTTCTCAAAGGAGGTTTCCCCCTCGAAGTGGCCTGTGATTAATATAAAAGTGATTTTGAGTTCTGCTGCTATATCGTGTATTTTGATTACTTGTTTGTTGCAGGGTCCTCACAGAATCTTTGAATCCAGGACTATAAGGACAATACCTAGAATACTGCACCAAAAAACAAAGTAAGAAAGATGAAGCATATCTAGGTGGTGAAGATCAAGGACAGATTCCTAAGCGGGATAATCCAAAAATCCTTCCATCCACTTCAAGAATCGTACTTACAAGAGGGCACCTCCCTTTAGTTGAATTGAAATTTGTGCCATTCACCCCATCAAAACAGTTTTAGGTTGCATGTCTAGAGGATGTACAGTTTGATCCCAAAATGAAGTCAATCGTGTGGAGAACAGAGAAGACTCTGAAGATGGGAAATAAACCCCCGATCACCACATTCACAGAGAGAGTAGTTGTAAAAAATGTTGAAGATAATTCGAAGAAAACGACCTCCTTGGGCATTGCAAATGCATATGAAAATGCTCACAATATTGAAAAACTCATAAAGACCCTTGAACAGTTCAAGGGAAAAATGGATGAGATGAAAGCAGTCTTGCGGAAAGAAGAAAGAGTATGTAGAGAATCCAAGAGAAAGTATGAAGATACTCTCTCAAACTATGAAAAGTTTCAGCAATATTATCAAATTCTAGTAGAAGAATGAGATACTTTCAGTAGTGGAAAATGAGAGATTAGTGACCATGAGACCAAAAATTTTGGTCACCACAGTTTTTTTAAAGGGATAAATGACCAAAATTGATAATTCTAAGTTAGATAACGAAAAACGACCAAGATAAATGACCACTTTTGGTCACGAGATAAAAACCAACTAAAAAAGACCAAGATAAATGACCAAATTTGATCACGGGATATCTAGACTACAAATGACCAGATACAATTGGTCATTTATTAGGTCGTTTTTAGTTGTGTTACTCCGGCAATGGAAAAAATTACAAATTTGACAATGAATTTGTACATTTTATTAAATTCTAACACTACAGATGGATTCAGAGGCCCGTACAATGTATATGGATTTAGAGAAGGGTCTCTGAATCCATCTGCAGTGTTAGAATTTAGTAAATAAATAATGTACTATCATAATATCACTCCCCTCATAAAAACATCAACAATTTATCGTTATAATTCATTCTCAAAATACTAGACAACATGTAATTGGTTTCTCTGGGCTTGAAAAAGAGTACTAATGATTTTTTTTTCTTAAAAATAAAAAACTATTATCATTAACATATAAAACATTAATATATAAACATAAAACTTCATATATAAACAAACATTAATATTTAAATTCACAATTATAAACTAAAATCAAAGTCTATGTTACTAAAACACATTTAAAATATAATATTATTAAAAAAACATTAATATATAAATATAAAATTTCATATATAAACAAAACATTAACATATTCACATATATAAATTAAAACCAAAGTTGAATAACATATTTATGATATAATATTGTAAATAAAAAACAAAATCATTAAAAAAATGTTAATACACACCCTAGCCATGATAAAGATCTCTTTGACAAATGTTGGATATGAAAGACCCCAATGATTATCCCATTCTAGGTGGTTCACCAAGCCTAAAATGCTCTTCCCTCAAGCGAGGTGGAACAATTGGTATACCCAGCTATTGGGGAACACTCCAGGTGAAATCCCATAATTTGGTCGCCCACCACAGTTCTAGAGTGTGGTTTGATGATGGCCACGAAACCCATAACAATATGTCTCTATCTACTTCACTACATAGATGTTTGGCTCCATTGGCGCCAATTTTGTTTTTTATGATGGTTGTGAAAAGTCTCCATCTGATCCACTACATAGAGATTTGACTGCATTGGTGTCAACATTTTGGCCATGGTTCGATTGACACCAAATCTTCGGCAAGGGTTTTATGATGGCAGTGAGGGAAATCCATTGGTGTCAAAATTTTGGCCATGGATCGATTGGCACCAAATTTTCGGAGAGGGTTTTATGATGACAGTGAAATCCATTGTGTCAAATTTTTGGCCATGGCTTGATTGGCACCAAATTTTCGGTGAGGTTTTTATGATGGTAGTGAAATCCATTGTGTCAATTTTTGGCTATGGCTCGATTGGAAACAAATTTTCAGCGAGGGTTTTATGATGGCAGCGAAATCCATAATAATATGGCATGATCTACTCCTCTATGTAATGATTTGGCTCGAATGGCGCCAATTTTTTTGCTTTGGTAGCAAGATAGGGTGTTTGGGTTTGAGGGGTGATTCAATAACTCAAGCCTATTAGAGAATGTGTTTGGGGTTTGGGAAATTCTCTATATATCTTGTTGTCATTGAAAAAGACACAACAGCACATGACAGAATGTGGAGGCTCCTAAAGAGGCCGACGAGGGATTTGCAGGCACAAAATTCAAATCTACTTCTCCTTCTTAGGTTAGTAAATTCCCTGTTTCCTCTGCCCTTGTTTTTTTATGTGCCTTGAAAGTATTCTCTGTCGATGTGAGGAGGAAATAGATTGATTTAGCATGATTTTTTTCTATACCCATAAAATGGAGTGGACATGAAGCCTATGATATATTGGAAATATAATGATCTAACATGAATTGAACATACTATGATAAACATAACCATGTCGAAGAGTGGTCTACTTTTTTTTATGCTTAAAGAAAATGAAAAATACTTTGGGATTAGCCAAATGGACTCTGTGCAAAAGAGAGAGACAATATCCTTAATATAGGTTGTGTCTTGACTAAAAAATCAAGACACAAAGGATCTCATTTTCATTGAGAATTATTCATGGCTTGGGATTAAACTTGCAAGAATGAAGTTCTTTTCCATGACTATAAGTTGAAATAGGATATCATCATTCAGTGCCATCTCCATCTGGTTCCTACTGCCATCGTTCTTTTCAATATGCTTGTTGTCCTTTCTCTTTCAACAAAAATGTGCTCAATTGTTCCTAGACCTTAGGTGCAATTAAATAAGTTGACTTTCAAAATTTCTTACAAACCATAAAATACTACAGTACTTTCTAGGACCATGCTCCAAATGGTTGGCATAATACATATTGTAGAGAGAAAAAAAGCCTCCAATGCTCATGATTTTTTTTATTCTTGAGACAATGCTAGAAGCATGCTTGTCATTTCTCATTTCCCAAGCATATTTAATGATCAACTGTGGCACATATCAAGGGTCATAAAATTTATTGATCTAAAAAGAACCATTTGAAAAGGATTCAAGGAATAGGATAATAGCCTTTCTGTAAGCCTGCAAACCCTTAAGATAACCAGATAAAATATTTTTTTAACCAACTATCATTTGGTACACATACCATATATTCTAGCTTTAATCTTTGTTAAGGGACAACAAAAGTTCCTTGCATTGGTGGTTTAACTGTAGACTTGAATTTGAAGAATCAAGTCCTACATTAGTTCTACATATGACAACTTCAAACTGATTTGATAGAGAAGCAATTCCCTTTATTTATTATTTTCTCGAGCTTGTTATCTTGCAAGTTGCTACAAAAGGGTTATTTTCAACACTGGCTACTACCCTTGCAGCAGATGGAGTACTAGCGTTAGTAGAGATATATGATCTTGGAGGGGGGGGGGGGGACATCGACACTAACATTCCCATCTTTCTTTTGACCTTTACCGACTACCATTGCTGATTGTGCCATGATTTTTGTGGAGTGAAGGAAGAAAATCACCATTGTTGAAGAAATGGAAAATATGGTTTGCGAATTCGCCTTCAAAATACATGGAATCCCATCAAAGCTCGGTTTTACTATTCATCTGCACAATGGAAAATTTTGAGATATATTTCCCCCTCTTTAGAAAGTGAGAAAAATTATTGAGATTTTTTTTGAGAATCTTATATGTCACTTTTCTACCCACATGTGTTGTACATGTGAGACACATCTAGGACATGTCTTTGCCATGTGTTTACTACGAGTCTTGTTTCAAGACATGTACTAAACATGTGTTGAACATGTTTCATAACGCAGCCATGCCAAAGACGGAATATGGATATGGAACCCCTAAAGGATGTGTCTTGTTGCTTATATGCTTATTGTAGCACTCCACTTGGGTTTTTTTTGTTGGCTTAACTAGCCTAGTTTTTACTTGTGGACTTAATCCATGTATTATTGTTGGACTCCCTCACCTAATTATATATAAAGGGAATATAGTGTCTTTGTTATAACTACGTTGTAACTTAGATTGATATTTGGTGTGATGCTAGCCAATGTTTTAAAGATTGAACTCAGGCTTGGAACTGGTCAAGGGTCAGCCCCACTCAAACCAGAATCGACATTGAGTTAGATCAATTTGAAATTAATGACTCAGTTTACTAAAAAATACATAAGATATTATAAATTTAATGAAAAAAAAATAAAGATTCCAAACTATGATCCCAAACCATTAGATAACAATATGCAAAGTCTACTTGTGTGTGTGTGTATGGATCAGAACTTAATATATCAAAATGGCACCAAGTGCACTACATATAATAATCTGAAACAAAATACAATATCAAGGAGGCTCTAAATAGCCTATAGAGTCTTGAGGGCCCTTGAAATTTCAATTTGAAGTTGGAAGATAGGCTGTAGTATACCCTCCTAATCTTGCCTCCTAAGTCCTAATTGAGATTCCAACAAGGCACAAGAATTGCCAAGATCAGTCTAAAATTTAAGTCTATGACTCTATTCTAAAAGCTCAAGCCTCCAAATGATCACAAATGATGAATGAGAGAAGTGACAACAAGTGTTGAGTATTGAAGCCTATGGGATGCATGTGAGAATATCCTTGATGGCTTGTGTGATGCACATGGGAGAGATTGGGTTTGATTTTTGGTGCGATGCTGGCTTGTTTTGAAACTCCATGGATTGGATTGTAGAGCTTGGTGGGATTCCTTACTTGGCCTTTGTATTGTGGGCCACAGTTTGTGGCAGTCACAAATGGACATTGTAGAGTTTGGAATGCATTGAAGAGTCCCTGCTTGAGATGAGTTGGAGGGATCTGTTGTACCAGCTTGGGATGAGCTAAGATTTTGTACTTTATCTTCATTACTATGATAATATGAAGTGTACTACCATTGTTTTCATGAATTTGTGTTGCAGAACTGATTTTTCTCATGCATTGAGCAAGTTTTATGGTTGTTTTATTACAATGATTTATTGGGACATTGGGGATGAAAGCTATGTTGTTTTAGCATGTTTAAAGAAAATTTCATATCATATTTATTGTTTTTATGTTTTTGTTGTAATTGAATTAGTATTTATATTTGTGTATTTATATAGATATTTCCATAAGGGTTTCTAAAATGATATATGCTTGGATCCTTTGCGGTGTCTACCTTTTTTGAGTTTGCCTAGAAGTAGTGCTAGGAAAAGATGGTAGGGTTGGAACAAATCCCTGCAACAAGGTACCCATATGGATATGATACTTGTGAACTGTGGATATGCTAAATGATGGACTCCTTAATGTAGAGTCCATGTCGTATAATATACATGAACCATTGATGCACAATGGAAAACTTTTCAATGTCGAGTTCACCCTAAATATATCCATAATCGTATGCCAGAAGCTCATATTGATGTAGTATGGTTAACATAACATTCAAATTGAGTGTCCCCAAAAAATCCACTTAGCCATACAACATAAAAATTGAATTTCCTGCAAAAGATTATTATTAAGGCATAAAATGGAATGACAACAAACATTGAGAAGATTCATTAAAGTTGTTGTTATGATTAGGCCTGCATGGGGATGCCAGGATCATTTTTATCATTATTGGATGGCCTCTACCCATCATTTGTTGGTTCCATGTGATGTACGAGTTACAACATCATCCCAACTAGCACAGGAGTCCGGAATTTATCATTTAATGAGGGTTGTAGGAGAGTTGTGTGGCTAATTTTAGTGACACTCTTGCCTCTCCTTCATGGCTTGGGTGGATCTATGTTGTGGCCTCCCTCTCTCCATTGAGATTGCATGAATTGAGGAAGAGGGGTGAGAGACTTGGTAGGGGGTTTCCTGCTTATGGTGCATGGATTTCCATCTCAATAATTTAAGAGTTGGAAAAATTGTACCACTTCCAGTTCCACTCACTATGATTTATAGTGAGACATTAGCTCAAATAAACATGTTGCTGACCCATGAAAAAACTTTATTTGTTTGGGGCCTGGGCTTTAAATAAAATTTCATTCAGTGTATTTCTAGATTAAAAACAAAATTTCAATTTTAATGAGTTGTGACTCTGTGAGGCAAGTTGAAACTCGACAGTTTAGTGTAACTGATCTCTTAACATGGTAGTTTTTTATGAAAAGGGAGTGGAGAGGATATGGATGCATGATTTTGAGACTTCCAAGTTCACTTAAAAAAAAAACAAAAAAGGTTCTTAATGATTTCAATCTATTGACAGAACGAACGCAAAGGATGTAGGATTTCTAAGATCTAGTCTATGGCAAACAACAACCCAACCCAAGATGAAGGACCATACAAATGTAGCATTTTCAGGTCCACCAAAAGTTTCCAACTTTCCACACTCTACAAATTTTGAAGATCTAGGTATAATTTTTAGGCTTGAGTCTTTGAATTTTATTAAGTTGGGTGTCTAGCACATGTTTGTGTCACTACCACCTATGCCCATTGATTGACTTTTCAAGTCCTCCCATCACTTAGGGGAGAATTGAATCTCCAACTTTAACAAGGAGTATGGAATAATCTCTTTAATCCAATCCAAAACTATCTTGTCAAGGTTAGAGAGTTTGAAATACTCCTTTAGCTTTTGGGTCGAGGGATCTAGCGATTGGTATGAGAGTCAAAACGTCTCAACTAGTTCTAACTTTGTCTGCTGAAAAACCATAGTGATTGGGTAGAGTCTTGCTTTCATGTAATAGGATAGGAAAGTGTGACACTAGACTCATTGGTTTTAAAATACATGCCAAATTTGAACACTTGGACAAAGTTTTGAAGGGCTCGATAAAATCCTGGAAAAAATTATATTAAGGAAAAGTTGGAAAAACAAAACATTCATTCCTATGATTTACCATGTTTTATTTCATCTTAATTACTTAGTTTGTTACTGAAATCCATTTTATAGTAATTATACCCTCCATGAGATATTATCCTTTTCATCATGGAAACAACCATTTTCTTTTTGGATACACCATTTTGACTCACATGATTAAACTCAATGTGAGTTTCACATATAATTTAAAGAAAGAAAAATGGAGCAATACAGATTATTGTCTAGTATCAATGGGAGAAAAATGCATGTATCTATTTTAGAAAGCATATATACCTTCTCTTCTTCCCTTCTTCTGAAGCATAATGACACCTAAATAGTAAAAACATTGTGGTGGATGCATAAAAACTAAGTCAAATCTCGATAATTGAACGCACACAAACTTTGTCTCTTAAGGAATGCACACATCTAGTTGTGTTATAAATACTTGCACATAATACCAATGCCTCCCAACAAAGTGGGATCTTTGTGATGAGATAAGTGAGGTGATACACAACTGGAGGGGTGAATATGTTTGTGTGTTTTTCTTCTTGTGTGCATTTCTCCTACTGACATAAAAATGTCTAACTATCCAAGCACACTAAGCACAGATCCATATTAATCTGGACTCTTTTAATTTTAGAGGTTTGGACCTCATAGTTTTTTATCCCTCTTCGCACTTAACAGATTTAGGGTTGAGCTAATTAGAGCTGATTAGACCTCATTGAAGTCTTCATTGCTTATTTTCATACTTGACACATCCTTTTAGGACCATGTTATGATACTTAGTGCCTGAGGAGGTCAGTGCCCTATTGGCACTCAAATCAGTCCTTGTGGATAGCTTAGGAAAACTCTCAGACTGGAAATATAGAATCAATGGTATGTATGTGTCTCCTTGTTCATGGATTGGAATTACATGTAACAATGAGTCTAGGGTGGTGGCACTAGATCTGTCAAGCAAAAACCTCACTGGCACATTCTCAATATCACAAGAAGTCCAGTTGCTTACCCGCATTTTGAGTTTCAACATTAGAGACAACCAGTTTCATGGGCCATTGCTAGAAGCCATTTTCAGGATTTACAGTCTGACAAGCCTTGACATTAGCTATAATTACTTCAATGTATCCTTCCCTGGGGGAGTTTTAGGGTTGAAGAACCTTGTGAACTTCACTTCTTAGAGAAATGATTTTACCGGGCCCTTCCATGGGAGTTTGCCGAGCTCGCTAATTTGCAGATGCTGAACTTTGCTGGGAGTTACTTCAATGGGAGAATTCCCAGCCAATATGGTGAATTGTCCAGACTAGATTACCTGAGTTTGGAAGGAAATGTGATCAGTGGTTTAATCCCTCCAAAACTTGGGAAGTTGCAACAGCTCAGGAATTTGGAGCTTGGGTCCAATATTTACAAGGGTGGGATTCTAAGGAAATTGGGTAACATGTCAAAGATGGAGTTTATGCATATTTCAAATTCTAATTTAACAGGTCCTTTGCCTTTGGAACTGGGAAATTTAATGAGGCTAGAGACAATGATACTGTACAATAACAAGCTTACTGGATTCATCCCATGGTAGTTGAGCAATATTGAAAACATGGAGTGATTGGATTTATCTCTTAACATGCTCACTGGAAAGATTCCTAAAGATATTTCGATTCTCAGAAAGATCACATTATTGAACTTGAATTGCAATAAAATCAGGGGAGGCATCCCTAAGGGAATTGCTGATCTTCCTAGTCTGCAAATTTTGTATATCTGGAAAATTCTCTGTCATGAAGCATTCCTGAATAGTTGGGTAAAAATTCTAGGCTAGTAGAATTTGATGCATATACTAATCAATTAACAGGACCCATCCCCTCTAACCTGTTTGTAGGAAACAAATCAGAAAGGATTATCCTCTTCTCTAACCAATTAATTGGAGAAATCCCTCACAATCTTACAAATTGTGCCCCTTTGTATAGGGTCCGGATGGCCCATAATAATCTTAGTGGTCACATTCCTTTAGGCCTTGGAAATCTCCAAACTTAAATTACAGGGAGTTCCCTTGTAACAATTTTAGTGGGCCTATTCCTTCTTATCTCTTAAATTCACCTAGTTTGCAATTGCTTAATGTTTCTCATAATTCTCTCCAAGGCAACCTTCCTCCAAAATTCAAATATCTGGTCTTCTCCGAGCCTGCAAATATTTTCAACATCTTTCTCAAATTTATCAGGCATGCTTCCATCCTTTGAACATTGGAATTCTGTATACAACCTTGAACTTTAGGGAAATAGCTTTTCAGGTAGTATTCCCAAAGACATTATCAATTGCCAAAAGCTCTTGACCATTTCCTTGAGCCAAATCACTTAACTTCCATTGCTGCCATAATTGATCAGTATGAATTAATTAATTTAATTGTTATTTTTTCCTTGGTGTTTCACCACATATATTTTAGTTCATTCATTTAAATAATACACTACAAATTATCTGATCTGAAACTAGTGCTATCATGGTGCTTTTAAAGTTTGTCTGTGGAACTAGTCAAGACTCATGGATGGTGAATTTTGAATTTTTGTGCTTCTCGTGGTACATATTTTAAATATACTATCTACTAAGTTATTATTAAAAGTCTCTTAAAATGTGCATATAGGTGGCAAGCAATAGAATTTGCAACATTGTTGTTTCACGTTGGTCACGTGGAAGAGTAAAGGCTGCAAAAGTCTTATGCTTACTTTGTCATTTGTTCTCTTATTTCTTTTGGCTGCAAACATTCTAAATTGGTTTAACAAGTTATTTTGGAATTTTCTAATAATATATTGCATATGGGAATTTGTGAGTTTGCGCATTAAGATAGGACACCTATTTTCACCTCATGATGGACTTTGCCTGCAAAAATATGCCTCCATTTATGCTTTTGGAGTAAATATTAGGGGACTTTTTGCATCTTGGAAAGGGATTATCCAAGGATGAGAAAGGAAAGTGAACAGCCTTTCAGCATTGGCTTGAAGTTGTAAGCTTATCATCATTCCCAGAAACATCATTGACAGTTAATTCGAGTGTATGTTGTCTATGAGGAACAGTTCTTCAGTCCTTGTCTAATTTGAAATGTTTATTCAGTATGTATACATATTGATCCATGCCACCATTATGGGCATAACTTGCATTACTAGTATGATGAATGGTATAAATCTAAAACCAAAGCACCAATGCACGAGTTAGTTAACAGATATTGGGATGGTTATTTGCATTTGTGTCCCATCTCTTAGTTATACTACTAAATCAGTTTTCAGGAGGGGAGAATATTGTAGGGTTGTCTTTTAATCACAACTCAGAACAATCATGAGAGTTTATTCCTCCAAATGACTAGTATATATAAGGATAATCAAAGTCAAAGAGACAATCGGATCTATGAGTTTTGCAAATTTTCAAATATTATGCTTAATGTCATAATTGGTAACACATCAACATTACTTCCATAAGGATAAATCTATCCTAATTCATGCACTAGGTAATTGTGTAGTCTTGGTTTATTTTGTTTGTAGGAAAATATAGCAAAACACACACACACATTGACACAAAAAAATCCTATTGTATAGTGTTTGACAAAGGGAAATCCCATTTTATAGGGTCGAACACATATATCATCAAAAAACATCCATTTCCTACAACTGCCTTTGTTTGCTTGGTCTAGACAAACAATGAGGGGAAGCAAGCATGGTGAGGTTTGAACCTGGGCCATGACTATGACAAGCACTTTGCTTTACTACCAGACCATTGTCTGTAGACTATGGAGTTGCATTTATTAGTTCTAATGGCTTGTTAAAGTGGAATATGTATATTTTTTGAGTCTTGACAAGAGCTAGGCAGAAGCCATAATCTCGTTGATACTTATAAATAGTTATAGTGGCGACAATTAGTTCACCCTTACTCTAACAGTACCTAGCTTGCAGAGGGTTAAATTAATCTTCAAAAAATACTGTAATGGCATAACCAATTTAGTGTCCACCTATGAAACTGCCATTGTGATGGAGGTATGTCACCCTAGCCATGCAGCAAAGGGAAAGACAAAAATATTTTATGGATGTACCCTATAAATAAGTGGGATAATCAAATCCAAAGTGAAACATAAACTGTTGGGTCACTGGGTTTTAGTTGTTAGGATACTGTTGCTGCTGCAACTTTTCTCCCCAAATCTTTTAAATTTTGGGACCCCTCCTTTCCATTTAAAGCTGCTCTGACTCTGTTTGATCCTTGAAGGTTTGGTATTGCTTTAGCTTTGTCGGATTTTAATGATTATTTTGCGGCCTATTTCCAGAGGATGCAGGTTTTTAGATTTTGTTGTTGGTCGTAGAATTGAATGTGGCCTGCTAGCCAGAAACCCGTCTGATCAGTTGCCCATTGTCTCTGAGGCGAATCAGCTGGACCGTTGATGTTTTGAGTTTTCCATTACTTAAATTTTTTTTGGGCGTCTTTTATGTTGAATCGGGGGCTGTAATCTTTGTCTCGTCCGCCGTTGCGGATCTCAGAGCGGTCTAGCTTTCGAAGTGCAAAACGATCCACTCCCCGATATCCATCGCATGACTTTATCTTTTCTTCATCCGCCGTTGTGGCCATGAAATCCATTTCGCTTCCGACGTCAAAGCCTTCTGACTTTCGACTTAAATTTTTCCTGCCCTTTCCGTCACATGCCTGAAGTCTTTACACATCCGCCGTTGCGGCTGGGAAAATGGTTTAGCGTCCGATGCCAAAACCTCGCCTACGACCGATTTATAATATTCCCGCCCAAAAGAGTTAATCCATCCTCTTGTCGATTATAGAGAAGCACCCAGTCATTTCCTGTGGAATGGTATTCTCAGTTCGCATTATTTTTGTAGTTATATTTTCCAATGAATGGCTCTCGTTGTTGATTGCAGGTGAAATCCTAGAAAATGATGAAACTGCCACGGCAAGAAGGGAAGCGGACCATTGATGGTGGTATGACCAAAACCATTTCGAAGACAACGAAAGCGCGAGTCTGAAGAATACAGCAGTTACTTAACCACTCATGAGTATGCAAGAAAAGACAGAACCGAAGGATATGAAGCGTTGGGGAAGGGAAAAGTCATACGTCAGGGGGACAGCCCAGATGAGGGGCGTCTATAGTTAAATAGGGGATAGAGAGAACTGGGAGGGGGATTTTTCCCTGGAAAGTTTTGTAATGTTTACTTGTAAAAGGAACTACTTATTTTTGCAAAGGAAACTGCAATTTTTCCTGCTGGAGAGAGTGAAATGTGGAATGTATCAATGCGACTCAATGGATAATGTTGAAGAGGAACTATTTCGTTTTTAGCTATGTTTCATTTACTGTAAGAGTGTTTAATTTCCTGAAGCTATGTTCTTGTTAAATGTTCTTCAGTATCTTCAGAATTTCTTCCACTGTGAGTAATAAATGTTGTTCGTAAAATAATCGGCTATCTGGTTGTTTAAATATCTGTAATTGTTCATGTGTTTTGAATGAAGTATCAGCTGTCTGTAACTGTTCATAATGCATGTATCAAAGGTATTGCTCACTAACAAATGATAACCTTGCTCTCTAGGGATAGATTATATAGTTAAGTTATTTCTTATTGTACGTGATTTAAATGCTTGCGCGCCTTAAGATGAGAGGTAAGAACCTGCGCATCACATTGTGACAGCCCCTCGCATTCTGATCACCTTGCATTTAGTTAGGCACTTGAATTTCACTTTCTGAGTCAAAATACAAAAACTCGGTGGACTGGGCCGCAACCGGTAAAGCTTTGTTTTTTGTTAACTTCACCTACGGTAGCCGGACCGCAAACCGGATGAATTCCCTACACCAAACAGTCAATGGGCTAGTTGGGAACGTTGATTGGGGAGAATCCTTTACTGTTGTCACCTGGGATTTTCTCAGCCCCAACATTTTTGGTTCTAGAAGGAGGGCCTCCAGTGCATGGCTAGCCGAGGAAACCCGTTTTCCCGAGAATTTTCCACATGTGACAGTTCCGAAAGAAGTGGGTTCCATAATCCAACCCTGGAAGAAAACATAGAACATCTATACGCTGTTGGTAACGAAGTGGTTAACGACCTAAGAAGGCACACCCGAGAATATGTAAAGAAGCTTGAAGGGTTTCCAATTATCCCTGACTTACCTAGAAGAGAATACAAGAAGAAAGACCGTCCTATAGCAGAATATTCAGTGTTGGTTGGGGACTGGAAAGAACTTGTAGAGACTGCTCTGTAGGAGGTTGAATTACCTTTGAACCAAGAAGGCCCAGATACCCCTTACAGTTCTCTTGCTCAAACTCCTTTTGGTTCACCCCCTCACTCTCCACCCCGACTCATGGCTGGCGTAAATGCAAACCAACCCGCCAACCCACCAGATCCACCACCTGCATGGAGAGCCAGATCACCTCTAAATCTACCACCTCCATTACATGACTTACCCCAATCCTTCAAAAATTGCTGCCTAAATTTGACCCCAATGAGAAGATTCTAGTGGATGATAATCTGTAGAGTTTCTACTTGGCAATAGAGGGTTTAAGGGCTGGGGAGCATGAAGATGTAGTATGTCAACTTTTCCTGCATACACTTAAAGGAGCTGCAGCTTCATGGTATTTTGGATTGCCTGCTAACTTGATTCCGGACTGGAACACCTTTGAGAGGATTTTTAGAAGTAAGTATGTGACCCAAAAGACTCATGCTGCCCTTATGAAAGGACTATGTGCATTGAAGAAAGAGAAAAAGGAAAAAGTGCACAGTTTCACACAAAGGTTTGCAGCATATCTTAAGAACTTCTCTGAAACAGATAAGCCTTCAGATAAAGTATTGATTGAGTACTATACTTCAGCTTTGGGTATTGATTTGGCCATGTTTGCGAAAGGTAGGGCCAAGCCTACTCTGACAGAGACCTATGAAGAGGCAGAAGTGGTGGAAGTGGAAAGAGAAAGTATTGAAAATTATCCAGAACAATCAGGAGAGAAAGGTGCGGGGAGAAAAGCCTTATTGTTCGCTAAGCCTAAGGAAGAAAAGTCACCAGATCTGGAAAATATGGCCAAGATGATGCAGAAGCTTTCTAACAAGATCATAGATATGGAAAAAGAAAAGGAGGCACAAAGGTTTTATAAGCCATATTATAAGAAAAGAGAGGATAAGGAGCATTCTAATCCTCCTCCTCACAATGCTGCGTCCATGAATCTAACAGAGGCCGGCATGGATAATTTCTGCACTTTCCACCAACAGCCACACTCTGAAAAGAATTGTCCACAATGGATAAACTCTATGATTCTAGTGATGAATCAACTGCTGGATTCTAGGTTGACAGAAGAGGGAGATGAAGAAAGAACAGAAAATTATGCCTCTACATCTAATGAAGATCAGGAAAAGGAGACCTTGGCATTATGGAATTTGGTCTCTTTATTTGATGTTGAAGAAGGAAACACTCAGAGATACCATGGCGTTATGGAGACCAACGTGGCCACAAGAAGCCAAGGAACAGTTAAGGACGACAGTATTATTCTTCCAAAGATCAGAAGCTTGCAGAGAAATGTTAGGAATAAGTTTCAAAATAAAGCTTTGGCTGATAAGATTCCAGAATTCATGATTACCAGCCAAAGTCCTAGACAGGATGATACAATAGCCAAGCCAAGTGAAGGAAATGCTGACAAACCACATCCAATTGGACAGCCGATGAATTATGACATTGTGGAGGATTTGAAAAAGGTAAAAGCAAATGTTCCACTATTCTAAATGTGCAAAGTGCCACATCAAAAAGAGAGATTGTTGAAAGCGCTTGAAGCATCAGATGACAAGCTACCCGCTGACAATCAACCTCAGGACGAAGAAGAAATTGGAGAAACCAGCGTTGGAGGTGAGTCTAAAGCTAAGCATTTACCTTTCCTCCTAACGTTTGAAGTTTTTAATCATAACGTGCACAATTGTCTGGTAGATTCAGGGGCGTCCATTAATGTCATGCCCATATCAGTATGTAAGAAGATAAATGGGCATCCAAAGCCAACCACATGGAGGGTGGTTGAGTTGGATAGGACAAATGTTAAAGTGATTGGTGAGATGAAAGACATACTAATCCGTCTGGAATCCAATGACAAATTATGCCAAGTTATTAACATCATAGTAGCTGATATACCAGACGCTTACGGTCTGGTCCTGAGTAGAGAGTGGTTAGCCAAATTAAATGGATATTTCGCTTCAGATTGGTCGCACCTGTGATTTCCGTACAAGGGGAGTCCAAACCAGATCAAGATTCTAAGAGAACCCCACATGAAGTACAATGTTACCCAACTGAATGAGAAGAATATACCTGTGGATTCTGTATTGGGAAATTATTTTCTTGAGTTGGAACCAGGGAATTATCAAGCGGAAGAAGCCGACAACCCATCTGATACCCAGCCTAATCTCTTTCGGTTCTTGCAGGCTGGCGAGATTGATTGTAAAATAGTAGACTTAGCAGTAGGAGTAGATTCATTTTCAGTAGTTAATGATTTTTGGACTTTATTTTTCGTTGGCTCTAAGACATTAGAAGGGTCAGGGGCCGGCTGTGTCCTAATTGACCCATAGAAGAATAAACATTTCCTTTCATGTAGATTAGAGTTTGAATGTACTAATAATACAACTGAGTATGAAGCACTGGTGCAGGGACTCAAGAAAGCGATTGACTTGAAGGTAAGTAATTTAAAAGTTTTTGGGGATTCTGAAATTATTGTGAAACAAATCTGGAATCAAATTCACTTAAAATATTACCTCACTTAAAAGATTACCAGAATGAGGTATGGGACCTTCTTAAATGTTTTAATGAATTTAACATTATTTCAATCCCAAGAATTAAAAACGGAGCAGCCGACTTATTAGCTACTTCGGCCGCTAGGCTTGTACCCTCAAATAATCGATGTACTGTTGAATTGCTTTTCAGGCATTCCATACTTGATATGATTACCAACCTGCATGTGTTCGATGATGACAAGCAAATTATAGAATGCTTAACAAATGACGAGGTATTCAAAGGAGCGATTATTGATGATGAAGAACACCAAGCCGAGATGAAATTTGATAATTTTATCCCTAAAGGGGTCAGAACATTAGAAAAGATGTTTGAATTGAATGAAAATTTTAAGAGACCTGCCAACGTGAAGACTCACAACTCAACATTACAGTTCGAGCTGATAAATTTGGGAACTGAAACGGCACCTAAATTTGTAAATCTTGGCAAATGTTGTTTGCCGACAGAAAGAGACAAGTTCATCAGTCTATTTAAACAATACAAAGATGTCTTTGCCTGGACGTACCAAGAGTTAAAGACATACGATACCAGCATCATCAAGCACGTTGTTCCCATCAAGACGGGAGTCAAGCCATATCAGCAGCCCTTGAGGAAAATACATCCAAAACTGGAACCACTAATTCATAGTGAGGTAAAGAAGTTGTTGGATGCTAGAATCATTTTTAAATTCAGACACTCTCAGTGGGTATCAAATCTGGTACCGGTTAGAAAGAAGCCAGGAGAAATCAAACTGTGTGTGGATTTCAGGAACTTAAACCGTGCATCGAATAAAGATAACTATCTTGTGCCACCCATGGAGTAGCTGCTACAAATGGTTTCAGGTTCTGAATTGTTTTCATTATTAGACGGGTTCTCTGGCTACAATCAAGTGTTGGTAGCTGAAGAAGACAGATTAAAGACAACGTTCAGGACAAAATGGGGAACTTTTGCATATAGAAGGATGCCCTTTGGACTGATTAATGCTGGAGTCACATTTCAGAGAGCCATGGACATAGCTTTCCATGGAATAATTGGATGAAGCGATGTGGTGTAACTTGATGACATTACAATATTCTCGAAGAAAAGAGGAGAGCACGCTTTTCACCTAAAGCAAATTTTCGAATGCTGTCGGAAATATGGCATCTCCCTCAATCCTAAGAAGTGCGTGTTCACCGTCACTGAGGACAAGTTACTGGGACACATAGTTTCAAAGAAGGGTATATCTATCGACCCAGAAAGAATTAAGGCCATTGAACAAATTCCCATGCCCCATAATAAAAAAGGAATGCAATCGTTTATGGGAACCATAAATTTTGTAAGGATGTTTGTGCCTGATTTTGCTCAGACTGTCAAACCACTATAGCAGATGGTCAAACAAAATGCACAATCTAAGTGGACTGATATTGAGAAGGACGCTTTCAACAAAATTAAAATTGTTGTTGCACACGCTCCCTCCTTGAAAAGCCTTGACTTTGATAAAGACTTTATTATGTATGCATTTTCATCCGATGATTCGCTAGCAGCTGTACTCATGCAAAAGGAAGAAGGGGGGGATGAATTCCCAATCGCCTTTATGAGTACTGGTCTGCAGGGGGCTGAGTTAAATTACCCAACCATTGATAAGCAAGCTTATGCAATGTTTAAGGCAGTAAAGCAATTCAGGCCTTATATATTAAAGAATCGAACCAAGGTAATAGTCCCCTACCCAGCTGTAAGATCCCTTCTCATACAGAAAGAGTTAGGAGAAAGAAGGGGCAACTGGGTAATAGCTCTTCAACAGTACGACCTTGAATTCAAGCCAGCCTCTATAGTCAAAGGTCAAGGGTTATGCAAATTGATGACTAAAAGTGGGAACAATGAAGAACAAGCCTGGGGGGATGATGTCGAATTACATGTAATGGATGTATGCCCTTTGTTTACAGCTCCCGAGTCTTGGTATAGAGACCTTGTACATTACTTACAGTCAGGGATGCTGCCAGAACATTGGAATTCCAAGCAAAGAAGAGCGTTGTGTCTTAAATTAGCCTCTTATCAACTTGTTGAAGGAATACTATTCAGAAAAAACTACGATGGAGTCCTTCTGAGATGCTTGGAGAAAAAAGATGCTAAGAAAGTAATGTATGAATTGCATGATGGTCCGGCTGGGGGACATTATTCAGGGGACACCACAGCCCACAAGGTCCTCAGAGCAGGTTATTACTGGCCTACACTCTTCAAGGATGCACACGCACACGTCAGAAAGTGTGATATTTTCCAAAGGTGTGGTGGAAGACAGCCTAAAGCAGCAGCACCCCTAAATCCTGTGATGATTACGGAACCATTTGAGCAATGGGGGTTGGAAATTATTGGAGAAATAAAGCCAAATTCGTCCCTGTAGCACAAGTACATTCTTACTGCAATTGATTATGTCACTCGCTGGGTCGAAGATATCCCACTGCGCAAGATAAATGAAGATGAAGTCATCAGCTTCCTACAAGATCATATCATGACCAGGTTTGGAGTTCCAATTTTGTTAGTTTTTGATAATGCTAAATACTTTTCGTCAATTAAGTTAACTGCTTTTGCTCATGATAAAGGGATAAAATTGCATTATTCTGCTAACTACTATCCACAAGGGAATGGCCTGGCTGAATCCTCTAATAAAAATCTGATCAGAATCCTAAACAAGACTGTCATAGAGAACTAGAGGAGTTGGCACTCAGCCTTACGAAATGCCCTGTGGGCTGACAGAGTTACCCCCAAATCTGCAATAGGAGTGTCTCGATATACCCTTGTCTACAGTAAAGAGGCCATCCTTCCTCCCAATATCATGCTACCATCTTCCATTCTAGCTCAGGAGTCTAGGGGGTTGGATGATGAAGTTTTACAAATAAGAATATATAATCTCTTGAAAGCTGAAGAAGCCAGGTTGAAAGCCAAAGAACGCTTTAAGCAGCAACAAGAGTCAGTTAAGAGATGGTTTGACAAGCATAAAGCTGGGACAAAAGACTTTGAAGTGGGAGGCTTAGTCCTCAAATGGGACCACCCCCATGATGAGAAAGGAAAGCATACCAAGTTCCAGTAGTTGTGGGTAGGCCCTTTTCAGATTGCAGCCAAGCTTGGTCCTTCTACCTACAAGTTGCAAGATCTGCAGGGGTGGGAGGAGAACCTACCAGTAAATAGTTTGGTTCTCAAACCTTATTTTTCCTAAGTCTGTCTAATTTTTCTATCTTGTACATAAATAATCCGCCCGACTGTCTTTTGATTCATGTTTCTAGTTTGCTTTTGTTCATTTCGTTCTAGCTTGTTTCGTTGATTTCAATAAAGGGAGCAAACCTGTAGTTGCATGGAATACATCTGAAATTTTTGGGTTTGATAAACGTTTTGGTATCAGACTGTGTATTGCTAATTTATATGAAAGAATTTCTTCTAGTATAGCAGTTTTCTCGAAGAACTTTGTGTGCATTGAATTCCTTCTTAACCCTTGTGAAATAAACCAGATTCGAGGAGTCTGGGGTACTATGTCGAGGCTCCATCCATGTCACATTTAAAATGTTCTAAGGAGCAACAACAAAGGACCCAAGGAAAGGAGCAAAGTGAACAGTGTATTAAATATAAATGATCCCATGCCAAGAAACGAATGCCAAAAGGAAAATAAAGAGTCAAAAACTCCGATGAAAGCATCATAAATCAAAGCAGGAGCTGAATCATAAGTGTTGAATTGCCAAAAGATCCTCTCCGTACGTGAGCTGAGACTTGAAGTACACCACTCACACAAAAGGACACTATGGAATAGAGGATCCTGAATCAAAATTCAGTAAGAAAGGCATGTGAGCAAATTCTTGTGAAATAGGAGATAAGTCCAAAAACACAAGACAAGTGTGGAAATGGCATGGGAATGAGGAACAAACGAATATTTCTATTTAACATATGCTCCAATCCTGTGGTGTCCAAAGCTTTTAGCTACCTAAAGACAAAGGTAATAATGAAATTCATCCTCCGGCCTCAGCATAGTTATCTGGACTTGATGATTTTGGTTTCCACTCTCCCTAATTGGACTGTCATCAATGATTAAGGGTACACACTTTGGTCATTTGAGAAATCCATATTGCTGGAAGAATTCAATATGATTCTTTTGCTGTTAGATAGTCTGTCACTCAAAGGTTAATCGCCCAGAGATCCGGGTTCGCCAGGTAATCGCCAGTTGTTGCTGCTGCAACTTTTCTCACCAAATCTTTTAAATTTAGGCACCCCTCCTTTCCATTTAAAGCTGCTCTGACTCCGTTTGATCCCTGAAGGTTTGGTCTTGCTTTAGCTTTGTCGGATTTTAATGATTATTTTGCGGCGTATTTCCAGAGGATGCAGGTTTTTATATTTTGTTGTTGGTCGCAAAATTGAATGTGGCCTGCTAGCCAGAAACCCGTCTGATCAGTTGCCCATTGTCTCTGAGGTGAATCAGCTGGACCGTTGATGTTTTGAGTTTTCCATTACTTAAATTTTTTTGGGCATCTTTTATGTTGAATCGGGGGCTGTAATCTTTGTCTCTTCCACCGTTACGGCTCTCAGAGCGGTCTAGCTTCCGAAGTGCGAAACGATCCCCTCCCCGATGTCCATCGCGTGAATTTATCTTTTCTTCATCCGCCGTTGCGGTCATGAAATCCATTTCACTTCCGACGTCAAAGCCTTCTGACTTCCGACTTAAAGTTTTCCCGCCATTTTCGTCACATGCCTAAATTCTTTACACATCCGTCGTTGCGGCCGGGGAAATGGTTTAGCGTCCGATGCCAAAACCTCGCCTACGGACGATTTATAATATTCCCGCCCAAAAGACTTAATCCAGCCTCTCGTCGATTATAGAGAAGCACCCAGTCATTTCCTGTGGAATGGTATTCTCATTTCGCATTATTTTTGCAGTTATATTTTCCAATGAAAGGCTCTCGTTGTTGATTGTAGGTGAAATCCTGGAAAATGATGAGACTGGCACGGTAAGAAGGGAAGCGGACCGTTGATGGTGGTATGACCAAAACCATTTCGAAGACAATGAAAGCGCGAGTCTGAAGAATACAGCAATTACTTAACCACTCATGAGTATGCAAGAAAAGACATAACCGAAGGATATGAAGCGTTGGGGAAGGGAAAAGTCATACGTCGGGGGGACAACCCAGATGAGGGGCATCTATAGTTAAATAGGGGATAGAGAGAACTGGGAGGGGGATTTTTCCCTGGAAAGTTTTGTAATGTTTACTTGTAAAAGGAACTACTTCGTTTTGCAAAGGAAACTGCAATTTTGCCTGCTAGAGAGAGTGAAATGTGGAATGTATCAATGCGACTCAATGAATAATGTTGAAGAGGAACTATTTCGTTTTCAACTATGTTTCATTTACTGTAAGAGTGTTTAATTTCCTGAACCTATGTTCTTGTTAAATGTTCTTCAGTATCTTCAGAATTTCTTCCACTGTGAGTAATAAATGTTGTTTGTAAAATAATCGGCTATTTGGTTGTTTAAATATCTGTAATTGTTCATGTGTTTTGAATGAAGTATCAGCTGTCTGTAACTGTTCATAATGCATGTATTAAATGTATTACTCACTAACGAATGATAACCTTGCTCTCTAGGGATAGATTAGATAGTTAAGTTATTTCTTATTGTACGTGATTTAAATGCTTGCGCGCCTTAAGATGAGAGGTAAGAACCTGCAAATCACATTGTGATGGCCCCTCGCATTTTGATCACCTTGCATTTAGTTAGGCACTTGAATTTCACTTTCTGAGTCAAAATACAAAAACTCAGTGGACCAGGCCGCAACCGGTAAAGATTTGTTTTTTGTTACCTTGACCTACGGTATCCGGAATGCAAACCAGACGGATTCCCTACATCAAACAGTTAACGGGCTAGTTGGGAACGTTGATTGGGGAGAATCCTTTACTGTTGTCGCCTGCGATTTTCCATGCCCCAACAGATACTATATTCTTATAGTATATATCATTGTAGGGAAATATAAATCTCTCCATGTCATGTTGGTTCAAATCCATGCCATCATGTCAATTGCAATGGGTGTAGGCCTCACAACATACCATATAAAGGGTACTAATATTGTCCCAAGCAATTGTGTTGTGGTGTACTAAAGGCAAAACAGACTCACATTGTACCTGCTTATTTGCTGCTTAATACATACTGAGTTGCCATGGTCTATGTGTCAAAGAAACTTTATAGAGAACAATTTTACTTGTGGCCATCATTTGGATGTTTCACAAAAGTTCATCCTTTGAATCACCCATCCATAGAAAAATTGGAATTACAACAAACCAGTGCAATCTTTCCTCCCAATCTCCCACCTGCTGTTATATTTACCTCCTTTCACAACTGGATTTTACTAGTAGTTTGTAAAGTAAGTGAACATTCCTCCTTTTGGTGAATGTGCCAAGTTGAGGAAGCTGGCAAACTTGGTATTTCTTCTTTTAATTTCTAAATTTAGCTTTTTCTTTAGAGGTATGTTTTTCTAAATTTTGAGTTTTTTTTTCTTTTTGCCGAGTCTTAAATGAGTCTTTCCTGAGTTGTTGACTCTGTCTTTGCCAATTTCAAGTCTGACAACATTGATGATGATACCCCGGTTGCTGATGATTTGGTATAGCATGGGCGAGCAACAACATTATGGTTGTTTTTGGGCAGTTTTGAGAACATGTTCACCCTTAAAACAACAATGATCAAACCATTTCTCATATCTGGGCATGTATTAAGCAGTTCTGGGAAACAAGAAAACCCTTAATCTCAACTTCTTTGCAGATTTGATGTATATTGCAGTCTCCAAAGAGCAAGATGAGGCATGTTGGGCTCATTCTGGGCTGATCTTAGCTATTGCAGACATATTCTGACCTTGAAGGAGTAGTAAATTTTCTTCAATCTCAAGTCTGAGAACACTCTTTGATAGCCTGGGCATGCTAGACCTATCCCTGTGCATTCCAATAGCAGTCAACAGTCATAAAACCTACCACTAACATGACAAATGCTACTGAAAAGTGCTTGATTCTCTTTTCTTACCAGTTAATTATTCTCTCCTGTATTTCTTTGATATGATAGTGATTTTCTTGGATATGTTAAGCTCTTGTATTCCCCATATATTTTGTACTTGTTAACTTTGATTTTTCTCAGGAAAAGGGAGAAATTTTCTTAACTTTTATAATTGAGAAAATATATTTATATTTCTTACTATGTGGTAGGTGTGGACTGGAGCTCAGTAAAAGAAATTTAGTTGAGCTGCTTGATGTGGATACTGTGCAAAACTATGAGAATTCACTGTGGATTACTTACAAAAATATTTACAGTTCAATGGCGAGGTCGGATATGATCAATTGTATCAGGTGTCAGTAGAAGAAGGCAATATTATCTATGAGGATGTCTTCCAACAAAGTAAAAGGTATGCTTCTTTTATGTTTTAACAGAGTGGGGAAATAAATCATGATTTCAAGCTTGCAAACTGGAAATTTAAATCTAGAGGATTATCTCTTTTTTGATGAATATAGATAGCAAGGGAAGACGAATCAATTATTATTTTATGGTCCTCTTCATCCAGAACTACCACAAATGTACATAGATAATTGAATTCTTGTCCTCTATTTTCTTTTCTTTCATCAGTTTCCATACTGAATAGAGGTTTTACAGGGAAGGAAAAGACTGATGATGCTGTAAATCAATTGGAGAGTATACTAAGGGATGGAAATGTGCATTCTCCAGTATTTTGTGTATGTACAGAATGTGACTTTTCTTGTTGTGCTGCATGTGGGTTGTCCAATTCCCAGTCTGAAATAAAAGGAAGGAGAGGTATTCATGTTTGCAGGGAAGCAGAAAACTAAAGAATCTATGGGATAATGGCAGATCTTGAATCAATTCATACTGAGTACACCAAAGGAACTGTTAACTCTAATGAGTATGCAACAGGAAATGTCAACTCTAAAGAGTATGAAACCGTAAATGTCGACTCTAAGGAGTATACAACAGTAAATTCCAACTCTAATGATTACATAATTGGAAATATCAACTTTCATGAGTATGCTACAGAAACTGGTAACTCTGATGACTATCCCACAGAAATTGTTAACTCTGGCTACACCACAATAGCTGTTAGCTCTATTGAGTATACCCCAGTAACTGTTAACTCTAACAGAAACCTTATCATTGCACCTCATGATTTTGATCATGACTGGACAACTACAGTATCAATGGGTGGCTATTGGTCCCCTTTTGATAGAACAAATCATGGGAAGAAAAATGTCTGGAGTGCTGGTACTAGATTTGGTGGTTGCAAAAGTGAAACTAACCCTGACGAGAAAATGAGAAATGTTGAAAAGGAACTCGACTATTGGGCAAAAAATCTGTTGACATCATTAATAGATATTCTTAACAACAAAGCTATGGAACAGTCTCATGGCTCTCATCCTTTCTTAGGTTTATCATCCTATGCTCTTCTAAGTCAAGAAAATATTCTTAACCGAGTTTTATGATACTTTATGATCAATGATTCCATGTTAGACATATGTGCAAGGAACAAGCTCTATCATCAGCTGGTATCCCTGTTGACAGCTATGAAACAGTCTCCGGATCTCCTTTCAATATTGATGGGATCCTTCCTAGAAAGTGATAGAAGTGATAGTTCCAATCATAACATTGGAAGGGATGGTTCTTTAATTGGTAAAATGAAGAACATATATGATCAATCGAAAATTATCATGAGAAAATTCCCAGGAGGAATTGACGACAAAAATGTAGAAGCTGATGTTGGCATTGCAAAATGTCTCTTGGAATGCTCCGAGGGATTGGTAGAAGCAGCTCAGAACCAAACATCTACCATACCATGGATAATATCTGTTTCAGATGGGGAAGATACTGAAATGACAGAGTGTAGTGAAGCTAATTCAGATCAGTCAACATCTGTTTCAGTGGAGGAAAGCCCCAATGATGAAACTTGTTCAAATCAACATAAGAAGGCTTTGATGTATAAAAACAATTTGAATCCACTCCAATTCCTAGATTGTTCCTTGATTGCAGCAGGCTTTCCACGTCACACTTATAGTAACAACTTCACTGGGTCAGGAGCAAATCGTCGGAGCATTGGTAATACAGGTGAGCACAATAAAAAAGGATGATATATATTACAAAAGAAATAGCTTCCTTTTCCTTTTTCTTTTTCTCAGTCGAAAAAAACAGTTCCTTGGTATTCAATTGACTAAAGTCCAGTCTCATTTTTTTTTAATGTGTTGAATTGATAATGTTGTCTTTTATAGAAATCCATTAAAATTAGTTACGGTTTTTTCTTTCTTAGGTGCAGAGATGCTTACTTGGAAGTTGGAACAAGATCGAACCAAATTAGCGGAGGGAGATCTTCAAGGTGATATTGAAAACTTGAGGTATTTTCCATTATAAACAAAAAATATGGATTTGGATTTCCTATGAACCACATGTGTTTTACTAAACCATTGTTTATGATAATATATCTTTCTTGTGCTGAAGTTATACTTTCCTACAGTTAGTGATGTTATCATATTTCACCTATTTTCATTGAGAGTAGTGCATATTACACCATCCATGGCAAATGAGATGATTCAAGTACTGCTTTTTATATTGTCAGAAAGGTTCATAAATTATAACTTTATTTTTTAGAGTTTTCCCATACTTGTAATCACTATCAATATTATAATTATAAAAAGGTTTGAAAATTGACCAGATCGACATTGAATGTCCTAATTTTACCTAGTACTTGGACAAATTTCAAAACCACCCTAGACTTGTTGATCCAGACTGACAAGAAATAAAAAAAGAAAAGATGAATAACAAAGGTATTTGTTAGACTTAGGACATGACAGCCATTAAACTGAAGGACTTCATAAAACTCTGGAAAATAAAACAGCAACCATTAAACCTGCAAATCAATTAGGACTCTATCAGTGGAACCCATGAAAATACATAGATTTGTAAGGGTGCATCCATCTTAGTTGGCAGTTTGTGGTCCAATTAGGTTTATGTTATATAAAAATGCACAAAAACAGGGGTAATTTGGGCTCCAAACAGCCAAGAACCCACATAATGTTATGACATTGATATTGGGAGAGGCATGCTCCTGCAAACCTCCCAAAGTTTTAGGAAGTGCTTCCCTTGCTTTTGGAATGTGTCCTACAAGTTCCAAAGCTTTGGGAACTTGGAAAATGGCAGGAGCAAGTTCCTCAACTGTGTGTTAGTAAGTGGTTAATTTTTGTGTAAAACATCTAGTCAACCTTTGTACACAGGATGTATCATTATTATCTAGTTTCTTTTCCTTACTGGATAGTACTTTATACCTTTCTCAAAAACAAACTAAGTGTTAAAAAGTACTTTATTAATTTAACTAATATATTAATGTACAAAGCATGGAAAACCAGCACAGCAGGTGCTTATACAATGAATGAATATTAAATGGATGGATACTATACTAGAAGTAACTTGTAATTTAACAGACTTAAATTCTAGTAAGTTCAGAACCTTCTTTCCACTCCTAATTTTGATTTTGAGCTGACAGAGCTCAAGGCTCAAAAATAACTTTGTGGTTATTAGGCACCAACATTCTCACAGAGGTTTGGCTGGTCAACACAAGCTGCTTGGCCCATGATGAAGCCATTTTTTACTGTGTAGAATAATAAAGAGCATGCTAAACATAAAATCCATGTCTAGGGACTATTTCACAAGTTCTCATTTGGACCAAGAACCCTCAGCAAAGGGACTATCATCTTTCACATCACTACAGAAAGGGGCATGGCATCCATCCTCTCCCAAAATGCACTAGGAATGATTGAAATTTCTTGTAATCCTTTTCCAAGGAAGTGTCACAATGAGTAGCAATGGTTGGGCCTGGTTACATCTGACCCCAAAACAGAGCATTATATTAACATGCAACTAGATACCTGCCACTTGATCACCTTTTCATAGGCCCAAAAACTTGAAAAACAAAACAACAACACATTTCGTGAGAGGTGAAGAGGAAAACCAGCTATGAAAAGATGACAGATTTAACTTGGAAATTTTCTGCCTGCTTTTGAAAATTGTTTCTCAGAGTTTTCCATGTTTCTTTTGATATCCTAAGAGATTCAAGTTTCTTATCTTTATGAGGCCATGGTTGTTCCTGTTCTTAACAATCCGTTACATGTTGTCTCCCATTTCCTGTTTTCCTTACTTGGGGGAACATTGTCTCTAACAGCTCAGTCGATTGGCTTGAAGGTTAGTTGGAGATTGGGGAACTCAACCCGTAACAAGGATCGTTGTTTTACTCTGCAAAGAAGTTTCTATCTGAATAGGTGAAAACTACTGGACTACAATTTCTTGAAAGTTATTCCTTTTCCTTTCCCATTTTCAATGTTTAGGGGCCCATGGTGCCTAAAATCTTGGTGGGATATCTGAGGTTTGGATTAAAGGATATTGGAAGAAATGGAAAATCAAGCAATAGGAGGCAGGGGTGTTTGGAAATATTCCTCTGCTGAGAAGCTTGTGTTACAGTGAGTGAAATTACTTAACTGAGTTGTCATATTTATGGGACCTTGCATGAAATTTCTTCAAGGTGTTTCTGCTTAGTATATTGAAAGAGTGCGAGGCTTTGGGTACAAAATTTGAGATTTATTTCGTACCATCTCTCCTCATTTCTTGCAGAAACAAAGTGCAGGAGTGAAGCCTCTAAATGGACTATGTATACTTACCCTATGAGCATAACTAGTCATCCCCCAAGAGATCAAACACTAAGAAATAAGTACTTTTGACCTAACTTCAATTGTCAATGTAGAAATAGAGTTTTCCTACCTTTGAACTCTCATTCTAAATTTCTATGTTGTTTATCGTTTCAGCTAAGCAAAATCAAAATATCATCTTATGTACTGCCTTTTAGAACTTTGAAGTCAGTTTAAGTTCACTATGAATCCTATAGGTTGTACTAGATAATATGGAAAAGCATTTGCTTAAATTCCAGTTCTATCTTACATAAGATAACTTAATTCATGTCCACAAATGACCAGGGAATAGGTCAATGGGACCAGACAGTACAATCAGTGTATAGTTTCCACAAGACTGTAGAAGTGTATAGAATCATAGAACTC